>JAVJIF010003180.1:0-434893 GCA_038442645.1 Agave tequilana
CCGTTGCGATCGTGGAGAAGAGAGCTACAGTCCTGTAGCCAGTTTGTGAGTGTTTTTATTTTGTAAATTATCTTTTTATTATATTGATTGAACTTAGTTGTTTTGTTTAAATAAAACATGATACTGGTAAAATAAACTGTAGATAATATAAAACACTGTAAACAACACCGTACTTAGAATATGCCTGATACCTAATAGACGTAGAGTGTGACACTGGATGCCTATTAGGTCATGTTCATGGACCACTGACACTTGGGCCACTAGTTCACACTTGGGCCACTAGTTCACCATATTAGCGGACACTATTATTTCATATAACAGTTAGACAACTATTATCATCTGTATACTAATCCACGGTACTCGATACAATATCATGAGATAGGAATGTTGGACACCGTTGTTTCATGCACTAGTATCCTCATTACATGGCTACGGTCGTTCACTAGACATGATATTCCATTATACACTGGCCACTATTATGACGGATAGATTACACGGATACTGTCAGGTCACGGATACACTGATTCCTGTTATTATATGTATTATCATAAGACATTACACTGTTACGAGACATGCATGCTAGACTCCGTAGGACATGTAGTAGTGCATGTTACACGGATTTCACTAGTACACAGACAAGTTCCGCATATCATATTATTGTTCTCATCATTACACAGATACTGTAGTTCACGGTACTTGGTATTAGATACTGACCACTGGTATTACTTGTACATGTTGCACCGATAATATGACACGTCACATCAGTTACTCATATGCACTACTTCACAGACTACCGTCATTTCATATATTGTAATCATCATTCTATAGATTCTCGGCACATCACTATCGCACGTGCATGTATGCTTTCTCTATTATTGTCATATAGATCCCCATTCCGATTATCTGTATTATTGTTCCATGTTATCAGATACATGTTATATGCTTGTTTCCCGTTACTGATATTGTTAATCCCATTACTGGATACATATTCCCGTTACTGATATGGATATTCCCGATACTGGACATGATATGGATATTCCCGATACTGGACATGATATGGATATTCCCGTTACTGGACATAAGTGCTGTTGATATGCGATGTGTGGAACTAAGTGCCACGTGGATCCAAGCCACGGGGGCCACCTCTAGAATCCCACATCTATTGTTCCGTTTCCTGTTATATTGTTTCCGTTTCCCGTTATATTGTTCCCGTTTCCTGTTATATTGTGCTATGCTATCAACAGGGCTCAGGTCCAGTTATCATGTTACCCGTATCATGTACTGTATGTGTTCTTGTTACACTGTATACTTGACATATCAGATAATAATGATAACTTGGGTATGGGGGAGACTTGACGGTTGACTAGATCATATCGGGTGGATTACTGGATCCATATTGAGGTCCCACTGCAGGGGACCGGTAGTGCTGGCTACCATCTGTTACTCATGTTACATGTTACAGCTCTAGCGGGCTGGCCCTGGTCTCAGCAGCCAGGGATCTGTTTAAGGCCGTGATCCCGGGTATGCACGGGATACATCCACCGATAAGAACTCCTCGACCATGGGTTTCCAATTAACATAATAAAACAGTATACACAATAGTGACGTCGGAACACTTGTTATTTGGTTACTCTCTCGTTTGGATAATGGTACCCCGTAGGCCATGTCCGGATGGGTTCGACTGGAGTGCGGGCTCCAGTATGAACCGCCAGTGGTATGGGACACTGGAAGAGAGTAATTAAAATACCAGGTGATACTGATCGCTACTATTGTATAAATGACGTGATTTTGACATGACCTGCCTGCTACATGTTTAGTTGTACTTGTTACTGTTCCTGATCATTTATCTGCTATCATGTGACATGTATACATTGCTATTGTTCCTGTTTCCTGTTACACTTTCTTTAGTGCCCTACTACCCATGTACATATATACTTTGTTACATTACCTGGTATATGTTACACTGTATGTAGTGGCATACTATGCATATTCTGCATTGCATATATTCCAGACATATGCTCATTTGCATGTTCACCTCTATCACGTCACCACTATCATATTCATGTCTATTACGTCACCACTAGACAACATTATTTATTATATAAACTGGACACGACTATAGACATGACCCGATGGTAACGGCTAGGTAGTGATGGTACCAAAAGATGACATGTTTATATATTTCTACTGCTTCCTATATGCTTATGATATAATATTACTTGTACCACATCCTGTATTACATTAGTATCGTGCTTGTATTATTATGTATATATTCCTGCCTTCTTCATTTTACCACTCACTAGGTCGCTTTCTGACGACCCTGGGTTTGCATGCCCAGATTGGAGATCCGAGTTACGATAGCTTCAGAGAGTGCCTTGGAGTCACATGGGAGATTCCGCATCGGGACTATTCATAGGTATTTTAGTGCTTTATTTCTGTTATCTTATTTATCCTTGTTTTCATATCTGTTATGATCGCTGACCTTTTTCTGCAGGTATTCTTGTACTGCTTTCATGCTGGACCTCATATCTATATGGAGGTAATGTATTGTACTGAGGCTTAACGTACGCGTGAGCGTGTTCCCACCTCGCGTATGTACGTCGCCATAACGTCTCCGTATCCTTGGGATCGGGGCGTTACATAGTGGTATCAGAGCCTAGGTTCACACCTGGTGTGGGTAACCACCTGGGTCAATCCTTGGGCTCTTACCAACAGTACAATCAGGTTCAGATTAACGTATCTGTATCTGAATCTTGGGGATTCCAGTAACGAGTACAAGAATACCATGACCTTGACAAATCATTCCTTGACTTGTTTGTATTCCTTCCTTCCTTTCAGTTGTCAACCATAACATCCGATTTCCTTCTCGTTTTCCTTGTATCAGCTTGCTTCCTATCCGTTAGGATTAGTTCATTACCATACTTCTCCATCCCGAGTTCCTTATAGATGTCAGAGTGCGCAGCGGAAGTGTCGTGGACCCGTCACCTTTAGGCTTTGGGATTGAAAATCTTGTTCTCACACCTGATTGAAATTGCGAGGACGCAATTTTTTGTAAGGTGGGAGAAATGTTACACCCTGATCCCCGGTGTACGTATCACCGTATCTGTGCGCGATACGACGTACAAATTTGATTTGACCTCTGTAGTATTCCGATTGACCTGATTTCAGTTTCAAAACTCATTTTCTAATATTTGAGATTTTTCAGGATTTTCTGGAAATTTTCTGGATTATTTTGGAAAATCTCCGTAGTCGGTGTCGACCGATACCGATTACCGGCCTTCCGATTTTTATTTCACAAACGGAGTAGAATTTTGAGAATCGGCTTTCATCGTATGTCTTAGAATCTCGTGAGCTACGTTTGGGTATTTTTGGGATTTTTCTGAATTTATCGAAAATCGGGCCAAACCGGTATCGCCTGTATCGGCGAGACACTCCGGGATTTTTAATTGGCAAACCGGATTGAGTTTCTGCAAACCGTCTTCATATTACGTCTCAACGTAATATTCTCTATTTTCTGTAATTTTTGAGCACCGTTCGGACCTAGTCGAATTTTGGACCGAATTAAATAATATTATTTTAATAATTAAATCATTTTCTTTTCTTTTCTTTTCTTTTCTTTTCCCTTTCTTCTTCCCCAAGCTTCTTCTCTTCCACCGCCTCTGTCAATCACACCCCTTTATAAAATCTCTCCTCTCTCTCCTCCCATGGATTCTCTCTCTCCCTCTCCTACAACTCTCTCTCTCTCTCAATACCTTCTCTCTCTCTCTAACTCTCTCTCTCTATCTCTCCCTCTCTCTCTCTGTACAGATCCTCCCATAAGGGGAGGGGCTGCCCCCTTGGCCCGCAGCCAAGCCGAGCGCGGCCGGCGCCCACCGCCGACCGCCGCGACCCCAAGCCGCGCCCCGGCCACGGCCGGCGACGCCACCGCCCCCTCTTCTCCCTTCTTCTTTTCTTTCTTTTTCTTCCCCTTCTTCTTTCCCTGTGCTGCTGCTCTTCAATCCCTCTCCCTCACCCTCTCTTTTTCCCTCCCTCCTCTCTCTGCCGGGCCTAAACGGCCGCCGGCGGCCGGGCCGCCGCCGGCAGGTCGGCCGGCGCCGCCGGCCAGCAAAGCTGGCCGGCCAGCCCCGCAGGAGCAGCAGGGCTGCTGCTCCTGTTCTCCTTCTTTCTCCCCTTGTTGGGTTTGGGTGAGACCCAAACCCAATAACCTCTTATTGGGTTCCATTAAAACCCACTAACCCATTTGGAAACCCGTTAACCTGATACCCATTTAACTTAAGTTAAATGGGTATGGGTTGTGGATCTGGACCCGACCCGTTAAGAGCCAAACCCGCATCCGAAACCCATTACAGGTAAATTTATAGAAAACCCCCTTCAACTATTTATTATTTACGTTTGAATTATTTTTATTTACATATTTAACCCTTTTGTCCTGATTTAGTATTCGGGCGATATCGGGAGCATCCGGACTCCGATTCGGGCGATTCTGGATCCGTTGCGATCGTGGAGAAGAGAGCTACAGTCCTGTAGCCAGTTTGTGAGTGTTTTTATTTTGTAAATATCTTTTTATTATATTGATTGAACTTAGTTGTTTTGTTTAAATAAAACATGATACTGGTAAAATAAACTGTAGATAATATAAAACACTGTAAACAACACCGTACTTAGAATATGCCTGATACTAATAGACGTAGAGTGTGACACTGGATGCCTATTAGGTCATGTTCATGGACCACTGACACTTGGGCCACTAGTTCACACTGGGCCACTAGTTCACCATATTAGCGGACACTATTATTTCATATAACAGTTAGACAACTATTATCATCTGTATACTAATCCACGGTACTCGATACAATATCATGAGATAGGAATGTTGGACACCGTTGTTTCATGCACTAGTATCCTCATTACATGGCTACGGTCGTTCACTAGACATGATATTCCATTATACACTGGCCACTATTATGACGGATAGATTACACGGATACTGTCAGGTCACGATACACTGATTCCTGTTATTATATGTATTATCATAAGACATTACACTGTTACGAGACATGCATGCTAGACTCCGTAGGACATGTAGTAGTGCATGTTACACGGATTTCACTAGTACACAGACAAGTTCCGCATATCATATTATTGTTCTCATCATTACACAGATACTGTAGTTCACGGTACTTGGTATTAGATACTGACCACTGGTATTACTTGTACATGTTGCACCGATAATATGACACGTCACATCAGTTACTCATATGCACTACTTCACAGACTACCGTCATCTCATATATTGTAATCATCATTCTATAGATTCTCGGCACATCACTATCGCACGTGCATGTATGCTTTCTCTATTATTGTCATATAGATCCCCATTCCGATTATCTGTATTATTGTTCCATGTTATCAGATACATGTTATATGCTTGTTTCCCGTTACTGATATTGTTAATCCCATTACTGGATACATATTCCCGTTACTGATATGGATATTCCCGATACTGGACATGATATGGATATTCCCGATACTGGACATGATATGGATATTCCCGTTACTGGACATAAGTGCTGTTGATATGCGATGTGTGGAACTAAGTGCCACGTGGATCCAAGCCACGGGGGCCACCTCTAGAATCCCACATCTATTGTTCCCGTTTCCTGTTATATTGTTTCCGTTTCCCGTTATATTGTTCCCGTTTCCTGTTATATTGTGCTATGCTATCAACAGGGCTCAGGTCCAGTTATCATGTTACCCGTATCATGTACTGTATGTGTTCTTGTTACACTGTATACTTGACATATCAGATAATAATGATAACTTGGGTATGGGGGAGACTTGACGGTTGACTAGATCATATCGGGTGGATGTACTGGATCCATATTGAGGTCCCACTGCAGGGGACCGGTAGTGCTGGCTACCATCTGTTACTCATGTTACATGTTACAGCTCTAGCGGGCTGGCCCTGGTCTCAGCAGCCAGGGATCTGTTTAAGGCCGTGATCCCGGGTATGCACGGGATACATCCACCCGATAAGAACTCCTCGACCATGGGTTTCCAATAACATAATAAAACAGTATACACAATAGTGACGTCGGGAACACTTGTTATTTGGTTACTCTCTCGTTTGGATAATGGTACCCGTAGGCCATGTCCGGATGGGTTCGACTGGAGTGCGGGCTCCAGTATGAACCGCCAGTGGTATGGGACACTGGAAGAGAGTAATTAAAATACCAGGTGATACTGATCGCTACTATTGTATAAATGACGTGATTTTGACATGACCTGCCTGCTACATGTTTAGTTGTACTTGTTACTGTTCCTGATCATTTATCTGCTATCATGTGACATGTATACATTGCTATTGTTCCTGTTTCCTGTTACACTTTCTTTAGTGCCCTACTACCCATGTACATATATACTTTGTTACATTACCTGGTATATGTTACACTGTATGTAGTGGCATACTATGCATATTCTGCATTGCATATATTCCA
Organism: Agave tequilana; assembly: GCA_038442645.1. Taxonomy (NCBI): domain Eukaryota; kingdom Viridiplantae; phylum Streptophyta; class Magnoliopsida; order Asparagales; family Asparagaceae; genus Agave; species Agave tequilana. Next base: position 6,498 of record JAVJIF010003180.1, read on the forward strand.
GACATATGCTCATTTGCATGTTCACCTCTATCACGTCACCACTATCATATTCATGTCTATTACGTCACCACTAGACAACATTATTTATTATATAAACTGGACACGACTATAGACATGACCCGATGGTAACCGGCTAGGTAGTGATGGTACCAAAAGATGACATGTTTATATATTTCTACTGCTTCCTATATGCTTATGATATAATATTACTTGTACCACATCCTGTATTATACATTAGTATCGTGCTTGTATTATTATGTATATATTCCTGCCTTCTTCATTTTACCACTCACTAGGTCGCTTTCTGACGACCCTGGGTTTGCATGCCCAGATTGGAGATCCGAGTTACGATAGCTTCAGAGAGTGCCTTGGAGTCACATGGGAGATTCCGCATCGGGACTATTCATAGGTATTTTAGTGCTTTATTTCTGTTATCTTATTTATCCTTGTTTTCATATCTGTTATGATCGCTGACCTTTTTCTGCAGGTATTCTTGTACTGCTTTCATGCTGGACCTCATATCTATATGGAGGTAATGTATTGTACTGAGGCTTAACGTACGCGTGAGCGTGTTCCCACCTCGCGTATGTACGTCGCCATAACGTCTCCGTATCCTTGGGATCGGGGCGTTACAATATAGTGGGTGGGTTATCTCACTATTCCTGTTCAGAAATTTGAAATGGTCAATAAAACCAAAAACTCCATGCGGAGCTAGCCTTGCTGCGAAGCTAAAGCTCCATGCAGAGCTAGTCCAATGTGGAGCTAAAGTTCCATGCAGAGCTAACCCACCACAGAGCTAACCCACCACGGGCTAAAACTCTATGTCCATGCAGAGCTAACTCACAGCGGGGTTAAAAGCCACACTTTTGATCACACATGTGACGAAGCCACGCTCATAGCTTAACTACACTCGGACTCAGTGGTAAAGAGTTGAGCGCTAGGCTCGCATACCAGGCATAACATATAGAAAGTTCAGAGGACTTTAATAAACCTCAAAGAGGTTAAGTCCGAAGGCTAAATAGGTACCTAAAGGAATATTAGTATCAAACACACATATATAAATAGATACCAAGTAAACTATCGGTAGAGTGGTGGAGCCCAGAGACTAAGCAGGCGAACCACTCCACAAAGCTACCACTAAACACAGAGAGTATAAGATCAGTCCCTATTGGATAGCCTGTAGAGCGGTTACATCGCGACGTCGTTATCATGAAATCCAGGGTATAAAGCCAATTCTTATTGGGTAGGTTTGCTTGAGGGTTGTGCCCGGTACATACAACATGCACAAGTGTTAGTAGCAACAAACGTATATAAATAATAAGTAAGAGAACCGTCAAGTAATTAAGCTCGGAGGCTATACAAGTACAAGTACAAGTACAAGTACAGATACAAGCATCGCCTACGCTATTACAACCATTCACCACACAGAAACTGTAATACCCCGTTCCCGGAATACGTACTTAGTTGCGTATTCAGTTTCCCTATCGTGTTTTTTTTTCGAATTACTTCCTGTATTCGACCGATTTCAGTTCCAAATGTCATTTTCCTATACCTTGGATTTTATGTGATTTTCTGGAATTTTCCTGAAATTGAATAAATATTTTCAAAACCGGTGTCGACCAGTGTCGCTGATCGATTCTCAGATTTTTAACTCACAAACAGTTAGGAATTTCTAGATGGTCCTTTAGGCATTATTCCTTAGAATCATATTTTCAACCTACACTCTTTTCCTGGAGATTTTACGATTTATGAAAATTCCAACAGAGTCGGCAGGTGACTGATTCCGGGATTTTTAATTTTAAACTACAAATTATTTCTTCAAACGAATTTCACCATGAGTCTTAAAATCTTATTCTTGATTTTTGGTAAAATTTTCGGGTCATTCCGAAATACTTGAATTTTGGACATTTTTTCAATAATTGCAAATTCCATTTTCCACCTCATGTGCCACCTCAATTCCCACTCACCCTCCCACCTAACCCCACTCACTCTCTCTCTCTCCCATGGCCGGCCAAGTGGCCAGGAGAGGACACTCACCTCACCCCCTTTTTACACAAAACCCCCCTCTCAATTGCATTATTACACCTCCTTCACAAAATCCCCATCTTATATATAGCTTTTCATTTGCAATTTACCTTTTTTCTCCTTCACTTCAAGCAAAAGAGAAAACTCTCTCCCAAACCCTCTTCTTCTCAAACTGAACCCTAGCTCCAAGAACACTTCAAGACCTTTCCCTCCAGCCCAAGCAACTGAATTGAAGCTTGGATCGTGGCTCACTTCGTCGCCAAGGATCTCATAGGTGCCTTTGACGACTACCCGCTTCCCGGACTCGTAGAGCTTCGATCTAACGGTTCCAAGTGAGTATTTCACTCACCAAGACTTGAATTAGCCCTAGAACACTTGTATCTCTACACTTCTTGTACACCTAGGTTACCAAAAACCTCGGTTTGGACCATCAAACACACTTCCAGAAATTCTGTTCTGTTCACTGTTTTTCCCACTATTAGTCGACTTACCCTAGGAGCTAGTCGACTAGAACACTTAGCTGAAACTTAGTTTTTCTGGAAAACCAGTATTAGTCGACTTACCCCCATTATCAGTCGACTAATCTTTTCTGGACATAAATCTCAACTCTCTGGAAATCACTATTAGTCGACTCCTGAATCCCCCTAGTCGACTAATCCTCCCTGGACCAGAAACCCAACTTTCTGTATCAACAGACTTAGTCGACTTAAGTATCCATTAGTCGACTAATAGTTCCCTGTTAGTCGACTACCCTTACAACCCTAGTCGACTAACTCTTCCTGAAATAGAATTCCAACTCTCTGTATCCCAGTTCCAGTCGACTAATCCAGACTGTCAGTCGACTAGAGACCCCTATTAGTCGACTAACCCTTACCCCTAGTCGACTAATTCTGACTGTGTGTCATAGTTAACTTCTGTTCTGAATTTGGTTCTTATACTTGCTACATGTGTATTATATCATGCTTGTTCATGCTTCAATACTGGCTCTACATGACCTATTACTGGATGGATGTATCTCTTGTTATCTCATGACTTATTATTGCATATACTCGTTTCATGACATGTTAAATAGTAATATCACCACTTATCATGCCATCTCTTAAAACTAAGCATGATACACTTGACTTTTACATAAAAAGCACCACTTACATATGGGTCGGGGGAAATATGCGGATATCGATACGTGTTCGTGTTTACAGTGGTAGTAGGTATATTGTACAATCATATTCCGGTCTAACCTGTGATACACCAGGGGACCGAGGGGAGTGCTTGCTCCCTATTCCTGAATCAGTCATGACTAAGGGCATACATAAGACCCTCCTGAATAGCCTAGCGGCTGGCTTCCGTCACCAAGAAACGGAACAATCCTGGACCGTTATCCCGGGCATGTACGGGGTCCACTGTAAACATAGTTCGTCGATACCCCCGCTGTTTCCATAACAACCTTGAGTTACTAGATATGGATCTATGTGCGCTGGGACGCTGGGTCACATAGCTAGATATCACAGTAAAGCAAGTAATAATAATAATAGACCATAGCTATGCATTCATTCCATGCTGACTTCAGTTCTATACGTTTTCCCCACTTGTTGATTTATATTCGTTATACTGTTCCGGTTTTCCTTATTCATGTACCTTAGCCACTTGGCTGTATTTGTTATTGTTATATGTCTTGATCCCTGGATTTGCACATTCAGATTCCGAGGCTTGGGTCGAAGTGGAGCCATCCACCGAAGATCAGGCTTTCTTTAGCGAGCAGGCGGACTAGTTCCAGTCCCTTCGTGCCAGACTCTCTCCTTTTGTCTCACGGGATCTCCATCCTACTCGTGAGCTTTTGTATACATATTGTATATATTCTTTTGGACTTGGTTATGATGTAATGCACACGTCATGTGTAATACTTTATAATATCCTGTGATAACTTTGTATGTGTACTTCTTATGTTGGCATAGGTATAGATACCACGCTTTGTCGTGTACTCTGTTTCTTGTTGTACTTTTTGCTTAGCGTATATATGCGTGGGGCAATTTCTGGCCTACGTATATACGTCGCAGTGACGTCCCCGTATCTGTGGAATCGGGGCGTTACAGGTTGGTATCAGAGCCTAGGCTCTCACACCTAAAGTACAATCAAGCAGCAAATTAACAATTTGCTGGTGCCAACTACAATGTACAAAGTTATCTAGTTCTTCTTGATTCCTTCTTGATTCCATCCCTTGTGTCCTAAATTCCTTCCATTTTTCCAATCTCAGTTATCCTTTACCAATCGGTATGGAGAGAAGGACGGACGTAACAACTCTGGGCAAGCCTCTAATGGACCCACTGGAGACCATGTGGATATTCTGAGAGTCATTCAGACTATGATGGAGAACCAGCAGCAGCAGACGGAGCTCCTCCGGCAGGAAATGGCAGCTCCCAAGGAGCAGAGGCCCGGAAATGTATCGGACTTCAGGCGACTGCAACCAGCCATCTTCACGGGAGAAGAGAAGCCCTTGGATGCTGAGCAATGGCTGACAGATACCGCAGATTTGCTGAATGCGGCCAGTACCGAAGGAGAACCAAGTTGAGGTCGCCAAGATTCAGTTGAAAGATGTTGCTAGAACTTGGTGGCTTGCTGAAGAGGCCAGACTGGAGAAGCCTGTCACCTGGGACACATTCTCCAAGAGCATCTATGCCAGATTCTTCCCAGCTACTGCACAGAAGGACATGGAAGAGCAGTTCATCAGGCTTCAGCAAGGGAGTAGGTCCGTGGACGAGTATGCCGCGGAATTTCTCAGACTGAGCCGCTTTGCCCCGTACATGGTAAAGGACGAGGAGAAGCGGGCGAGCAGGTTCCAGCAGGGCTTGCAGATGGACATTCAGATGTTCCTAATGCCCCAGCAGCTGAAGACTTATTCTGAGGTTCTTACCATAGCTCGGGAAGTGGAGCGTGGGTTGGAGAAGAAGCAGGAGGATCAGATGAGGAACCAGGCCATGAAGAGGCCGTTTCCACCAATGGGGAGAGGAGGCCCTTCAGAGCAGCGAAGGTGCAGATGAGGCAGCAATTCAGACCAACTCCTTACCAGGCGGCCCAACCATCGACCTTCTGCAGTTATTGTCAGAAGCCGGGCCACATTCGTCAGAATTACCGTAGGGCAAATGGATTGTGTTTGGTGTGTGGATCCAGGGATCATTCTATAGAAGCCTGTCCGCACAGAAGGATGGGGATAGCCGGCCAAGCTGTGCCAGCACTTCAGGGACCGGTTGGACAGAGAGCACTTCCAGGACCACCGGGGCAGAGGAATCAGGGACCAGTGATGAGGAGAGCTCTTCCCCTTCCTCCACAGCATGTTGTTCGCCCAGTCCAGAGGGGAGCTAGGACAGCAGCAGGGCGTGGAAGAGGTCAAGCCTACAACTTGACGGAAGTGGAAGCTGAGACTTCTGAGGAGGTGATAACAGGTAATATCAGAGTGCATTCTCAACCTGTTTTAGCCCTCTTCGATTCCGGTGCTTCGCATTGTTTTATCTCAGATCATTTTGTGGCATTGCATTCTATACCTGTTAAAGTGTTAGACCACAAATGGGAGATTAGTACCGGGATGGAGTAGTCATGTCTTCTAGGGTTTGTGCTGATTGTCCAGTGGAACTTTGTGATAAGACCTTGGCCATAGATATGCTCGTGCTAGACACCAAAGGGTACGACGTAATCTTAGGCATGACCTGGCTCAGTCAGTACCATGCAGTTATTGACTGTAGGGAGAAGAAGATTATTTTCAGGATTCCCCGTCAACCGGAATTTCAATTTTGTGGTGAGGTGAAGTCTACCAAGAGAAAGACTCGGTTGACTACTTCAGAGGTTCAGAAAGGAGTACCGTGTGGGATGAATTTCCAGGAGTGTTTGCTGAGATCTCAGGACTGCCACCAAAAAGGGTGATCGAGTTCTCAATTGATACTGTGCCTGGGACAGCTCCTATATCTAAGGCTCCGTACAGGATGGCACCGACGAGTTAGAGATTCTGAAGAAGCAGCTGCAGGAGTACTCTGATAAGGGATTGATTCGGCCAAGTGCTTCGCCATGGGGTGCTCCAGTGCTATTGGCGAACAAGAAGGATGGTGGTAAGAGACTTTGTATTGATTACATGGAATTGAACAAGGTTACCATCAAGAACAAGTATCCCTTGCCAAGGATTGATGATTTGTTTGATCAGCTTCATGGAGCCCGGGTATTCTCTAAGTTGGATTTGCAGTCGGGGTACCATCAGCTAAGGATGAAGACAGAGGATATCCAAGACGGCATTCAGGACCCTTTATGGCCACTATGAATTTCTAGTTATGCCTTTCGGAGTCACCAATGCCCCTGCAGTTTTCATGGATTTGATGAACCGAGTGTTCTCGCCCTACTTGGACCAGTTCGTTGTTGTCTTCATAGATGACATCTTGATCTATTCCAAGAACAACAAGGAGCATGCAGAACACTTGAGGATTGTGTTGCAGACCCTCCAGCAGGAGCAGCTTCATGCCAAGAGGAGCAAGTGTGACTTCTGGTTGGACAGTATAGCCTTCCTTGGGCACATTGTTTCAGCAGAAGGAATCTCGGTGGATCCCAGCGAAGTCCAGGCAGTGAAGGATTGGCCAATTCCGAGGACGGTGACTGAGATTAAGAGTTTTCTTGGACTAGCCGGATATTACAGACGCTTTGTCCAGGATTTCTCTAGGATTGCAGCTCCATTGACCAAGCTCACCCGGAAAGGAGAGAGGTACATATGGACAGAAGAATGTGCTTTGGCATTTGAGCAGTTGAAGCAGAGACTCATTTCAGCTCCGATCTTGAAGACTCCCTCAGGGAGAGGAGGGATGGTCATATTCAGTGATGCATCAGGGAAAGGCCTGGGGTGTGTGCTTATGCAACATGATCATGTTATAGCATATGCATCTAGGCAACTGAAGACTCATGAGCGGAATTACCCAACTCATGACTTGGAGCTTGCAGCTGTGATTTTTGCTTTGAAGATTTGGAGGCATTATCTTCTGGGAGATAAGGTGTTGATATACACGGATCACAAGAGCCTCAAGTATATTTTCTCACAGAAGGAGTTGAACATGAGGCAGAGGCGGTGGCTGGAGCTGATGGCAGACTATGATATTGACTTGCAATACCATCCAGGAAAGGTCAATACAGTACCGGATGCACTGAGCAGGATGCCAGAGAATAGGGTGCTTGTCCAAATCACTCAGCAGAAGGAGTTGATTCAGGACATTATCAGATTGGACTTGATGTTGGTTCGAGGAGCTGAGGAGGCAGGACAGCTCATGGCTTTGCAGATTCAGTCAACATTAATAGATGAGATCAAGGAAGCTCAGAAGGAAGACCCCAGATTGCAACAGTTCCGAGCTCAGGTAGAGGCTGGATTGAGGACTGATATCAGTATTCGTCCGGATGGTGCCTTATATTTTGGTAGCAGACTTTGTGTTCCCCAAGGAGAGGTTCGGCAGAAGATTTTGGCAGAGGCTCACAGTTCAGCATATTCCATACACCCAGGGGGAAACAAGATGTATCAGGATATGAAGAAGCAGTTTTGGGTGGAATGCTATGAAGAGGGAGATAGCCCAGTTTGTTGCCAAGTGCTTGGTTTGTCAACAGATAAAGATTGAGCATCAGAGGACGGCGGGACTTCTGCAACCTTTACCGATTCCCGAGTGGAAGTGGGAGCACATTACCATGGATTTTGTTACGGCATTTGCCTCGAAGTCCTAAAGGTAATAATGCTGTGTGGGTAATCATTGACCGTCTCACCAAGTCAGCTCACTTTATACCATTCAGGGTGGGACAGTCAACAGAGGTCTTGGCAGACAAGTACTTGAAGGAGATAGTTCGTCTACATGGAGTTCCTGTTAGTATTGTATCAGACCGAGACACCAGATTCAGATCTCATTTCTGGGAGAGTCTCCAAGAAAGTCTAGGGACTCGTCTCAATCAAATTCATTACATCATATCATCCTCACAGACGGACAATCTGAGAGGACTATCCAGATTCTTGAGGATATGTTGAGGGCCTGCATGATTGAATTCCAGGGATCATGGGAAGACCATCTTCACTTGGCGGAGTTTTCTTATAATAACAGTTATCAAGCAAGTATCAAGATGGCACCATTTGAAGCATTGTATGGGCGGAAGTGTAGGTCTCCGATTTGTTTGGATGAAGTCGGTGAGAGAAACTTTTGGGGCCAGAGATTCTGATTCAGACAACAGACAAGGTCAGGATTATCAGAGACCACCTCAGGGCAGCGCAGAGTCGGCAGAAGAGTTGGGCTGACACTCAGAAGGCCATTGGAATTCCAGGTTGGAGATCATGTATTCCTGAAGATATCACCTACCAAAGGAGTAATCCGGTTCGGTACGCGTGGAAAACTTAGTCCAAGATATATCGGCCCATTCGAGATTTGGATCGAGTGGGAGAGGTGTCTTACAGGTTGGCGTTACCGCCATCTTTGGACGGAGTTCACGATGTATTCCACGTGTCACAGCTGAGGAAGTATGTGAAAGATGATAGTCATATTCTGGATCATTCCGAGCTGGAACTACACCGGACTTGTCATATCAAGAGCAGCCGATGGCTATTTTGGACAGGAGTGTCAAGGCATTGAAGAACAGAGCTATACCATTGGTGTTGGTGTCTTGGAACAGGCATGCCCCAGGAGAGGCCACGTGGGAACGAGAGGATGTTATCCGTGAGCGTTACCCTCATCTCTTCACAACTTGATTGGTAAGACTCTTCCTTTCATTCTTATCTATCGGCATTTTCCTTCTTATCCTTATTTATCTGTTCCCTTTCACTTTACGAAATTTCGAGGACGAAATTTTTGTAAGGTGGGTAGATTGTAATACCCCGTTCCCGGAATACGTACTTAGTTGCGTATTCAGTTTCCCTATCGTGTTTTTTTTCGAATTACTTCCTGTATTCGACCGATTTCAGTTCCAAATGTCATTTTCCTATACCTTGAATTTTATTGATTTTCTGGAATTTTCCTGAAATTGAATAAATATTTTCAAACCGGTGTCGACCAGTGTCGCTGATCGATTCTCGGATTTTTAACTCACAAACAGTTAGGAATTTCTAGATGGTCCTTTAGGCATTATTCCTTAGAATCATATTTTCAACCTACACTCTTTTCCTGGAGATTTTAACGAATTTATGAAAATTCCAACAGAGTCGGCAGTGACTGATTCCGGGATTTTTAATTTTAAAACTACAAATTATTTCTTCAAACGAATTTCACCATGAGTCTTAAAATCTTATTCTTGATTTTTGGTAAAATTTTCGGTCATTCCGAAATACTTGAATTTTGGACATTTTTTCAATAATTGCAAATTCCATTTTCCACCTCATGTGCCACCTCAATTCCCACTCACCCTCCCACCTAACCCCACTCACTCTCTCTCTCTCTCCCATGGCCGGCCAAGTGGCCAAGGAGAGGACACTCACCTCACCCCCTTTTTACACAAAACCCCCCTCTCAATTGCATTATTACACCTCCTTCACAAAATCCCCATCTTATATATAGCTTTTCATTTGCAATTTACCTTTTTTCTCCTTCACTTCAAGCAAAAGAGAAAACTCTCTCCCAAACCCTCTTCTTCTCAAACTGAACCCTAGCTCCAAGAACACTCAAGACCTTTCCCTCCAGCCCAAGCAACTGAATTGAAGCTTGGATCGTGGCTCACTTCGTCGCCAAGGATCTCATAGGTGCCTTTGACGACTACCCGCTTCCGGACTCGTAGAGCTTCGATCTAACGGTTCCAAGTGAGTATTTCACTCACCAAGACTTGAATTAGCCCTAGAACACTTGTATCTACACTTCTTGTACACCTAGGTTACCAAAAACCTCGGTTTGGACCATCAACACACTTCCAGAAATTCTGTTCTGTTCACTGTTTTTCCCACTATTAGTCGACTTACCCTAGGAGCTAGTCGACTAGAACACTTAGCTGAAACTTAGTTTTTCTGGAAAACACAGTATTAGTCGACTTACCCCAATTATCAGTCGACTAATCTTTTCTGGACATAAATCTCAACTCTCTGGAAATCACTATTAGTCGACTCCTGAATCCCCCTAGTCGACTAATCCTCCCTGGACCAGAAACCCAACTTTCTGTATCAACAGACTTAGTCGACTTAAGTATCCATTAGTCGACTAATAGTTCCCTGTTAGTCGACTACCCTTACAACCCTAGTCGACTAACTCTTCCTGAAACAGAATTCCAACTCTCTGTATCCCAGTTCCAGTCGACTAATCCAGACTGTCAGTCGACTAGAGACCCTATTAGTCGACTAACCCTTACCCCTAGTCGACTAATTCTGACTGTGTGTCATAGTTAACTTCTGTTCTGAATTTGGTTCTTATACTTGCTACATGTGTATTATATCATGCTTGTTCATGCTTCAATACTGGCTCTACATGACCTATTACTGGATGGATGTATCTCTTGTTATCTCATGACTTATTATTGCATATACTCGTTTCATGACATGTTAAATAGTAATATCACCACTTATCATGCCATCTCTTAAAACTAAGCATGATACACTTGACTTTTACATAAAAAGCACCAACTTACATATGGGTCGGGGGAAATATGCGGATATCGATACGTGTTCGTGTTTACAGTGGTAGTAGGTATATTGTACAATCATATTCCGGTCTAACCTGTGGTACACCAGGGGACCGAGGGGAGTGCTTGCTCCCTATTCCTGAATCAGTCATGACTAAGGGCATACATAAGACCCTCCTGAATAGCCTAGCGGCTGGCTTCCGTCACCAAGCAACGGAACAATCCTGGACCGTTATCCCGGGCATGTACGGGGTCCACTGTAAACATAGTTCGTCGATACCCCCCGCTGTTTCCAATAACAACCTTGAGTTACTAGGATATGGATCTATGTGCGCTGGGACGCTGGGTCACATAGCTAGATATCACAGTAAAGCAAGTAATAATAATAATAGACCATAGCTATGCATTCATTCCATGCTGACTTCAGTTCTATACGTTTTCCCCACTTGTTGATTTATATTCGTTATACTGTTCCGGTTTTCCTTATTCATGTACCTTAGCCACTTGGCTGTATTTGTTATTGTTATATGTCTTGATCCCTTGGATTTGCACATTCAGATTCCGAGGCTTGGGTCGAAGTGGAGCCATCCACCGAAGATCAGGCTTTCTTTAGCGAGCAGGCGGACTAGTTCCAGTCCCTTCGTGCCAGACTCTCTCCTTTTGTCTCACGGGATCTCCATCCTACTCGTGAGCTTTTGTATACATATTGTATATATTCTTTTGGACTTGTTATGATGTAATGCACACGTCATGTGTAATACTTTATAATATCCTGTGATAACTTTGTATGTGTACTTCTTGTGTTGGCATAGGTATAGATACCACGCTTTGTCGTGTACTCTGTTTCTTGTTGTACTTTTTGCTTAGCGTATATACGCGTGGGGCAATTTCTGGCCTACGTATATACGTCGCAGTGACGTCCCCGTATCTGTGGAATCGGGGCGTTACAGAAACAATTACAACAGTCCAGAAATTTAAATACAAATCTCAGAAACACAAATACATAATCCCAGAATACAATGCACCCGTCGAAACGGGGGGAAACACGTAAGTAAAACGAGAACACACGCCTAAAATCTAAGAACACGTAGTGAACTTTGAAAACTCCGCGAATACAACAAGTGTATGTGTACAATGAGTGAGAAAATGGACAGAAAGAGAGAGAGAGCACATAGAATCAAGGAAAGGAGAGAGAGAAAAAAGGGGGAGAGATCACGGCCTGGATGGCCGTGACCGGCATGGGCTGGCCTGCGCGTGGCTAGGAGGAGGGGCGGCACACAGGTGGTGCGCGGCCCTAGGGTGGACGACAAATCAGGACAGGATAGGGGTTGATGGTGGTGATGGGAGGTGATTTAGGTGGTGGTGATGGTGGATATTGGGAGGAAGGGACGGTTGTTGCAGTGGATCTTGGTGGAGGAGAAGAAAAAGTAGAGGTGGTGCTTGGTGGTTAGTGGTGGCGATCGGGGTGATGAGGTGATGATTGAAGGAAGAAGATGGTCAAAGTTTGAGAGGAGGTGGAGTGGAGGTGAAATTGGAGGAGGAGAAGATCGGAGGAAGTCGGGGTGATGGTCAAGGATGAGTCGCCAGCGGTAGGGAGTCGCCGGAGAGGTCGTCGGAGGGTGCATAGGCGGTGGTGGCCAGCTTAGATGAGAGAGAGAGAGAGGTGAGAGGGAATTGAAAAGAGTGTGAGAGAGAGAGAGAGAATGAGAGTAGATGAGCGGGGGAAAGAGAAATTGAAGAGAGAGATAGAGATTGTGGGGGGGGGGGAGAGAGAATTTGGAGAGGGGAGAAGCTCTGCGTCGGCAAATGAATGAAGAAGAAGGAGAGAAGAAAAAAAAGAAGAAAAAGAAAAGGAAGAAGAGGGAAGCTGGAAGGGTGTGGAAGTTAGTGGAAGAAACAAAAAAGAAAAAGAAAAGGAAAAAGAATAAGAAAAGAGGAGAGAAAATAAAAGAGAAAAAGCTGGGAAAACACCCGGACCAAGTCCCAGACTCGAGAAATACATATATTCTTTTATTTGAAAAAAAAACTAATTCAGAAAAATCCTCAAAAATTCTCTAAAATAGAAATATTATCCTGAGGAATATTGTGAAATCAGATTCAAGAATTCAATTCGTTTGGAAAGTAAAAATTTTGAAATCAGTCATCATACTGATCAACACTGATTTTAGGAGATTTACAAATAAATCAGAAAAATTTCAGAAAATTATGAAAAATTCAAATATTGAAAATCAATATTTGAAACTGTAATATGATTGTGTACGCGCATTGCACATTTTGAGTCACTTATGTCACATTTTTTTATTTATTTTTAACTAAAACTCTGCTTTTTAATGTATTTTTCATGTTCAGTGGTATGAAGTGTAATTAACGAAGAAAAATAGAGAAATTGATATATTTATCCAATTAAATCCAAATAATTCAAAAGATCATGCAAATCAAGGGGGTCAATTCAAATTCAAAAGTTCTAGCATCTATTTTATTTGAAAACTGGATAAATCAGATAAGATAATATCATCTTATTTCAAAAGGAAAATGGATTGTTTGAAAATCCTATCGGTTTCGCTGAAGATAAATGGATATCTTAACAATTTTAGAATACAAACTGAAAATTCAAGAGGATAAATGAATAGAGAGAAGATTACAGATGAGATGAAACAATTTTAATTCGGATTCAGACTAGATACATTTTAATATTTTAATCATAATTTTCGCTATCGAAATTCAAATATGAGGATTCAAGATGATCCAGAAAGAAAACATAAAGAGATGCAATTTTTATGTTGATCACTTTTTTCAAATCTGTCGTTTGATAAGTCATATTCAGCAATCAACACGATAACAAGCTGCAGATTAGAATTGAATTTTTACATAAATTTTGGATAAATCAAATCAAGTTTGAAGATATAGGGAGGTTCAAATTCAGAAATAGCCAGCTCCCCTATCTTCATACGCTTCCTATCCCTTTAATTTTTTTCCTATAAATACCCTCATATCTCGAAAGCAGAAGGGGCACCACTCTAAAGAGATTTATGTTAGTTTGGTTTAGTTTTTTCTTCTCTCTTTCAATGTAATTTTTATTTTTTTTCTTTTATTTTTAGGTTAGAGAGAATTGTATGATTAAAAGAGAGGAAGAGTAGAGTGACACTATGTGATCTTTTCTTCAAGAAGTTTATATTGAAGGTGACAATCAATAGAGGTTTCCCATATTTCTTCATCGTAAAGTACTTTATTTATGTACTTCTTTCTTGTATTTTGCTTTATATTACTTCATATCTAATCATGGTATGTTAATCTACAACAGAGGTAAATATTTTCCTTTATCTCTTTTATATTTTTTTTTCTTAGTTTAGTTTAATAATTTTCAATAAATACTTTCTCTTTTAATTCTTTTTCTTTGAACTTGTTTTTTTTTTTTTTGAATTAACAAACCATTTTAAATACTCTTCTCTTATCTCTTTTATTTCTGATTTTTGTACCAACACTTCAAAAAGGGACAAGACAACCTCAATCGCGAGTCGGTGGTGCAAAATACTAACAAAAATAGCATGTGAAGGACACCAACTCAACTACAAATCTAAACTGAATCGGCAAAAAGCACAAGGTCATGAGACCGTCTCACAAACAGCTGACAGGTCAGAGATCACACATACACAGAACATATGAGTCGTTTGAGCTAGCAAAATAAGACTAGCTTGTTCAATCAAACAGACTCTTCCTTATGTACTTTTCACAAACAGGTTGCTGTCTCCATCCTTGGTCGTCTGTTTCCATTGGCTGATGAATCATGATTCTTCGCGTGAAATAAGAGTTTTCGCAGACAACAAATGGTTTTTTTTACCCAAAAATACAGAGAGAGAACAAAACATAATGGAAAAGAAAGAAGAGGGAGAAAGAGCATGTAGGGGTCTTTTAGTTGGAACAAAGAGAACTATTTTGATCTGAAAGCTTGAGCTTGAGCTTATATGTGTGAATTTGTACGATAGGAAGCCAAATTATTTTAATTGTGCTAACAGCTTTACGAATAAATACAAAAAGATTATACGTCACAATGAGAAAAAATGCCCATTTCATTATTACTTTTAAGATACTACCAACAATATTTTTCAAATATTCAAAATACTACTACCAACAATATTTTCCCCTCATTATAAATTAGCACAAAACACAGTGCCACACGCCCTCTTAGCTCCACTTAATTAATTTATAGCTCCACCAAAAGACAATTTACCTAATTTTAGTACCATTAGTTAAATTTACTACTAATTAAACTATATTAACACCATGGAACGAAGAGCTCGTCATCACTTACATCTTAAAATGATCTTTGCTTGCTTATCACGCTCGGAAAGTGAATGTTGTTGGAATTTGAAACCTCGTGGATTTCGACTTTCAAGATTTGGACTTCCCGATGTTGCCGTGAAAAAGGGTACCTCTCAGTTTCCACACCCACGACTTCCGATGCCATTGGTCCTCTCAGTGACCATGGCCAAAAAGCCCACAATCCCATGAAAATTCCTCATTAGCCCTTCACTCAATCCCCGTATCCCACCATTTCTTGAGAGGGTAGACTAGTAATTTAAAATTTAGCCTAACTGAATTTCCACCGCTGTCCATTTCCAAGCGCTTGGTCAACCAGAAACTCAGTCCAAATTTGCTACGACAAACAAAGCTCGATTGGCCCTATAAATAGTAAGTACTACGTCCAACTCATTTCACAAAACCTCACTTGCTCATTTCACAACAGCTCAAGCTAGAAGAAGAAGAGTTTGTTCTACTACAAGTACAAAAGCATCATATATAGGATGAATATTTCTCAGAAGAAGTTGGTTCTCTTTCTGGCTGTCTTGTTGCTGGGCATGGCTCTCTGATAATGAAGGAGGCCGATGCAAGGCAATGGCCCCGCGAGACGAAGACGGAGACGGAGACGGAGACGGAGCAGTTTGATGGGGGGAGCTATTTGGCCGCGTACCCAGACGTCTACCAGAAGATGAAGTCGGCGTTGTCGTGCTGGATGGCGAGGTTGCCCGCCGGGCCTAGCCCATCAGGCCCCGGCCACTAGCATGGTTTGATGTATAAAAAGTGTTCACATGAATATTTTCTACAGGGGTGTGGAAGTTACCCGTTCGTTCGTTCCTTCTTTCTTTCTTTCTTTTTTTTTTGTTTTCTTGAAATCAGATTTGTAGTACAATTTTCTTTTATACACAAAGTGAAAATTTTTCTTGCACCAGTTGTGATCGATTTGGATAATTTTCTCAAAGCCCACTAGCTTGGGCTTGGGCTTGGGCTTGCCTAGCTCCGGCCTTCTCCAGTGTCTGGTTCTTTAGCCGAGCATGAGGCATGAAGGCTTGAGGAATAAATGAAAAGCTCACAAAATTCTATACTACATGCATTTAGGTGGTCCGCCGAGCTCTTGTTTGTATGGTTGCCGGCAAGAGAATGAGGGAAAATGATGTGAGAATCATGGCAAGAGATAAATAAAATTGAGATATAGAATTTTCAATATTTGGGTTGTATATAAAATGGATGAGCGCAAGATGAGAAAAATGGTGATGACAGTCACTGTCTCTAACTCAATTCTTCAATTACTCTTTCTAAAAGTAAAAGGGGAGGTATATTTCTCTCTCTATTATTTATTTGTGATCGACAGCAACACGCTATATCCTTGACTTGCTGATCAGGAGTCTGGCTATCTCTACTCTTCTTAAAAAAAAAAATTAAAAAAAAAAAAAAAAAGGGTCTATCCAATATTTTTCATTGCCGTGAAAGAAAATTAGATGAGGTGACTTTGACATTGCGCTAAAGGAAGCAAAAGTAGTTCTCCTGAGAATTATATAAGGCTTGTTGGGCTGTTGAAAAGCAGACTCACGATAATGAAGCGAGACTTTCAACGTCAGATTTTTGACACTTTTGGAGCAAAACGTTCTGAAACACTTTTCGCACTGTTTGTGCAATTTCCTAAGTTTTATGTGAGATCCACTCTATCAGTTTTCGGGACAAACAAGCAACCAGAGAGAAAAATACAGAGAGGCTCATATTGTCAGCAGCGAAAATACAATTTTCCGCCCACTTTTTGAGGGGGCTAACAAGGGATTCTCCTCTAAGTCAATGGACTCAAAATTAAGACCAAAATTTTCCATATTGGCGTCTTGCACCTAAAGTTGACGGATTCCACACGTTATTTTTACTGTTTGGGGGGGGGAATTAATTGGCTCGCTCAGTTCCAGTGGCACAAAGTGGTGGAAGGAGATTTTTGAAGTGAATTAAGTTCGTCACGAGGGTTTGGTCCTTGGCCAGTGGGGAGCATTCATGGCGTGGAAAAGTTTAGGGTCCATCACATGGCATTTAGTGATTGATCTCAAAGAAGTTAGTACACACGTTTAATTTTATTAGTTACGGTATAAACAATTAGTTTTTTCCCCAGACAACCAATCGCACACTTTTAGATGACTGAAAATAATAATGTCGCTTCCAGGGCCAACCAAGTGCCCGACTGCGGAGGACGTATAAACAATTAGTTAACATTGATCTTATGTTTGTAGCAAAATTAAATTTATTAAAATATGTACATTATTGATCAAGTCTTATTTGAATACTGGCGCTTAACTACGGTGTTAATTGTCTAAGGTTAAAAATTTGATTATGGGGAATAACACATGGGTCCAATCTCTTCTTGCATTTCATCTCTCAAGGTTTAAAATTTAATTGAAGTAGAGATTTAGGGTTTATTGGTGGTATAGATGTTGGAGATTTTAATTTTGTTAATTTGCAGTTTGCTGATAATATTTTACTCTTCTCTGTTACTGATGCTGTTAAACTGAGAAATCTTAAACTTTTCATCTATTTGTTTGAAAGAAAATGTCTGGTATGACCATTAATTTTCATAAATCTATGGCTTTATGATTAGGAGGTAATGCATCTCAATGGCTATGTGGAGGGGCATGGGCCTGAGTGGGTCATTAAAAAGAACAGACAAATTAAGAAGATCTTGTACCGGCACTTCTAGTGTTAACAATGGCAAATGTTTGAAGAATTGGAAGTCAGTTTGCAAAGCTAAATCTCAATAAGGCTTAGATGTTAAGAATATTGGGGATCAGAATGTTGCAGTATTAGGGAAATGGATTTGGAAAGCTATTAATGATACAGATTTAGATTGGGTGAAAAAATTTTAGAGCTAGGATTTTCGATAGGAGAAGTTAGAAAGATTGAATGGTAAACCTAGGTGCTGCTTCTTTTTAGAAAGGTGTCTGGAATGTAGTGAGAGTTTTAAATGTGGAATTATATTTAATTGTGGTTCTGGTATGAATGTTAGGTTTTGGCTTGATATTTGATTGGTAATGTCTCCTTAGCTACTGGTTATCCTATTCTTTTTGATTTGGCTGTTGACAAGAAAGCCTCTGTATTTTCTCATTACTCTATTATAAATGGAGTTAGAGACTGGAATATTCTTTTTATTAGAGTTCTTGATATTTTTCCAATCCCTATTTTTGTAGATTTTATTTGTTATCTCTACACTTTGTCACTGGTCTCATATAAATTCTGTCTCTTGGCGATGGAGCTTTAATGGTAACTTTCCTGTTAGTTCTTTTTGCAAATTTTAAAATAATATTGGGATCAAAGTTCCTTGGAATAATGTTGATCCTATGAAAGTCAGGATGTTGATATGGTTAGTTATTCAGAACAATTATTAACTGTTGAAAATCTCCATAAGAGGAAATATCAATGTTTGTAATCTGTGTGTGTTTTGTAATAGACACGCAGATTCCTCTTTTTTCACTTATTTGTTCATTGTTCTGTTATTAGAATTATTGGGGAGTTTGGTAAGAATTGTTTGTCTATCAAAGGCATGCCTGGCTTTCTTAAATCTGGACAATTTGGAGAAATAAGGGTTCGTAGGAGGAACAGATTGATTTGGAATATTTTTTATGATGGCAATGGTTTGGATTCTGTGGATTGAAAAAAATAACAGGATTTTTAAGCATAATTCATTCTTCTGTTATTCTTTTTAAAAGTATTTAAACTCTGGTGGTTCTTTTGGATTGTTTGTGTGGCTTCATATAGCCTATTAGATGTTTTGTATCTAGGTCCTTTTTGTGTGTGTGTGTGTGTTTTTTTTCATCTTATGAGAATGTTTCCCAAATTAAGCTCTATGAGATGTCCATGGTAGGCACCCTATGAATGATTTGAACTGTTCAACTTAATCTACATATTCTAATTAGGCTAACCAAGAAAAATCAAATAATTCTAAGGTTTTTTACTCATGCATCAATGACATCTTTTTTTAGAGTTAATATAACATTATTTTTTGTAACCACTTAATAGAGGTTTTTCACTATACCTCCTCTGTCAAATCGAAATTAGAAAAAAGTCAGCTTCATAATTTTGTTAGCTTCAGCCACCTCTTTTTTTAAAATAAGGATATGCGCCAATGTGTCAAACGCTAAAGTGCCCCTCAACGGTGAAAGACGAAATACCCTTAAGTAATTGTTTCAAAAAAAACGAACCGCTTCAAAAATGTCTTATTTTTTAGGACCGCAACATCGCAGTCCTTACAAGATCATAGTATAGATGACTGAGACTATAAAATGTCTTATTTCTGAGAACTGCAACTATGATCGCAGCCCTCACAAAAATACCTTATTTCTAAGGGATGCGACTATGATCGTTGTCCTCATAAAATGATCGCAGTCATATTTCTGAGCACTGCGATCATGATCGATGTCCTCATAAAATGATTGCAATCATATTTCTGAGGACTGTGATCATGATCACAGTCCTCATAATGATCGCAGTCCTCATAAAATGCACTATTTATGAGGAGTACGACTATGATCGTAGTCTTCACAAAAATGTCATGTCACTGAGTCTTTATATAATTGTGATCATGATCGCAGTCCTCTCATGATTACGATCATGATCGTAGTTCTCTTTATTAAGAGTTTTCTACTCGTTTCAATATAATAGGAAGATTAGTGAAGCTCAGTTCACTAGCGAAAAAGTAAAAGTGGGTTGTGTAGAGTCTCAGATTCAAGTCTGGTTACAACCTAACGCTAAAAAAAAAAATGAAAAAAGGAAAATTTTTCTGTAAAACGCTAATAGTAGAGAGAAGTTCTCTGCAATTAACTTGTTTTGTTGTGCTCTTTGACAAGGAACTAGTCAACTTGATAAAACTTTTTTTTGTTGGCTGGAGACATCAACCTTGTTTCTCAACAAAAAAAAAAAAAAAAAAAAAAAAAAAAAAAAAAAAAAACTTGATAAAACTATTTCCAGTCCTCGCTTGGTGGCTAAAGGTACAGTTATTGGCTCAAGTTTTCCGTGTGTGTGTTCATTGCATCAAGACCCAAAGTCTTTGAGATAGGTACTACCACCACTAGAGCAAGATCATAAGTCGCACGAGACTTCGAGGGGGCAAGTAGCAAGAAAGAAGGGAAGAGTAATTTATTATTGAGAAGCAACTAGCAAGAAGATGGAAGAGCATTAAATTTATTGTATCATTTTGAAATGGATCATATCTATTGTATATAATATGATGCAGTAACCTTCAAATGCAGTAGAAAATGTCCATCTTTTGTAATATTAATATTAACAGATATTTTTAATCATATTTCAGTGAACTTTGATATTCAATAAAAATTTCCCCTTCATATATAACAAGTTTCTATTCTTCTTCGTTGATTCAGGGTTTGTTGGTGTAAAATCTTCGGATTCAATCGTGAATCGCTTCGACTGTACGATTTTCTATTTTCTGAGAAATTAGAAGATGCAGAAGCAAAATGGCACTTTTTACCAGATAAAAAAACAACTGACACAGCTTTTTCACCCAATTTCTACTTCTGAGAAAAAAAGAGCACAGATGGTGCATGTAGCAATATTTGTCCTCAAGACAAGCTTTATTAATTGTCACACTCGTATCCAAAAGGGAGGGTTCTTCCATTTTTATTCCTATATTTGTATGATTTACTACTACCCTCCAAACTTTATTACATGATATGAATAACTAGTAGGAAAATGATTAATTGCATAATCAATCATTTAGCAGCTGAGGTTAGCCCCTGGATCCACACAAGCTGGCTGCAGTAGTTCTTATAGTACTGAATCCGGTTGTTCACCTTATCCGGCGCCCTGCCGCCGCACTCGACGGCGCCGTTGATCCTGTTGATCGTGGCCCCGAACCCCTGGCCGGAGGTGATGATGGAATGCAGGTCGGCGTCGCACCAGTACCACAGCGCAGCCTTGAACGCCACGTTCACGTCGTTGGCGACGGTCTCAGGCACGTTCAGGCCGTCGAACCCGATTTTCTGGCCGGCCGGGCCGTAGTTGTAGTTCCAAGTCAGCTGGAGCGGCCCTCTGCCGTAGTACTGCTTGTTCGGATTGCAGGGCCATTGTGTAGATGAGTTACAGTACGTTTGCTTGTTGTCCTCCTCTATTTTGCAGAAAACTGAAAATAAATGTAAAGTTCGACCTCTAATTATCAGCTTTACTTATATTTTAAATAAAAAGTAAGGATATAAATAGAAAGTTGAGCTTATATCTATCTCGAGAAAATAAATACAGAGTTGGGTTAGCTTAAGCTAAAATTGAATAAAATGAAGAGCGTAAAAAAACGATGACAACTCACATCCAGTCTCAAGTGTAGCGTGGGCAAAGAACGCGGCAACCTCCCTTTTAGAATCATCAGCAGTCCCAGTAGTCCCAAAGTTCGGGCACAATCCGAGAGCATCGAGAAAAGCCTGCCGTGTGTAGAACCCTTTGCCGGGCAATCCCCCTGGGCCTGGTTGATGATTCCGTCAAAGAAGGACTGCGTCACAAGGTCACCCACGACTACTCCATTGTTAATGGGGACAGTGCACGGGCCGGACTGGCAACCGGACCGCAGTAGGCGTCACCGTTGCCACAGTATCCGGCCTTGCTGCAGCACAGGTTGGCCGCGCAGCCGCAGTTCTGGCCGAGGGCGAGTGGCTGGTGATGGCCAAGGTTAAGGTGAGGGCAAGTAGTCCGAGGCTCATTTTGGTGGCCATGCTTTGGTTGTGGCTGAGATGTTGCAATGTTGTGCTTGTGTGTTTAGGTATTTATAGAGTTGTTTGGTGTTGGTGTAGAATTTGGTTTGTGACTTTGACTGGAAAACTAGGTAACGAGTTGGCCGTTTTCCACACGTTAAGAAATAATCATGTGATCAAAGTCGGTTTTGTTAGAAAAGATGGACTGAAATCAGTTGCTTCTCTTTCAAGGGATCATAAGTTTGGCAAATGCAAGAACAAGTCCATAGACTTTTGCAACAAGGGACAAGTCCATAAAGGTAAGCACCTGTGATAAGTTTGTGGAAAAATCTTTTGGGTGAGATCAGATAGCAATGCAGAAGCAGAAGAGTTGGATGCAGATGGAGGACTGAAGGGTCTAGCATTTGCTTGATTTGGGACGTGGAGAGTCGTTGCCCGTGATTTCTTCTCGTGTCACGGTTTAAGACTCACCCTTCGTTTTCAAGTATCGTTGGTTTTTCTTCATTTCAAATTTGAAATTTCTAATGTTACTTGATAGAAAAAACACGCACCATGTTTTATTTGCATATGGCAACATGTCAAATTGTTACTCGACGAGAAGTATTGAATTCGACGAGAAGTCTTCTTGCACGATGAGCAGAAGAAATCTCACATCGGGTTCAAAGACTATTCAACTTGGATCAGTGCATTCATGACAAAGCAACCATATGGAAGCAAAAAAAATTTACATTCACCACAAAGCAACGAAAAGAGGAGCAGCAGCAGGACCAAAAAATTGTGTGGTGAAATAACAGAATTACAATGGCAGTATAAACGCAAGGAAGCAAGAGAAAAGTTCAAATCACCACTTTGCTAAATATATCAGTTCTGTACAATGAGTAATATAAGCAAGCTCCCTCATAATGTAACAGTCAAAAGATCAACAGAGTCGTTCTACCACAAAAGAAAATTGTTGTACATGTTTCACCAAACTGATCTCTCCTAGGGGAGACTCACACATTCATTGCATTTGAAAACAAGCCCCTGGTAGAAGGATCATCTGAAGCTCGAAGTCCTCCTTCCAATTCAAGTGATATACTTCCTTAGATTGCATTCTAGGAATCAAATGCATGAATCTATAGCAGAATGTCGGCGTAGATGACCAACCAATACGAGGCTATAGGGAGGCTGGAGCTAAGCTACAGCAACAAAGCAAGCGGACAAGTCAAAATAACAGCAGCCATGTCAATCTATATCCCGCTTCTCGTGTGTATAACCATTGCTTTGCTGTCCGACCCATTATGCAAGATTGGGAAGACCGGGTTTCATACTCCATATTAAGACCCGGATAGGATCGAGCTGCAAAAAACCGGATAGGGTTTCATACGAAGAGCCTTTTCTGTAGCCTCTACCAAGTCCAGCGAACTCTACTTTTGTTCTCCCATCTTCTATCAAAAATTGTCGGCATGGATTAGAACAGTAGCTGTAAAAAGAAGGACTTCACAGAAGCAAGATACAGTCTATGGTATGAGGTATCCTTATTCTGACCAAAATAAAAGATAATGAAAAGAAAAACTATGAGTGCTGGCATAACTTTGTAAATGCTAAATGTTGAGACAATGTAATTTTAATCCCTAAAATACACACTGACACAGGAAAAACATCATCTCATCATGACATAACAGTATTATACCAAACATATGCAAATATGGCAGTTCTTAGTGAAGTGTAAAACCATAGTGTACTAATCTTCATGTATGAAAAATTATAAAGACCGGTCCAGAGTTCTTGTTGTGCATATCCTACCACGCTACTTAACACCAGATACCAAAGAGAACTTACAGCAACCCTCACAGCAATTGTTACTACCTAGTTTTGTTAAATAAGGTCCTGAATTCCCAGAACAGGTTGAACAGGGCTTAGTTAGATGGCTTACCCTGCAGTTACCTCAGCATGTGATGTAACCATGCTCACCTAAACTCGCTATTTTTATATTATAAACAACTCATAAACTAAGAAAAGAAATAGATGTTTCTCTGAATGATTTGGCCAAGCATGTCAGGGATGAATTCCCCACAAACTAAATAATTTTGTTCATGAAATCCATATATTATTTGATTTTTTTAATTTTTACAAAATAGGAAGGCTTCCCTCCTGACTCGATACGCCAGAGTGCCTGTCAAACACCACATTACCCTTAACCCGATGCACAAACCAGAAAATCTTAGGTTAAAGATAGCAAAGTTCTATTTGTTACACTTATCAATTCATCTGTTCAAAACTAATAATTTAGATTCATGAATTTTCCGAATCATTTCCTGTCTCCATACTTACTGTCAGTCACTGAACTACTACTGATCCAGAATGCCGAGATTGTGGACATGGATTTGGTTAAGTTATTAAATACGCAGTTGCCTATCTACAAAACTGAAAAATCCCTCCTCTTCAGCCATTGGGAAAACATACCATAGTACCGGTGAGGATCAATGGTAGGGCTAAATGACAAATGGAACTCCCAGGTCAGTAGTACAAGACAGAGCCAGTGATGGCCAGAGAGTAATAAATCACAAATTATGTCTTTTTGGATGGCCATATAGATAACCTAAAAAGTGTTAGCAGGAAAAATACACTATCATATATTATATATATATAATATATAGAGAGAGAGAGAGAAGAGAGAGAGAGAGAGAGAGAGAGAGAATGTATATCAGCCTGCGGCTGAGAGAACTCTCTCAGCCTGCGGTGACGTGGCGCAATTTTCTCAACCCACTAACTTGCGGCCCGCTTATGGGAAGAAGTTTTAATTACCAAATACCCCTTATGAAAAGCTACTCTTTCGATAACTTTCGTTATTGTTTATTATTATTTGCCCAAAGGCAATTTTTGGAGCGCACGTTGTCAGACTTTTGATTTTAGAGCCTTTTCACCCCCAAATTCCTCATTGTAAAGGCCATGAAGATTGGGCCAAATGAGGTATTCTTGATCGCCTTTACGAAATCTGCCTGAATATACTTTTTAAAATTTCTTGATGAACTCGCACATAGTTTTTAGGCTTGATCTCAGAGGACGAACATTCATCTGTGTTTACCTATAGATGTAGAAAAATAAAAAGTTTAGACCAATGATTATTTAAAAATTATAAGGGAGTAAAAAGCATATTATTTTTAATAAACTGCGAGCCAGGTCGCAGTCATCTACAGTGCAAACATAATCTACTGCGACCCGGTCGACACTGCGACCAAGGTCGCAGTCATCTACAGTGCAAACATAATCTACTGCGACCCGGGTCGACACTGCGACCAAGGTCGCAGTCATCTACAGTGCAAACACAAACAACTGCGACCCTGGTCGACACTGCGACCAGGTCGCATAAGACTACAGTGCGAGCACAAACTTTTATAGCGACTCTGGTCGACACTGCGACCAAGGTCGCAGTCATCTACAGTGCAAACATAAACAAATGCGACCATGGTAGACACGACGACGAAGGTCGCATAAGACTACAGTGCAAAATAAACAACTGCGACCCAGAAATGATGAAACAAATGACGTTAAATACAGTGCGAACCCATGGTCGCAAAACACTACATAAATATTGAAACAATTGCGACCCCTGTCGTCAGTATGTAAAAAAAAAATATGAAGTTTCATATACTGCAACCATCGTCGCATTCGTCTAAAAGGAAAAGTCCAAAAAAAAACGGATCAAATTTGTGAAATAAAAGAACAAGTTGATCAGAATGATGGGTGAAATTTAGAGCTGAATTTTTTTGAAAGGCAACTTTTTTACATAAGGTAAAAAGATGTGACAGAGGGTATTTTCGGAAGATACATTGTTGAGGTGACTGACATTAAATTGGGCGGGATTTTTCATCTTTTTGTCCGCCAAAATTTATGACAGGTATGTGGTTATGATGTTGCCACGTCCTGCGGCTGAGAAACTCTCTCAGCCTGCCGGCTGAGGTACAGTACCCCATATATATATATATATATATATATATATATATATATATATATATATATATATATATATATATATTATATAGTAGTCTTTCGTGTGAGAAACTTTCTCAGACGAACACCGTGAGAAAACTATATAAGAGCTTTTATGTGGATGATCCGAACCGTTCATCTTGATCTATATACTTTATTTAGACTATCAATTAAAAATCACGCGAGTCCGAGCCTTTTTACCCATATAACAGTGGTTATAAAACTATGTTATATCACCGTAGAATAAAGATGTCACTTGATGCATCGGTAAAAAAAGTTGAAATCGCGTGATTTTTTTATTGGTAGTCTAATTAGAGTATGTAGATCAAGATGAACGGTTCGGATCATCCATAAAATCTCTCTTATATGGTTTTCTCACAAAGCTTATTATGAGAAAGTTTCTTATTTGAAATTTTCCTATATAATATATATATATATATATATATATATATATATATATAGGGCTTACTGTACCTCAGCCTGCGGGCTGAGAGAGTTTCTCAGCCTGCGGGACGTGGCTGAATATATGCCACACATCGGTCGCAGAGTGTGGGCGCCAAAAAATCAAAAAAATCCCGCCTAAACAATCGTGAAACAAATTGACAAAAATACCCCTTTTATATGACGACGGCGACTTCTAGCATTGAAAAGTAAAAAATATTCCATGGTCACATACTTAATACAGAATAAAGAATACCGAGGAAACATGCTATCGTATAGCAATGCGACCTCCTTCAGTACTGCGACCAAAGTCGCAAACTTCTTTCTCATTATGATGGTGATGACGAGAATTAGAAGTTTAAAAAAATTGTATTTTGTTTTTTTAAAAATATATATAAATCTGTTTTCTAAAGTTAATTGTGTGAATTACATTTTTTACTACTATGTCTTGGTTGAAAATGCTGTACAATTGTTACAAACCTTCATTTTAAATATTTTACGCTAAACGAATGTACTGCGACCATGGACGCAGTTAATAATTATATTACTTCACCCTTATAAATTTTTAAAATGAAAGGTTGCGACATTGGTTGCAGTTGCTGGACGCAGACTTAATAAATACACTGCGACCTTTGGTCGCAGTTGCTGGACTTTAGTCTTAATCAACAACACTGCTACCTTGGTCGCAGTTTCTGACCGTAGTCTTAATAAAGTAAACGACTGTAGTCTTAATAAAATAAACTGCGACCTTGATCGCAGTTGTTGGTGTTTAGTCTTATAAAATACACAGCGAATTTGGTCGCAGTTGCTGGTCTTTACTCTTAATCAACAACATCACTGCGACCTTGGTCGCAGTTAGTGGTCTTTATAAATAATCAACAACAACACTGCGACATTGGTCGCAGTTGATGGCCGCAGTCTTAAAAATAATCTGCAATCTTGGTCGCTATTGCTGGTCTTTAGTCTTAATCAACAACAACACTGCGACGAGGTCAACAACACTGCGACGAGGTGACACGTCACCGCACCAGTTGCTTAGTCGCAGACTTTGGTCACAGTGTCGACCCTGGTCGCAGTAGTTACTGTTTGCAATGTATCTTATGCGACCTTGGTCGCAGTGTCATCTATGGTCATAGTTGTTTTGTTTGCAATGCATGGCTGCGAAAAAGTTCGTAGTTTATTAAAAAAAATAAATATGCTTTTTATTTATGTCCAGGCATTTATCTCCAGGCATGTGCAAATGATACAAAACGATCTCTTATACAATAAGATTGAGTGTTACAAATATAGCAGTACAAAAGAAGACTAAACATCAAAAAAATCCCTTGTTGACTAAGAGCAATCTTCTTCTTGAGGTCTGGTGGCAGCAGAATCAATAAGACTGAGTGTTACAAAGAAGACTAAACATCAAAGTAGCCAAGAAGACAAAACATCAAAAGAGCCAAGAAGAGCCCTTGTTGACTAAGAGCAATCTTCTCCTTGAGGTCTGGTGGCAGCAGAATCCTCCGATTCCAACTGACCCTCCAAAGTGCAGGGATACGATCTTTCGTTGATGAACATCTCTTCACCAGAAGGTTATCCAGTGAGCATGGAGTTTCCTCGATGTCACTTCTGGGGTAAGAGAGGTTTTGAGACCTCACAGGGAATGCTACCCACCACTATATCCACCACATCCCCCGCCGCCATACCCACTCTGACCATTCGTTATCAGCAAGCTTGACTGGTGCATCAAGTCAGAGCAGATCTCGGTGAGGCTTAAGTCCTCGTCAGGGATCATGACTTCTTCCCTTGTGAACGACGAGGACCATGACTTCTTCCCTTGTGGACGATGAGGTCTATGACTTCTTCCCTTGTGGACGAACATCGATCAAGTTCGTCCATAGGGTCATCTTCATCCATGAAGGCAGGCCCCTGTTAGAGACTCTGAAGAAGGCAGAAATTCTCAGAGCAATTGCTCTCGAAAGAAAACAGTCTAATTATGGGCTGTTAAAGGGAGAGGGTGAGCCCTATTTATAGGCAGCCCATAATAACCATAATTAATGGTTCATTAATCAGAATCGTCGGCATTAATGGTCTCCAACCGCCAGCGCCGGTTTGGCATTAAAAGACATTAACGCCGGTTTGGCATTAAAAGACATTAACGCCTAAACCCAATGAAGAACCGACGCGTAGACAATCGCTTCGGGAAACAACGAATGGTGCGGGGTTCGTCAACATAGACTTGACGTTAAAAGATCTCATAAAATCTTTATGACAGGTCGCGTCTCACGGACTGACTCCAAGTCGAATCAGACAACAGACAACTTTTCATTTTTCATTTAGATTCAAAAAATGACTTAATCCAAAAAACAACACTTAATAAAACAACACTTACTTAACGTACTGCGACCAAAGTCGCAGTCCATGTAATGCAACCCTAGATTGCAGTTACTGGCCATCTTTATCAATAACAACACTGCGACCTTGGTCGCATTTAACCATGTACACTGCGACCAAATACTTTGACTAAGGTCGCAGTTTTAAATGTACAATGCGACCAAAGACTCTGACTACATTATATACAAAAAAATTAATTACTTAACGTACTGCGACCAAAGTCGCAGTCCATGTAATGCAACCCTAGATTGCAGTTGCTGGCCATCTTTATCAATAACAACACTGCGACCTTGGTCGCATTTAACCATGTACACTGCGACCAAAGACTTTGACTAAGGTCGTAGTTTTAAATGTACAATGCGACCAAAGACTCTGACTATATTATATACAAAAAAAATTAATTACTTAACGTACTGCGACCAAAGTCGCAGTCCATGTAATGCAACCCTAGATTGCAGTTGCTGGCCATCTTTATCAATAACAACACTGCGACCTTGGTCGCATTTAACCATGTACACTGCGACCAAAGACTTTGACTAAGGTCGCAGTTAAAATGTACAATGCGACCAAAGACTCTGACTACATTATATAAAAAAAATTAAACTATAAACTAGAATTTTATCGCAGGCTGAAAAAATTGATCTATAAAGATTTTATATTTTCAAAAAAAATTTTATCGCAGGCTGAAAAGGAGGTAAAGAAATAGGGCGAAAAGTAATTTATATCCTATAAAGAGCGGCAAAAATAAAGGGGGAAAAAATAATAATAAACAATAAGGAAAAGTTATCATAAGGGGTATTTGGTAATTTAACTTCTACCTAAAAGCGGGTCGCAAGTCAGTGAGGTGACAAATTGAGCCACGTCACCGCAGGCTGAGATAGTACTCTCAGCCCGCGGGCTGATATACATTTTTCTCATATATATATATATATATATATATATATATATATATATATATATATATATATATATATATATATATATATATAATAAAAACAATTACCGTAGCATAAGCGATGAAAATAGTCATAACAAATGAAAAACTAAAGGCAACATGGGATTATAACGTAGATAATAAGAAGCTAAGCAACTGCCAGATGGCCATTTGCCTGAAGAACGAATACCTTGGGGCTAGAAGTCTTCCATATATAGCCACATTGAAAAAAGGAAAACCGAGCTTCTTCTGTGCCATTGTCAGCTTTTGATGTAGAAGAATTAATCAAATCCCTAAATTCCATCACATATTCTCCAGTCCATTGTTTTCCCCTAATAGTTCAAGAAGAATTCAAATCGTAAAATAAGAGAACAAAAATTAGATCATTACCAATGGGATAAAAACTTCATCAATAAACAATGTTCGACGAAGATCAATAGTTAAGCTATGGTACATATCATTAACTATGACATCGTGCCAATTTGAATAATCATATAAGCCTTCTCCAATAAAATGGGAAAATGACTTCCATTTTGCAACATCACCATATCTGAGACCATATAATTTCTATGATCATGTAAGCCTTCTCACGTCCAAATGGGATCAGACATGGACCACAACTCAAAAAAAAAAAAAAAAAAGGAAAAGAAATAAAAAAAACATACAAGGCGCAAAATTAATTTAGGGGTTGTACCATGGTACTTGAAAGCTCTAAAAGTATACAAGGGTGTGGTGAAATAGGAAAGATTATTCACTAGGCATCAAATATGTATTAAGGCAGCATGGAACCAAATGGGATCAGACATGGACCACAGCTCAAAAAAAGAAAAGAAAAAGAAATAAAAAAAGCATATGAAGGCGCAAAATTAAATTAGGGGTTGTACCATGGTACTTGAAAGCTCTAAAAGCATACAAGGGTGTGGCGAAATAGGAAAGATTATTCACTAGGCGTCAAATATTTATTAAGGCAGCATGGGGAGAAAAAAAATCTTTGTATACGTGAAAGCTTATGTCTCAAACAAGGAAATCCAATGTGAACATGTAAATTGCAGGTGTTGACGATCAAACATAATCCACAAAAGAAATTAATATACCTACTAAAAGCTACTACAGCTTCAAAAGGTGTGATGACCAGAGCCAAAAATTCTTTGCTGTCCAAAGAGCTGTTTGGGCACAAAAACATCACACTGTCCGCATGGGAGTTTTATTATTAAGAACCATTCCAGAAAGAAAGATTACAAGAGAGTTTTAAAGTTCATAATTACCTCCGGAAAGTTAGCAAGTTTGGCAGAGTTTGGTCTTCCCATGACAAGTGTATAGGACTTGTCCCCAGCACCCTCAATCAGTTCTTTCATTTCGTGAATCATATGAAGATAGCCAGCTGGAAACGCAAAATGATCACTTTAAACTGTCAAAAGGTATAGAAATATATCTGTCATGTGCGATGGGTGTATCTTTCAGGCACAAAGGACTTTTTATTGGCTTTAATGATAAAGATTACAGGCCAGCAAAATAATTAAGTAGGATCAGAAACAGTCCCATATCCAGATAACTATTTACTGCCTTTTAGAATTTAGATTAGAGGATGAAAGCTATATAGTGTTCTAAAGAGAAATTGCTACGCAACGGAAAAATTTTATGGTCCATGTCCAGATGCAGAAGGAAGTAGATACATGGCAAAAAATATAATAGAAATTTTTACCCATGGTTTAAAAATCTTAGTATGGTATCAACATCGGCCATAGTTTTTAGTAACAATACGTCAATATTGTTCCTCAACATCAGCAACATCGACCATATTGGCCCGTGGTTCAAAGACTTGACCGAGTCGTCTCACTCGGCCGAGTCAGAGACGACTCGGCCGAGTCGTATCTGTCTCGGCCTGCTCCGAGACGAGTCCGTCGACTCAACTCAGAGGAGACCAACTCGGCCGAGAATCGAAGTCGGCTCGGTCGACTTGGCCAATTCAAGGCCGAATCGGTCGTGACTCGGCCGAGTCGGCTCGAAACGTATATTCACCCGTGACGAACGGGTATAAAGAAAAAAAAGAAAAGAAAAAAAAAGAAACTTACCTCTCTCTCGCTCAGATCTGGAGATCGCCGCCATTGCCCGATCGTCACCGCTCAGATCTGGACTCCGCCGCCGCCCGATCGTCGCTGGCCGCTCCTCCCCAGCCCTAGGTGATGTTCCCCCCTCTCTGTCTCTTTTCCTCTCCCTCCCTCTGTCTCTCTCCCCCTCCCTCTCTCCCCCGCTCTCTCTCCCCCCCTCTCCATCTCTCGTCTCTCTCTCTCTCTGTCTCTTTCCTTCCCCCTTCCTCTGTTTCTCTCTCCCCCCCCCTCTCTCACCCGCTCTCTTTCTCTTCCTTTCCATCTCTCGTCTCTCTGTCCTTTTCCCCGTCCCTCCCTCTCCCTGTTTTGATCTTTCCTCCCTCTCCCCCCTCTAAGGTATAAGAGAAGAAGGTGATGTTGACGGTGAAGATGTAAGGGTTTTATCTAATTCTAATAGTGATGATGGTGAAGATGGTGATGGTAATGATGACAGTGATGGCAGTGATGGCGGCGGTGGTGATGATGACAATAATGAGGGCAACAATAGTGCTGATGGAGGAACTTATAGTCTTGAAGGTCATATGCAAATGTTGAGTTTGACATCATGCCAACATTATGGTGTGACATATGTTCATGATTACAGACCACAACTTGAGAGATCTACGAGCACTAATATCGGTTTATTTACTTACTGCAGAGATGATTATGATGATGATGATTTTGTGCCTCATCGTAATTCAATGTGAAAAAAACTGTATTAGCATGTATTTATGAATGTAGTTTGTGCAATTTACTATATTGTGCATATATTTGATATACTTCTACTGACGACGCGTGTATTTATATTTCCCTTTATGTTTAGTATTTTAGATGAAATGTTTTGGACATGTGATATATGAATGTGGATGTCTACATTTTTTTAAGATTTGTCATGATTTTTTTCAGAATTTTTTGAGATTCTATGTAGCGTTTTGCGTGTATCGCCCGAGACCGATTCGAGTCGTCGAGACCGATCCGTCTCAGTGCCTACCGAGTCGGCGGCTGGGACCGCGACTGTGAACCATGTATTGGCCCTGATATCGACCAATATTATAGGGTTAATATTGTATACCTCAAATACCGCTACGATTTTGCCAATATACATCAAAACCCACCAATATGTAAAACCATGTTCTGAACATTATTTATCATGTAGCATAAACAGTAATTAGATCTACATAAGACAGATCGAGACACTAGATAGTAGATCAAAACTATCAACAAAAACAAGGCATGCCAAAAGGCATCATCAAAAAAAAAAGTCCATCTGGTATTTTTTTTAATCAATGATGCCTACTAATTTTCATTTTCATTTTCGAAATTCAGAATTTGCTTAGTACAACTAATTTGATAAAGTGAAGTTTCATCTTTCATGATTACATCACAACTGTGATGGAAACTTGAAGGCAAAGCATTTGCTTAAGTACATGATATTTAAGGTCAGTGAATGGACGGTCAAAATATAAAAACTAAAAGATTTAGAGTATGCAATAATGTAAGTAGGTTGCTCTAATATGAATATTGAAGTTGAGGCAAAAATGGATTTGGGAATCATTGGTTCTCTCTGAAACTGTTTGTACCCTTCTGAAACTACTCAGAGGCCTATTGAATGGTTCTACTAAGAAATATCTAAGGGAAATAGTGCATAAAAACTTCATTCAGCACTCAATTGAAGCTCAGCATAGGGAAAACTTGTGTGATTATATCAAGATCTACTTTGTTGACTTAGGGTATGATAAGAGAAATGGCATTGACTAAAGGTGCAACTATGTTTGCCATGGGAGTTACAACCAATTATCAAGAGAAGATACTTGCCATTACTGACCTACTGCAAAGGCCAGCAGAAAACAAGCACATTAATCAGAAATAAGAAAGCAGTTAAGTATATAACGTACCAACACCTACAGTACTGACCAAAATGCCAACAATGTTAGCATCTTTTGCTTTCTCCACAAGGTAGTATCTAGAGAGAAGATAGATGTCTTTCAGTAAACACACAGTTAGCGGGAAATAAGTCTCATAAGCACTGATGGCACCAAATACCTGCGCTTCAGAATTCTCTTCTGCAGACTGAAGTCATGCAGCAAAATATTCTTCTTTTGTATCATACCTGACTGAAGATGATCAAACCTTAGATAAAATGGCATAAATAGGATGCAAACTCCAACTGAAAAATCATATCAGTCAAACTACATAACTGTAGTCTGGATAATAGCTAACTATATGCAAAGCTTAAAACCAAACAAATGGAAGTGCTAAAGTCACAAAACAAACTTCACACAATTGTGATGAAGCCCTGAAATTTACATGTACCTAATTATACCAGGGGATTCTACTGGTACATGGCACTTTAAGCTCAAACTTTCCCAAAACCATATTACTGAATAACAGGACAAATAACATTTTCTTTCTGACCATATAGACTAAGTGAGTCCAACACTTGACCTAACCAGAAACTATATGTTTATGTTGAATATTCGTAAAGGAACCCATAACTAGTCACGAGATGGATATTGCAGGGACCTTTACTTCTGTTCAGAAAAGTTCTCTGAAAATCAGAATTGACAGGCAACATCCCTCCAGAAAACCACAAGATTACAATTGGACTGGGGGTTTTATTTTTCGTTGGTTAGTTTTCAATGGCCGAGATTTGTTTTTATAACTTGACATAAAGGATGTTCCGATCTGAAGATTAGAAGTTCAGACAACCCCTTCAGTTAGTATAAAATCTGTACAATCCTCAATATTACTGGATAATGCAAATTTCTACCCTTCTATTTTATCTATGTGGTATTGCTGTTACCATGGTTGGTAGCGTCAGTGCATTAATAGGAGGATAAGAGGCAAGAACACTATACCCAGATGGTTATTACAGAGTAAGAGGGAAATTTCACAAAGTCATTCACTTACCAGAACAGGAAAACAATGCCCTTCTGGTTAATTCAGCTGCTAGTTTCAGCGACTATCATGGTGTGTGCTGAACATGTCAAGCTTCTCAAGTATATCAATGTATCATTATGTCAGTAAAAATCTATACTTTAGAAGATCATGTGTAAATGACTGATATTCAAGTAATAACTATAAGCAGGAACTTGAACCTGACATAATGCATTATATGTTTTTTACTCTTGGTTCCAAGGATGTGAAAATGTAGAAGGTGAGCAAAAGAGACGGCGAGGCTAAGCCACTAATAGCAAGGAAGAAATAGTATAAACTTACTGGTCGCTCTAAGTGGAGAAAAGGTAGGAGATATACAGCAAGGGAATATGAAAATGTTAGGAGAAAATTAAGAGTAAAAACCGAAAGCATGACAAGAAAAGAAGACAAATGAGATGAAGGGCCATGCTACTATTTGTGAAGGTATATTGGCAAGGAAGAGAGAAACCAAATAAGGAAATGTGTTGACAAGATAAGGGGGGAAATGACAAAGAATGTGTGTCAATCTACATGGAATAAAACTAAATTGTCTACAGATATTGGGTATGAGTAGGGTTATACTGGAATGGAAGACAAAAGAACAATTGGAACTCTGCATTTTATAAAATAGTGGGGTTTTTCACAAATATAAGAAGTCAGAGCAAATACAAAATGAATCAAATTACTAACCACTCTCATTAGAGTTATTAATGATTTTAGAGATAAAATTTTAATGAAACTTTGTCCGTACAAACTTCATGTTATTTCAGTTCTCACTGTTCAAATGTCTTATCACTCTAAATTCCTAATGTAAGTACCTCTGCAATTTTTTACTACTGGTATATCATACGCAATTAGTCAATTATGCCAAAATCGCAAACAAATCAATAGTCAACATTAGCCGTCGTGTTTACTTCATATATATTGTTAGCCCACAACCCATTAGCTTGAGTTTTTGGGCAAAGTGGTTTTCAAACATGGTATCACCATGGTACATTCAAGAGGTACAGAGTTCAAACCTCAATGTCAAAAATTAAAAATATGTTTATTCACACGCGCACACGCTTTTTATGGTGCCTTTCTAGGTGTTAAGTGCATATGCTAGAGGCATTTCCATGTGGCCAAAAGCCCGCAGTAGAGAGGTGTTATGTGTTATATTTGCTTGATAGACACTGTTCACGCACACAACCCATTGGCTTAAGTTTTTTGTGTAAACCAATTTGTTACAATCAACAATGCAAATAAAAGGTTTTAAGCTTACCTAATTCACAATTGTTGAATGTCAACACCATATTTTGATGCGGACAACAAAATGAAGAGATGACAAATCTTTCATCGTTGGAAAAGACGCGCCAATTCAACATAGCTTCAGTAGTTCTACTAGTATTAGGATTTATAGTTTCGATTTCTTATATATTTTTTATTTTTAGTAATATGATTTGTAGTAGGATTACTACTTTTCTTTTTGTGTATTTCTCTCACTTCTATACTTTTGATTTTTTTAGGAGTAGGATTATGTAATCCAAATAGGAATAGGAGATACAATTTTGTAGCCTATATAAAGGCCCCATGTATTAACTTTTTTTCTTTTGATTTTGAATAAAATCTAAATAGAAGAAAGAAAGCAAATAAACATGACTAATATGCAAATCCTACTTAGGGGGTGTTTGGTTTGAAGGAAATGGGCGGAAGTAAGGAAATGGGGAAGTATAATTGATCACTTCCCTATCTATCCAAACACCGGAAAAGGAAAATAAGAAAACCCCTTTTCCTTTTCTATTCTCTCTTTTACACAACCATTTCCTCACTTTCAGAGTGCTACAGTTAATTTTGTGGTCATGTAAATCTCATTTGTAATAAGTTGTAGCGCAAAACAGTTAATTTTTTGATCACGTAGATTTCACTTGCATTCTAATTACATTCCATTTTTTTCTTAATTAATTTTATTTTAATATTATTTTGCGGTCAACTTTGTGGTCAACTTTTCCACTTCCACTTCCACATTACCATCCAAACACCGGAAAAGACATAACATTTTTCAAACTACACTTCCCAACAACATCCAAACACCGGAAAACTTACTAACCAATTCTCAAGTTCCAAAGGGAACTATTATCACTTCCTCACTTCCACCCTTAACCAAACAGGCCCTTAACTATGCTCTGATACCAAGATGATGTGAAACGTGTATGGAACGGAAGCAACAGATAAATTAACTCAAAGATATGCTTCACCAACAAGAAAGATCGTTAATAAGAATTGAATAAAACAAATAATATTATATTATGATATGCTGATCATGCAAGTGTTTATCAATTTCAATATTTAAAGAACTAACTAGAAACTTTTATTTATGCAGAAAATCAAGTTATATACACAATAAAAAAGTCAAGCAATCATAATGGAGAAACAGAATCACTCGCTTATTTTTTATTTGGATAGAAGATAAAAATAGATAATAGACTAAATGATGTATATTTAGACTTGTAATTAAAGAATTGATGTAATAAGAAAAATACATGAGATGATTATAAATTTAATATTACCTTGTTTGTTGAATGTTGGTTGATTTGAATTCACGCATCTGAGAATAGGTACAGTCGACGAATACAATGTCGTCGAGGAGTCGAGGCGCTTATGCAGACGAGGCCGAAGTTGTTGGATGTGTGACGTGGGATAGAGAGATTTAGCGACGGAGTATTCGATGAAAATTTATTTGAGAGGAAGAAATTTGAAGGAGAGATAGAGAGGGAATAGAGATAGATAAATCAATTAGAGTATCTCACTACTAATTGAATCTGATTAGGAAATCCCACTACTAACAGAATTTAGGATCGAGAAATCCAATAAACAACTCAATTTGAGAGTGAAGAAAAACTTTTATTGATTGTTGAAAAGTGAATACATAGGGCCTTTATATAGGCTACAAAATTGTATCTCCTAATCCTATTTGGATTACATATTCCTACCCCTAAAAGAAATCAAAAGTCTAAAAGAGAGAGAAATACATAAAAAGAAAAGTAGTAATATTACTACAAATCATATTACTAAATATAAAAAAATATAAGATAGAAACTAGAAATCCTAATGCTAGTAAAACTACTGAATTTATGTTGAGTTGGTTCTCCAACAATGAAAGATTTGACATCTTCATTTTATTTTCCGCATCATTTTCATTACTGATTCCAAAAAGTTCAAGCAAGATGAGATCACTTTCATTACTGACTCGACGGAGTCAAGCTCTCTCCAACACGGAGAGAATGATGTGGACAACAAAATGAAGAGGGAAAATCTTTCATCGTTGGAAAAGATGCGCCAACTCAACATAGATTCAGTAATTCTACTAACATTAGGATTTCTAGTTTCTATTTTTATATATTTTTTTACTTTTAGTAATATGATTTATAGTAAAATTACTACTTTTCTTTTTATACATTTGTCTCTCTTTAAGACTTTTAATTTCTTTTAGGAGTAGGATTATGTAATCCAAATAGAAGTAGGAGATACAATTTTATAGCTTATATAAAGGCCCCATGTATTCACTTTTTCAACAGTTAATGAAAGTTTTTCTTCACTCTCAAATTGAGTTTAATTATTGAATTTTTCGATCCTAAATTCTTTTAGTGGTAGGATGCCCTAATCAGACTCAATTAGTAGTGTGATGGTCTAATTGATTTATCTATCTCTATTCCCTCTCTTATCTTCCCTTCAAATTTCTTTCTCTCAAATAAACTCCGTCGAATACTCTGTCGAGAAATCCTTGTCTCCCTCGTCACGCATCCAACAACTTCGGCCTTTTCTACATAAACGATTTGACTCATCGATGACATTGTATTCGTTGACTGTACCTATTCTCAAATGCGTAAGTTCAAATTAACTAACATTCAACAAGCAAATTAAGATTAAATTTATAATCATCTAAGATATTTTTCTTATTACATCAACTCTTTAATTACAAGTCTAGATATACATCATCCGTCTATTATCTATTTTGATCTTCTATCCAAATCAAAAATGAGCGAGTAATTATGTTTCTCCATCGTGATTGCTTGACTTTTTTATTGCGTATAGAAATTAATTTCATGCATAAACAAAAGTATCTACTTAGTTTTTTTAAAAATTAAAACTGATAAGCACTTGCATGATCAACATAGCATAACCTAATATTATCTGTTTTAATTCAATTCCTACCAACGATCTTTCTTATTGGTGAAGCGTATCTTTGCGTTAATTTATTTGTTGTTTCCGCCCCATACACGTTTCACATCACATTTGCAAACGCAGGATCATCAGAACCAATCCAGAACGATAAGCAATCCTCCATCTTTTGGCGCACTGGCAAATTGCATGTCAATCCTCCGAGGCTATAACTCTGTCCCAGACTCCATTTTAGTGCACTGATCAGATACAGGAACGATCTTAATGTCGCCATTACTGAAGAGTTTGTCATTTACTATGGACACCAAAATGAGACTGGAGATGCTCTTTTCCTGTTTTATTCCCTGGTGGGTTCATACTTGAACAAGCAATCTCTGTGTAGTATACTGAGATGCTGGAGCTGTCCAACGGCAATGTACCAGCTACCACATATTTGATATCCTGCAGCACATGTGCATATTCCAATCCAAACAGAACCTGCATTCAGAAAAAGGGTACATTAGATTCAAGCATATATATGCCAATCTCAAGAAATTTAGGTCACTTGTATAACTTCGTAACATAGTTCCGCAGCGATTTACAGCTCACCAGCTAATCAATAGCCACACATTCTTTTCATAAAAGAATATAACTTTTTCTTTATCTGGATGACAAAAACAAAAAAAATAAGGCTACATGATGGATAATTGGATATCGAGCATTCATGATAACAGATGACATTGCAAACATAACCATTCTTCTTAGATTTGTTTTTTAAAAAAACAAATCCAGTCTAAAATCCCCATACCCCACCCCCCACCCCAAAAAAAAAAACACCCATAAAAAGAAGAGGAATGAAATCTTTCTTGGAACAGAGAAGGAAGGCCCGGGTAACAATTGCAAAGCAACATGCAAATTATCCATCCTTCAGAGCCTAAACAATGTTGACTATGACAAGACTTATGTGTTTTGGGGTTTTTTTGATGAGGACATCACCATTGCTACGTATTTTTCTATCTCTTAGCTTATTATTGAGTTTAGTTGTTTTGTCTATTCTGCTTTTATACCATATCGGTTATATCCGAGAATTAGACCTTCTGTTAAGCCTATAAATAGGCCCCAGATTTCTTTCATCAGTAGATAATGACTAAATGAAAATTTTTCCAGTTAAAATTTCTTGAGCTCTCGAGTTCTTAAGATTGGGGTGTAAAGCCCGTGGGGTATAAGGGGTGTGAAGCCCAAATCTATCCGATTCTTATCTCTAAACTATAATTTTTATTTCTATTTTCTTGTTAAAACCTTAATTCTCAATTTTTAGTTTGAAGGTGGTTGTGATCCTCCCGTATTACATTAGTTTGGTATTAGAACTTTTGTTCTAATCCCCTTCCAAAAAAAAAAAACTTTTCTTCCCCCTTCAAAAAAATCATAGATCTATTTAAAAAAAATCAAATCAAAACCCTAGATTTGATCCAGTTTCAAAAAAATACTGTAGCAAAATTCGGCTGAAATTCCCTTTGAAATTCCCAAAAAAAGTCCAAAACTATTGTTCGTTCATCTTCTTCCTCTCTTCCTTCCTTACATCATCACCACCAACCATCACCACCACCATCATCCTTGCCATCTCCGCCGCCATCCTTGGCCACCACCACCTCCAGACACCGCCAACATCATCACCACACCATAAATCACCCCGCTGCCTTCTTCCTCCGCCACCAACACCTCCATCATCTCCCCACCAATTCAAAGAACCCAAAACTCAAGATCCGCCACCACCATCTTCATCATCATCCCACTCGCCTCCAATTTCATCTTCAGTCTCACCATCTCAACCAACCCCACCTAACCGCCACCAAATCAACACCTTGCCATCTCCTCAACATCGTCACCTGAGATCAGCAATGACATCAGCACCAAATCTGTCGCTTTGTCGTCGTCGTCGCCACCACACAGCCGCATAGCTCGAGCCACAGTCGCAGAGCGCCTCCCCCATCCCACGAAAGCATCGTCGTCATCTTAGAAGACCCAATTTGAGATCAGATAAGAATTTTAGTTTTAAGAATTGAGTCGGGTTTAACATTCAAACTCGCTTAAACCCGACCCGTTCTGAGGTGAACCTGATCCGCTAACCCACTTTGCAGTCAGATCCGACCAGTACACGAGCCAGCTCACATGCTGACATCAGCAGCACCATCAATGACGTCATCAGCTCGCAGAGCTGACCTCGAATTGAACCCGAGCCGCGGCTCAAGCCGACCTGGAGCCGCGCTGACGTCAGCGGCTCCCTAAGCCATCAGTTACAGCCTCCCTGAGACACACTGTTCTAACAGCCTGCACAGTTTTAGTCCTGAACTCGTTCCTCGCCCGTTCGGGTCCGTTTCAAGCTCTGTTCGAAGCGTTGGGTTCGTGACTGAGCCTCGGAGCCACTGAAGAGAATTCATAGCACTTGAATAGCAGATCTGACCTCTACGAGCCCGTATTTAGTGCCGTTACTGTCCCTGCAGCAAAAAATCGGTATTTCAGACCATATTTTCAGCCCGATTTGAGCTTAGTTCGAGCCACTGGTATTCTTGGGTAACCTCTGATCTTCATGCACTGAATTTTATTCATGGAGTTTTGCTTTTATGGTAAATATATATATATATATATATACTGATGGTGATAAAAAAGAGGTTGAAAGGGACATGCATGTAGCTCTCCCGTATTTTCGGAGTTCTAATGATCAGATAGGTATGGAAAAGTGAAAAAATCATCTAAAATTTTTTTCAGTTATTTCTTCTTGACACCTGAGTAGAAGTGTCGCTATGCCCAATTGAAACTGGCTGAAGAATTTTATCGGTGGTGGGAAGACAGTTATATCGATTGTCGAGATTGGTTTATCTTACAAGATCTTCTTCGTACTCGGTATGCTCCACCTCTCGAGAGGCCACAATTCAGCGATCTGATCGTTGAATGTAAAGAGATCCTCGCTTATATGGTAAAGATTATAGAAAACAAGACGGTAAAGGTTGTTGAAGATCAAGAATCAGAGCCAGAATGTGATGATAAACTAAAGCCAGAGCTAGAAATTGTTGATGAGTTGGTGTCACTGTAAGAAGAGATTTCCTCACGGCCCACAGAAGTTGCAGAGCTGCCTATTGAGATCGTTGTAAATCTTTCAGCAGAGTCTACTATGGAGCTAGTACCATCTTTGATAGTTATGAGGACCTCGTTATCGTCAAGATCACCTGGTGAGTACGACCCCTTGCAGATATGTCTACAAGAGACCGATTCACAGGACATTAGGGTACTTATGGTGCAAAGTGCAATCGGTTCAGTTTTCATCATGGATGATGTGCCTTTATCTGCTATCGGTGCTTTAATCGAGCTGTCATCGTTTACAGCCGATCCGTCACAAAGGCCAGTTTTACCTCCACCACCTTGGTTACGATGTCATGCACTAGTGTTGCTGCCACGGCCACCACCTTGACTCAATTGAGATGATTCGTGAGGGGAGCCCTCACTCGAAAGGCTCGAGTTTCTTCCACCCTAAGGAAAATGATGAGGACTTCACCATTACTAGTTGTTTTTCTATGTCATAGCTTAGTCTTGAGTTTAGTTGTTTTGTTTATTTTGCTTTTAGTACCACATCGGTTATATCCGAGAACTAGATCTTTATAAAGCCTATAAATAGGCCCCAGATTCCTTTTATCAATAGACAATGTTAAATGAAAATTTTTCAGTTAAAGTTTCTTGAGCTCTCGAGTTCTCGAGATTGGAGTGTGAAGCCCGTGGTGTAAGGGGTGTGAAGCCCAAATGATGCGGACATCCAAAGAGCGCCACTGTTCGAGTTGTTTCAGTCGATTGGAGTCTGTATTTTTTTATTTATTTGAGTCGTTATTTTCTTTGTTTTAATTTTGTATTTCTCCTTTTTTATTCCCACATCAACTAC
Source organism: Agave tequilana (assembly GCA_038442645.1). Classification (NCBI taxonomy): domain Eukaryota; kingdom Viridiplantae; phylum Streptophyta; class Magnoliopsida; order Asparagales; family Asparagaceae; genus Agave; species Agave tequilana. The sequence continues at coordinate 48,897 of JAVJIF010003180.1, forward strand.
GTGGAGAAAGTTCTCAATTCTGTAAGCCTATATTAAGGCATGATTCCAATAAAATTGTAATGAAGATTGTTTAATGAAAATTTTGAGTTTTCTATCTGAAAATTTGAAGATGAGATTGAGTGTGAAACTCCATTTCAAAATAGGATTTTGAGTGTGAAGCCAATATCCAAATCTTATTCTCATCTATCTATTCTTATCCTTATTATTATTTACCCACTATTTCAATCCCAACCACCCAAATATTCAGTTACAAACAAATCCGCCACCAAGGCTTAGGCGCCTTCACCAAGGAGCACAGGGCCTGCAGGCCTTTGATTGGTGCCATTAATTTGAAAGAGGAGAGCACTTTTCCCTCCCTCCTATTGGAGGGAACCAATTGGAGCAAAGGTGCAGTTGGCGCCTAAAGCAAGGAGCAAATCCCTTGGCGGCTTGTGATTGGAGCACAGGGCCTTGGGCGCCCAATCTGAAGAGGAAGGCGCAGGCAGGTTCTGACCAGTTGCAGAGAAGACCGGCTACTGCAAGCAATCCCACGGTCACACCACAACAACTGCAGCAAATAGCACCAAAGCCACAGGTGCGCCACCACCTCCTCCCTTGGCCTCCGGTTCCTGCAACAGCAAGTTCAAATATCAGTACGAGTCTATGATATCATCTATAGAGATAATCTCAGAGTTGTAGCACCACAACGAAATCAGTAAGGCAACACTCAGATTATCAATTGGTTTATCACAGTAATTTATTCTCTAACTTATTATCATATTAATTTGTTGTCCACTAGTATTGTGAGAGTTGTGTGATTCTGTTTATACCTGTTTATCTATTGGTATTGATATTGCGAGTAGGACTGTTTCATGTTAACTGAGCATTGTAATGGAATTCTTGAGATGATTATCTAAACTATAATTGCAAATTATTATTAAAATCCATCTTGTGACATTATTGATTTTAGATAATTTCCTACCAGAGATCATATTTTGGTGAAACGTTGCAAAATTCAGACCTATCACTGATATATCACACCATAGAGTCCCCGTTTCACATCAGTTTGGTATCAGAGCATGGTTTAGGTAGGAAAAAAATAGCATCTAGTAACTCTCACCCCACCCTTATGTATTCCCAACTTGCCACGGCACTTGCCGCCATAAGTGCTCAACTTGATAACCTGATCCAAACCACGGAGTCCTCTAATCAAACCCTAGATAGGATCATCACTAAAATCGAGAAGTCTGATGGCACTAATTCTCCAGTGAATCCATACACCTCAAATGAACCAATTCAAATCGTCGTTGCCAACGACAGATTAAAGAAAGGTATTCCGATGATTGGACTCGACCCTAAAAGAATCAAGCCTAAAAATTCTACTCTCCCAGTAGCCACTCCCGTGATAAAAGAGTCTAGCGACAGAGACTACTCCAAGCTTAGTCTCACGATTAAGTGTTACAAGTGTCAAGGCTATGGGCATGTTGCTGCCAACTGCCCAACTCTAATCAAAGTCGCTCAAGTTAGGAAACCACCTGTAATAAATTCAGAGCCCCTTCCTCCCTTACTACCGACACCACCTTCTCCACTTTCATTACTGTCGACTCCTATTGTCATTGTCTGTTCTGATCGTCAACATCTGCCTCCTCTATTACCGACACCTACCCTTATGATCACGGAGCTTGCTGATGTCCTATTTGAAGAACCTATTTGCCATGTGAAAGAATCAAAAGACTCAGACCTTGACAAAAAGATTACGAGTGATAACTTTGTGGAGTCCAATACTTCGAGTCCTCTTGAAGTTGTTCCAGACATTACGGAGTTTACTGATGTCTGTCCTAAAGACAGTGCTCTAAATCTCCCCGAAGTCAGCCCTATCGTCAAGGAATCTATCATTGTCTTTTCCAAAAATCTCCCGGATAAGCTATTACTGATGCGTGATATCCAACACGCCATTGAGTTAAGCCCAGGAGCTAATCATCCCGACTTGCCACACTTTAGGTTGAATCCTACCAAGCAAATCGATCTTAAATGGCAAGTTGATAAGTTGTCACTGAAGATCAACCAATCGTGCATTGTCCCAATAAACATCCACTTTTATGAGGACAAATTTTGGAACTATATAGGGTCTGTTTGGATTTAAGGAATTGGTGTGAAGTGAGGAAGTAGGAAGTAAGATTTATTTTCTTTAGGAAAAAGGAAATGAGTAGTAAGTTTTCTGGTGTTTGGATGGTTGTTGGGAAGTGTGGTTTGGAAAATGTTTTGTCGTTTCCGGTGTTTGGATGGTAATGAAAGTGGAAATGGAAAAGTTGACCACAAAGTTGACCGCAAAATAATATTAAAATAAAAATTAATTAAGAAAAATAAAATATAGATTGTAATTAGAATGCAAGTGAGATTTACATGACCAAAAATTAACTGTTTTATGCTATAACTTATTATAAATGAGATTTACATGACCACAAAATTAACTGTAGCACTCTGGAAGTGAGAAAATGATTGTGTAAAAGAGAGATGAAAAAGGGAAAAGGGGATTTTCTTATTTTCCTTTTCCGGTGTTTGGATAGATAGGGAAATGAGCAATTATACTTCCCCACTTCCTCACTTCACTCGGATTCCTCGAATCCAAACAGCCCCATAGTGACAAAAGATGATGGTCAGATCAGGAATATTTTCATCTATGGTCGATCTGCATTCGAAAACTTAAGGGAAGTCGTTATGGGAGAACCTCACAGTCTGCAGAGCATCAACTTTTTCTCCCTTACAGTTAAACCAAAGGGTATTTTCACTCAGACTTTACCTGTTAAAATATCTCTTGTCATCATTAACAAAATAATAGGTAAACTACCACGTACATTTATGCTGGTACGCCTAATCATCCCTTTTGATAGAGGTCGTGAGTATTGTTGACCCACTGAACCAAGTGCCTAAATTTTTTCATCCAATAAGGAGTCAAGTTACTCTTTTGTATACGTAGGCACTAAAATGAGATCCCTGCTACCGTTCATTCTAGAGTATTTTAGTCAGCATATCTAAGTTTGCATCCCATTTTCACACATGTGCACGATCTACACATGGAAGATCAGTGATATATTTGAACAATGCAACGCTAACTGTAATTTATAAACTTGTATCAGGAAGTTATTTAAAACTTTTAGTGTTGACAGCTTAAGATGGTTCGGATTCGTCCGAAACGGTTTTCCCCCGGGAACTGTTAATGATTTGCATGCTGTAGTGTTAGATTTTTGAAATCTTGTAGAATTCAAATTACAATATTCATGTCATATCTTTTAAAGATTTTGAAATTAGTCCTATTTTCTGTAACGCCCCGATTCCACGGATACGGGGACGTCACTGCGACGTATATATGTAGGTCAGAAGAAGCCCCCACGTATATACGCTAAGCATAAAGTACAATAAGGAATCAGAGTACAACACAAAGCGTGGTGTATTCATATGCCAACTTACAAGATACAAGTACAAAGTTATACAAACTATGATAAAGTAATACACTTTACAAGTGTTATTTATCATATCCAAGTCCAAAAAGACAATATACAAACATGTACACAAGATGCTCACGTAATGGATGAAGATTCGTGAGCCAAAAGGAAGAGTCTGGTACGAGGGAACTAGAGTTGGTCAGCCTGCTCACTGAAATAAGCCTGGTCCTCTGTGGATGGCTCCACTTCGTTCCAAGCCTCAGAATCTGAATATGCAAATCCAAGGAATCAAGACATATAATAGTAAACAACTGTAGCCAAGTGGCTAAGGGATAGGAATAAAGAAGATGGAACAGTAATAAATAGCATCGACTAACAAGTGATGAAAACATAATAAGGTAAAGCCATAATGCAATGAATGTACAAATTAAGTCTATAATTATTATTACTTGTCTTACTGTGATATCTAGCTATGTGACCCAGCGTCCCAGAACACATAAATCCATATCCTAGTAAAGCAAGTTTGTTATTGGAAACAGCGGTTGTATCGACGAACTATGTTTACAGTGGGTCCCGTACATGCCCGGGACCACGGTCCAGGGTGTTCCGTTGCATGGTGACGGAACCAGCCGCTAGGCCTTTCAGGAGGGACTTATGTATGCCCTTTGTCATGACAGTACTCAGGAAAAGGGAGCCAGCACTCCCCTCGGTCCCCTGGAGGCCCTCAGGTCAGACCGGAATAATTGTACAATAAACCTAATACCACTGTAAACACGAACACATACCGATATCCGCATATTTCCCCCGCCCCATGTGTAAGTTGGTCCATTTTATAAAATAGTCGAGTGTATCATGCTTGGTGTTTAAGTGATAGCATGAAGAGATGGAGATATTTCATATTTAACAAGTCCTAAAATGAGAATATATGATAACGAGTCAAGAAGTAACAAGTCATGAGGTCCATCAAGTAACATGTCATATAGTACAAATCATAGAGCATGAACAAGAATAGTATATCATATGTGAAGCAAGGGTAAAATCCAATTCATAAAGAAACAACAATTTTTGCCCAAAAACAGGTTAACGGTCGACTGCCGGTCGACCGGACACAAATGCGTGAGCTCCAGGTTTGGTCGGTCGACTTCCGGTCGACTGCCGGTCGACCGGAGATATAACTACCGGTCGCCTGTCGGTCGACTGCCGGTCGACCGATACAGGGCCGTGAGCTCCAGGTTTTCTACCGGTCGACTGGTTGGTGAACCGGTCGACCGCCTACTCAAAACTGTGCACGTTTGTGCACATCGGTCGACTGCCCCCCTTGGGCCGGTCGACCGAAGTTCTGAAAAATGCTGCTGTTAGGTCAAAAATCAGATTTTTGTGGTGGTTATTTTTGATAGCTAAAAATATGATTTTGATGACTTAAGGGGACATGATTTGTCAACACAAGTATACAAGGAAGATTGCAAGTCTTGGTGAGTAATTATACTCACTTCGAACGGTCGATTTGAACTTTTACGAGTTCCGAAGAGTTCGAGGTTGACGAAAAGCGCCGAAGTGATCCTCGACGATCTTGCGGACGATCCCAATCCAACGAAGTGGTAGTTGCTTGAGATGGAGATGAAGACTTGGGTGTTGTTTGGGAGTTAGGGTTTGAGTTGGAGATGGAGAAGGATTTTGTGAAGGTGAGAATTTTGTTGAAGTGAAGAAAAGAGAAAGGAATTGTAAAGGAAAGGATTTATATAGGTTTTGATTTTTGTAAAGGGAATGCAAATAAAGAAATTGAGAGGGGTTTTGTGCAAAATAGGGGAAGGGTGAGGTGTCTCCCTTGGCCAATGGTGGCCGGCCATGAGAAAGAGAGAGAGAGATGTATTAAATGAGGGGGGTTGGTGAGAATGTGTGGAGATGGGATTTTGGAAGAAAATGGAAATTTGAAAAAATGGAATTCTTGTGGTTGTGAAGGAAGGAAAAGAAAATAGGGAAAAGGAAAAAGGAAAAGAATTGATAAATGAAGATATTTTCTTGGTCTTGGAAAATGAAAATATCGGAAACACGGATTCCTAGGTTCAAGTCAAGAATGCGGGAAAACATTTCGGAAAATACCGAAATCGTCCGAAATTTAAGTATCTCGGAACGACTCGTAATTTTCACCAAAAATCAATAATAATATATGAAGACTTATAGTGAAATCCGTTTGAAGAAATACTTTATAGTTTTAAAGCTAAAAATCCCGGAATCAGTTACCTACCGACTCCGAAAGAATTTTCATAATTCATAAAATGCTCAGAAAAAGAATGTAGGTAGAAAATATGATTCTAAGAGATAATGCCTAAAGGACTTTCTAGAAATTCCTAACTGTTTGTGAAATAAAAATACTGGAATCAGTCTTCTGCCGACTCCGGTGGGATATCCATAAATTCGTAAAATCTTCAGAAAAAGTATTTAAGTAAGGAATATTATTCTAAGCAGAAATGTCTAAAGAATCTTCTAGAATTTCTAAACAGTTTGTAAGATAAAAATTCGGAAATCGATCAGCGGCACTGGTCGACACCGGTTTGAAGAAATTCATTTAAATTCTAGAAAATTCCAGAAATTCTCATAAAATCTAATATTTTAGAAAATGATATTTGAAATTAAAATCGGTCAAATACGGGAAGTAAGTCGAAAAATACGATCGAAAAGCTGAATACGCAACTAAGTACGTATTCCGGAAACGGGGTATTACAATCCACCCACCTTACAAAAATTTCGTCCTCGAAATTTCGTAAAGTGAAAGGTAACAGGAAAGGTAACAGATATAGAGAAGGATAAGATGGAAAATAACAGTTGAGAAGAATAGAAAGAAAGAGTCTTACCAATCAAGATGCGAAGAGTTGAGGATAACGCTCTCGGATAATATCCTCTCGTTCCCAAGTGGCCTCTCCTGGCGCGTGCCGGTTCCAAGACACCAACACTAAAGGTATAGCCTTGTTCTTCAGTGTCTTCACACTCTTATCCAAAATGGCCATCGGCTGCTCCTGATATGATAAGTCCGGCTGTAGTTCCAGCTCGGAGTGATCCAGAACATGACTATCATCCCTTACATATTTCCTCAACTGAGATACGTGGAAAACATTGTGCACACCGTCCAAAGATGGAGGTAAGGCCAATCTGTAAGACACATCTCCCACTCGCTCCAAAATCTCGAATGGGCCGATATATCTCGGGCTCAACTTTCCACGAATACCAAACCGGATTACTCCCTTGGTAGGTGATATCCTCAAGAATACATGATCTCCAATCTGGAATTCCAATGGCCTCCTCCGAGTGTCTGCCCAACTCTTCTGTCTGCTCTGAGCTGCCCTGAGATGATCTCTGATAATCCTGACTTTCTCTGTTGTCTGCATTAGGATCTCAGGTCCCAAAAGACTCCTCTCACCGACTTCATCCCAACAAATCGGTGACCTACATTTCCTCCCATACAATGCCTCAAAGGGTGCCATCTTAATACTGGCTTGATAGCTGTTGTTGTAAGAAAACTCAGCTAGATGAAGATGGTCTTCCCATGATCCCTTGAACTCAATCATGCAGGCTCTAAGCATATCTTCAAGGATCTGGATAGTCCTCTCTGATTGTCCGTCTGTCTGAGGATGATAAGATGTACTGAACTTCAGACGAGTTCCCAGACTCTCTTGGAGACTCTCCCAGAAATGAGATCTGAATCTGGTGTCTCTATCTGAAACAATACTGACTGGAACTCCATGTAGACGAACTATCTCTTTCATATACTTGTCTGCCAGAACCTCTGTTGTCTGACCTACCCGGAATGGTATGAAGTGAGCTGACTTGGTGAGACGATCAATGATAACCCACACAGCATTATTACCTTTGGGGCTGCGAGGTAATGCTGTGACAAAATCCATAGTGATGTGTTCCCACTTCCATTCGGGTATCGGTAAAGGATGTAGAAGTCCAGCTGACCTCTGGTGCTCTATCTTTATCTGCTGGCACACCAAGCACTTGGCAACAAACTGGGCTATCTCCCTCTTCATGGCATTCCACCAAAAGTGTTTCTTCAAGTCCTGATACATCTTGGTTCCCCCCGGGTGTATGGAATAAGCTGAACTGTGTGCTTCCTCCAAAATCTTCTGTCTGACTTCTCCTTGGGGAACACAAAGCCTGCTTCCAAAATACAAAGCACCATCTAGATGGATACAGATATCAGTCCTCAATCCAGCCTCCACCTGAGCTCGAAATATCTGCAATCTGAGATCCTCCTTCTGAGCTTCCTTGATCTCATCAATCAATGATGACTGGATCTGTAAAGCCATGAGCTGCCCTGCCTTCTCAGTTCCTTGCACCAACATCAAATCCAATCTGATGAAATCTCGAATCAACTCCTTCTGCTGAGTGATTTGGACTAGCACCCTGTTCTCTGGCATCCTGCTCAGTGCATCTGGAACTGTATTGACCTTGCCTGGATGATATTGCAAGTCAATATCATAGTCTGCCATAAGCTCCAACCACCGCCTCTGCCTCATGTTCAACTCTTTCTGTGAAAAGATATACTTGAGGCTCTTGTGATCTGTGTATATCAGCACTTTATCTCCCAAAAGGTAGTGCCTCCAAATCTTCAAGGCAAAAATCACAGCTGCCAACTCCAAGTCATGAGTTGGGTAATTCCTCTCATGAGGCTTCAGTTGCCTAGATGCATATGCGATAACATGATCATGTTGCATAAGTACACATCCCAGGCCTTTTCCCGATGCATCACTGAATATGACCATCCCTCCTCTCCCTGAGGGAGTCCTCAAGATTGGAGCTGAAATGAGCCTATGCTTCAATTGCTCAAATGCTGCGGTACACTCCTCTGTCCATATGTACCTTACTCCTTTCCGGGTGAGCTGGGTCAACGGAGCTGCAATCCTAGAGAAATCCTGGACAAAGCGTCTGTAATATCCGGCTAGTCCAAGAAAACTCTTAATCTCAGTCACCGTCCTCGGAACTGGCCAATCTTTTACTGCCTGGACTTTGCTGGGATCAACTGAAATTCCTTCTGCTGAAACCATATGTCCAAGGAAAGCTATGCTGTCCAACCAGAAATCACACTTGCTCCTCTTGGCATGAAGCTGCTCCTGCTGTAGAGTCTGCAACACAATCCTCAAGTGTTCTGCATGCTCCCTGTTGTTCTTTGAATAGATCAGGATGACATCTATGAAAACAACAACAAACTGATCCAGATAGGGCGAGAACACTCGGTTCATCAAGTCCATGAAAACTGCAGGGGCATTAGTGACTCCGAAAGGCATCACTAGAAACTCATAGTGGCCATAACGGGTCCTGAATGCAGTCTTCAGAATATCCTCCTTCTTCACCCTTAGCTGATGGTAACCCGACTGTAAATCCAATTTAGAGAATACACGGGCTCCATGAAGCTGATCAAACAGATCATCAATCCTGGGTAAGGGATACTTGTTCTTGATGGTAACTTTGTTCAACTCCCTATAGTCAATACAAAGTCTCTTACCATCATCCTTCTTGTTTGCCAATAGCACTGGAGCTCCCCATGGTGATGTACTTGGCCGAATCAATCCCTTATCTGAATACTCCTGCAGCTGCTTCTTCAGAATTTCTAACTCCGTCGGTGCCATCCTGTACGGAGCCTTGGATATAGGAGCTGCTCCTGGAACTGTGTCAATGGAGAACTCAATCATCCTCTCCGGTGGCAGTCCTGAAATCTCAGCAAACACTTCTGGGAATTCATCCCACACCGGTACCTTCTGCTTCTGAACCTCCGAAGTAGTCATCTGAGTCTTTCCCTTGGTAGACTTCACTTCTCCACTAAATTGGAACTCCGGTTGATGAGGGATTCTGAAATTAATCTTCTTCTCCCTACAATCAATAACTGCATAGTACTGACTGAGCCAGGTCATGCCTAAGATTACGTCGTACCCTTTGGTGTCTAGTACGAGCATATCTATGGCCAAAGTCTTATCACAAAGTTCTACTGGACAATCAGTACAAGCCTGAGAAGATATAACTACCCCATTCCCTGTACTTATCTCCCATTTGTGGTCTAATGATCTAACAGGTATAGAATGTAAAGCCACAAATTTATCTGAGATATAACAGTGGGATGCACCTGAATCGAAGAGAGCGAGAACAGGTAGTGAATGTACTCTGATGTTACCTGTAATCACCTCCTCAGAAGCCTCAGCCTCTGCTTCTGTCAGGTTGTAAGCATGACCTCTACCACGCCCTGCTGCAGTCCTGGCTCCTCTCTGCACTGGACGAACAATCTGCTGTGGAGGAAGGGGGAGAGCTCTCCTCATCACTGGTCCCTGGTTCCTCTGCCCAAGTGGCCCTGGCAGCACTCTCTGTCCACTGGGTCCTGGAAGTGCTGGCATAGTCTGATTGGCAATCCCCATCCTCCTGTGTGGACAAGCCTCGACAGAATGATCTCGGGAACCACACACCAAGCACAACCCATTTGCTCTACGGCAGTTCTGCTGAGTGTGACCTGGTTTCTGACAATAATTGCAGATAGGACCTGATTGAGCCATCTGATAAGGAGCTGGTCTGAATGGTGGTCTTGCCAGAACCTTTGCTGCTCTGTATGGTCCTCCTCTTCCCATTGGGACAAACGGCCTCTTCATGGCCTGATTCCTCATCTGGTCTCCTTGCTTCTTCTCAAACCCACGCTCCACCTCTCGAGCGATGGTAAGAACTTCTGCATAGGTCTTCAGATGATGGGGCATTAGGAACATCTGAATGTCCATCTGTAGGCCCTGCTGAAACCTGCTTGCTCGCTTCTCCTCATCCGACACCATGTACGGAGCAAAGCGGCTGAGTCTAAGGAATTCCGCGGCATACTCATCCACGGACTTGTTCCACTGCTGGAGTCTGATGAATTGCTCCTCCATATCTTTCTGCGCCGTAGCAGGGAAGAATCGGCTGTAGAAACTCTTGGAGAACGTGTCCCAAGTGACAGGCTTCTCCAAGCGGGCCTCCTCGGCTAACCACCAAGTTCGAGCTATGTCTTTCAGCTGAATCTTAGCAACCTCTACTTGGTTCTCCTTCGGGACACGGGCTGCATTCAGCAAATCAGTGGTGTCCGTCAGCCATTGCTCAGCATCCAATGGCTTCTCTCCTCCTGTGAAAATTGCTGGTTGCAGCCGTCGGAAATCTGAAATGTTTCCCGGTCTCTGCTCCTTCGGGGCTGCTAACTCCTGCCTGAGGAGTTCAGTCTGCTGCTGCTGGTTCTCCATCATGGCCTGAATAACTCTCAGGACATCGGCATTCTCTCCTCCTACAGGTCCATTCGGTACTTGCCCGATATTGTTACGACCCGATCGTCTCTCCATACCGAATTGGAATAGGATAACTGGAATTGGAAACAAATGGATGGAAGGAGTTTAGAACACAAGGAAATGAATCAAGGACGGAATCAAGAAGGACTTGATAACTCTGTACATTGTAGTTGGCATTCGCAAATTACTAGAATTTGCCACTTGATTGTACTTTTAGGTGTGAGAGCCTAAGCTCTGATACCAACCTGTAACGCCCCGATTCCACGGATACGGGGACGTCACTGCGACGTATATATGTAGGTCAGAAGAAGCCCCCACGTATATACGCTAAGCATAAAAGTACAATAAGGAATCAGAGTACAACACAAAGCGTGGTGTATTCATATGCCAACTTACAAGATACAAGTACAAAGTTATACAAACTATGATAAAGTAATACACTTTACAAGTGTTATTTATCATATCCAAGTCCAAAAAGACAATATACAAACATGTACACAAGATGCTCACGTAATGGATGAAGATTCGTGAGCCAAAAGGAAGAGTCTGGTACGAGGGAACTAGAGTTGGTCAGCCTGCTCACTGAAATAAGCCTGGTCCTCTGTGGATGGCTCCACTTCGTTCCAAGCCTCAGAATCTGAATATGCAAATCCAAGGAATCAAGACATATAATAGTAAACAACTGTAGCCAAGTGGCTAAGGGATAGGAATAAAGAAGATGGAACAGTAATAAATAGCATCGACTAACAAGTGATGAAAACATAATAAGGTAAAGCCATAATGCAATGAATGTACAAATTAAGTCTATAATTATTATTACTTGTCTTACTGTGATATCTAGCTATGTGACCCAGCGTCCCAGAACACATAGATCCATATACTAGTAAAGCAAGTTTGTTATTGGAAACAGCGGTTGTATCGACGAACTATGTTTACAGTGGGTCCCGTACATGCCCGGGACCACGGTCCAGGGTGTTCCGTTGCATGGTGACGGAACCAGCCGCTAGGCCTTTCAGGAGGGACTTATGTATGCCCTTTGTCATGACAGTACTCAGGAAAAGGGAGCCAGCACTCCCCTCGGTCCCCTGGAGGCCCTCAGGTCAGACCGGAATAATTGTACAATAAACCTAATACCACTGTAAACACGAACACATACCGATATCCGCATATTTCCCCCGCCCATGTGTAAGTTGGTCCATTTTATAAAATAGTCGAGTGTATCATGCTTGGTGTTTAAGTGATAGCATGAAGAGATGGAGATATTTCATATTTAACAAGTCCTAAAATGAGAATATATGATAACGAGTCAAGAAGTAACAAGTCATGAGGTCCATCAAGTAACATGTCATATAGTACAAATCATAGAGCATGAACAAGAATAGTATATCATATGTGAAGCAAGGGTAAAATCCAATTCATAAAAGAAACAACAATTTTTGCCCAAAAACAGGTTAACGGTCGACTGCCGGTCGACTGCCGGTCGACCGGACAAAATGCGTGAGCTCCAGGTTTGGTCGGTCGACTTCCGGTCGACTGCCGGTCGACCGGAGATATAACTACCGGTCGCCTGTCGGTCGACTGCCGGTCGACCGATACAGGGCCGTGAGCTCCAGGTTTTCTACCGGTCGACTGGTTGGTGAACCGGTCGACCGCCTACTCAAAACTGTGCACGTTTGTGCACATCGGTCGACTGCCCCCCTTGGGCCGGTCGACCGAAGTTCTGAAAAATGCTGCTGTTAGGTCAAAAATCAGATTTTTGTGGTGGTTATTTTTGATAGCTAAAAATATGATTTTGATGACTTAAGGGGACATGATTTGTCAACACAAGTATACAAGGAAGATTGCAAGTCTTGGTGAGTAATTATACTCACTTCGAACGGTCGATTTGAACTTTTACGAGTTCCGAAGAGTTCGAGGTTGACGAAAAGCGCCGAAGTGATCCTCGACGATCTTGCGGACGATCCCAATCCAACGAAGTGGTAGTTGCTTGAGATGGAGATGAAGACTTGGGTGTTGTTTGGGAGTTAGGGTTTGAGTTGGAGATGGAGAAGGATTTTGTGAAGGTGAGAATTTTGTTGAAGTGAAGAAAAGAGAAAGGAATTGTAAAGGAAAGGATTTATATAGGTTTTGATTTTTGTAAAGGGAATGCAAATAAAGAAATTGAGAGGGGTTTTGTGCAAAATAGGGGAAGGGTGAGGTGTCTCCCTTGGCCAATGGTGGCCGGCCATGAGAAAGAGAGAGAGAGATGTATTAAATGAGGGGGGTTGGTGAGAATGTGTGGAGATGGGATTTTGGAAGAAAATGGAAATTTGGAAAAATGGAATTCTTGTGGTTGTGAAGGAAGGAAAAGAAAATAGGGAAAAGGAAAAAGGAAAAGAATTGATAAATGAAGATATTTTCTTGGTCTTGGAAAATGAAAATATCGGAAACACGGATTCCTAGGTTCAAGTCAAGAATGCGGGAAAACATTTCGGAAAATACCGAAATCGTCCGAAATTTAAGTATCTCGGAACGACTCGTAATTTTCACCAAAAATCAATAATAATATATGAAGACTTATAGTGAAATCCGTTTGAAGAAATACTTTATAGTTTTAAAGCTAAAAATCCCGGAATCAGTTACCTACCGACTCCGAAAGAATTTTCATAAATTCATAAAATGCTCAGAAAAAGAATGTAGGTAGAAAATATGATTCTAAGAGATAATGCCTAAAGGACTTTCTAGAAATTCCTAACTGTTTGTGAAATAAAAATACTGGAATCAGTCTTCTGCCGACTCCGGTGGGATATCCATAAATTCGTAAAATCTTCAGAAAAAGTATTTAAGTAAGGAATATTATTCTAAGCAGAAATGTCTAAAGAATCTTCTAGAATTTCTAAACAGTTTGTAAGATAAAAATTCGGAAATCGATCAGCGGCACTGGTCGACACCGGTTTGAAGAAATTCATTTAAATTCTAGAAAATTCCAGAAATTCTCATAAAATCTAATATTTTAGAAAATGATATTTGAAATTAAAATCGGTCAAATACGGGAAGTAAGTCGAAAAATACGATCGAAAAGCTGAATACGTAACTAAGTACGTATTCCGAAAACGGGGTATTACATTTTCAATGTTGGGTATTCAGTGGATTACAGGTATTTGATTTTAACCCTAACAACCTACTGGTTGTAAGCCTTCCCTGAGCTATTTTTTTTTGAGAGTCCCCACATTGAGTCCACTCCCAGATATTCATCCCAATACAGCAGTGAAATGTGATAAAATTTTAGATGATTAAATTATCTGGTGTATTCTATTAATATCTGATTGTTTGAAATGAATATTACCTATTGAGTGGTGAGTTGCAGCAAGTACAGAAGCGTTACAGAAGCTTTCTACACCAAACTCGACGGAGTCAAGTTTTCTCCCACCTGGGGAGAAAGATGCGGACATCCAAAGAGCGTCACTGTTCGAGTTGTTTCAGTCGATTGGAGTCTGTATTTTTTTATTTATTTGAGTCGTTATTTTCTTTGTTTTAATTTTGTATTTCTCCTTTTTTATTCCCACATCGACTACGTGGAGAAAGTTCTCAATTCTGTAAGCCTATATTAAGGCATGATTCCAATAAAATTGTAATGAAGATTGTTTAATGAAAATTTTGAGTTTTCTATCTGAAAATTTGAAGATGAGATTGAGTGTGAAACTCCATTTCAAAATAGGATTTTGAGTGTGAAGCCAATATCCAAATCTTATTCTCATCTATCTATTCTTATCCTTATTATTATTTACCCACTATTTCAATCCCAACCACCCAAAATATTCAGTTACAAACAAATCCGCCACCAAGGCTTAGGCGCCTTCACCAAGGAGCACAGGGCCTGCAGGCCTTTGATTGGTGCCATTAATTTGAAAGAGGAGAGCACTTTTCCCTCCCTCCTATTGGAGGGAACCAATTGGAGCAAAGGTGCAGTTGGCGCCTAAAGCAAGGAGCAAATCCCTTGGCGGCTTGTGATTGGAGCACAGGGCCTTGGGCGCCCAATCTGAAGAGGAAGGCGCAGGCAGGTTCTGACCAGTTGCAGAGAAGACCGGCTACTGCAAGCAATCCCACGGTCACACCACAACAACTGCAGCAAATAGCACCAAAGCCACAGGTGCGCCACCACCTCCTCCCTTGGCATCCGGTTCCTGCAACAGCAAGTTCAAATATCAGTACTAGTCTATGATATCATCTATAGAGATAATCTCAGAGTTGTAGCACCACAACGAAATCAGTAAGGCAACACTCAGATTATCAATTGGTTTATCACAGTAATTTATTCTCTAACTTATTATCATATTAATTTGCTGTCCACTAGTATTGTGAGAGTTGTGTGATTCTGTTTATACCTGTTTATCTATTGGTATTGATATTGCGAGTAGGACTGTTTCATGTTAACTGAGCATTGTAATGGAATTCTTGAGATGATGATTATCTAAACTATAATTGCAAATTATTATTAAAATCCATCTTGTGACATTATTGATTTTAGATAATTTCCTACCAGAGATCATATTTTGGTGAAACGTTGCAAAATTCAGACCTATCACTGATATATCACACCATAGAGTCCCCGTTTCACATCACCAAATCTATCCAGTTCTTATCTCTAAACCCTAATTTCTCTTTTTTATTTTCTTGTCAAAATCCTAGTTCCCAATTTTTAGTTTGAGGGTGATTGTGATCCTCCTGTATTACATCAGATTTTCATAATAAGCACTTTGAACTGACGCAGTCTGTTGCAATTTCAAACTCATCATCATAATCATCTTTATTAAGACAGTTTCAAATGAATTGGGGTTGGCTATGCCTAATGAGTACGAGCACAGACTTCATTATGCCAACCAAACATCAATGGTGTTTCTCGCCCTTGGCTATGGGTCTGTTTGGTTGTCGTAACTGGCCGTAATTCGTAGTTGTAATTGGTAAAGTCTTTTACAATTGTAAATGAGTTACATGTATGTAAATTTTACGGTGTTTGTTTGGTAATATAAAATTGTAAAGTGTGAAAGTGTATTGTACTTTACGGTGTTTGATTGTCGTAATGTATAAGTCGTAAGTGAAAAAATTGACCACAAAATTAACTATTTGGTCATTTTAAAAGTTTTAATATTGCAAATAAATATTAAAAAAGTTAAATATTAAAAAATTTTAATATTAATATAAAAAAATATTACAAATTTGTATGACCACAAAATTAACTGTAACTGGGCTGTAAGTGAGTGATAACTGGGTTGCAAGTGAGTGTTAGTTGAGTTACGTAAGTCTTTTACGAATTACGGTCCAAACAAACGTCGTAGTTGTAACTGGGTAGTAAGTCATTTACGAATTACGGAATTTACGCGAAACAAACGGCCCCTATGTGGAGAAGAGAGGATCTTCTAGTAAATCTAGAAGGTCAACCAATTGGTAGGGAAAGATGCCTTAGTGGCCAAGCAATCTACGATAATGCAAAGAACCTCCATCCATTTTGCTTTGCCTTTAATCATAGTTAAGAAAATCATGTTTTGTTACATTGAAGCCCTCACCAAAGGGACTTCATAACCAATTACAGACTTGATGCTGACCTTGTCTAACCACATGACATATCATCTTGCACACTGGCACTTGCTGCACCTCAAGCTTCCTCCTTTTTCTAGGAATCAGGGTTCAAACATAAGGATAGATTAGACAACACAAAAACAAGCCTCATTGAGACAGATAAATTTAAAGCATTGTGAGCCCACTGGAGACTTAGTGATGCGGACAACCGAGGACACCAGAGGCGCCACGAGTTATTCATTTTGTTGATCAGAGTCTGTATTTTATTTATTTAAGTCGAGTATATTTCTTCTTTGTTTTAGCTTTGTGTTTCTCTTTTTTTTAAAATCCCACATCGACTATGTGGAGAAGTCCTCAGTTCTGTAAGCTTATATCAAGGCATGACTCCAATAAAATTAGGATGAAGAATTAATGAATTAAATTTGAGTGTTTTCTCATGGAAAATCTCTTATGAATCTGAGTGTGAAATTCAATTCAAAACTTTGTTTGGTGTGAATCCAAATCTAGTTACTCATTATCCCCTCTTTCAAATTTCTATCCCTTATCTCAAATCTCACTCTCTAATCCATCACCAACTACTTTACATCTCATCCACAAACTCTCAGTCATAACCTTAATTCTTCGCCAGAAAAATTACTAAACAAATACAACCATTACAGAGCCCAAATCCACCAAAGAGAGCTCAATTTTTTTTCTCTTCCCTGATTCTCTTTCCCCGCGTGGTCCCCACCCCTCGTCCTCTTCCCTTCTCTCTTTCTATCTTTCACCTGCAACAAATCACCAGTAAAAGAACCCAAACTTCATCTTACCCTCTTCTCTCTCCTCCAACTGAGAACCCAAGACCCACTGTCTTTCCCCTTACGCGCGCCTGCAACAAGTACCCACCAACAAACAGCCGCCAGCAACAAGCCTCCACCAATCGCCGACATGCTCTCCTTTTCTCCCTCTGCGTGCGGCAACAGTAGCGCACAGCTGCTTCTCTTCCCTCCCTCTGCGTGAGCACACACCACTAGCGAGCTTCCGTCGCCTCTCCCTCTGTAGGCTGTAGACTGTCTAAAAATCATTGAAGGCAAGTCCTCAAAAGCGAAGCTCAACCAAAATCGCGTTCCAACTTAAACGCGGACCTCTGACAAACCCGCGTCTCCACTCAAACACGAGCCTACGAGACCCGCGTTTCAACAACAAAACAGAACCTGCGAGGGTCGTGTTTCTGTTGTAACTGCCCCATTACTAGGTCAATTAACGCCCACGTAATATGGGGAGTTAATCCCTATTATGGAGGGATTCTACGGGACAATTTTACCCCTGAACACCCCAATAAATAGCCATAAAATCTATTAGAGGAAGAGGATCTCCTTTTTTTAAGGAGCAAAATAGCCACAAAGTTCAGAAGCTTTGTACTTTCAAAAGAGAAAGAAAGAAAGAAATTTCTTCTTTAAAAAGAGAACTCCGACACTTGTTGTGTCTAAATGGAGTGATCTTACATCCTTAAAACGATCCAAGAGAAATTTGTCATTCAGCCGGTCAAGGAGAACAAGATTCACTCTCCATCACCGCACGAAGAACCCAGCCTAAAACAAAGAAGAGATTCAAATATCCTCCCCTCTTTTGTAATCAGAATTGTTCCATTGTAATATTTCATCTACTCAAAGAAATTTTACTTCACATCTTTCCAACCAAACAAAAGATGGCGACTCCGCTGGGGACATTTTCTCTACCGTAGAGGAAGTCGTGGCGCAAGCTAATGTCAAGCTCATTGGATCAAGGGTCGAGTCGCTCGTCGTCGAATTTGACCAAGAAAATTTTTAAGAATTTCTTTCTTCGGGCTCCGATAGCCCAAAAGCAACGCGGCAGTGCCGCTGAGTCTCTTCGGGGACCCACTCTCAAGTCTCTTCGGAGACTTCTCCAAAAGTGGCATGCGTTATTGCTCACAACACAAACAGCGTTGTGTCTAGCGAGGTTTTGAAAACCTCCCGTGTAGCCCACATAGCCCGCATCAACGTCTCTCAGGAAACTCGCAGGGCTAGCGTGCTAGCTCACGCACAAAACAGCGACGAAGGCCAATCCTCCATCTCTCTCCTCTCCAAATTACGCAATTTCAAGTTGACGGGGGTTCCCACAGCTCTAGAGACTCAACCGGATTGCTAAACGTCGACGAAGGCGTTGCGCTCGTCGACAGCAAATTGAAGATTATGCGATTGCAATCTGCTTTGCAAATACAGAACGCGAGGCTTAGACCCATGTTTCTTTGAAGCAACACGAGACCGGTGTTCTTCAAACGCGCGTTTCAACGCCCAAACGCGATGTCCATATTTTTGTTCCAAAACGTGAAACCCGCGTCCATGCAGATGCAGAACGCGAGGCTCAGACCCGCGTTTCTCCGAAGCAACACGAGACCCGCGTACTCCAGACACGCGTCTCAACGCCCAAGCGCGAGGTCCACGTTCTTGTTCCAAAATGCGAGACTCGCGTTCAGTCTGTGCCAGAACATGAGTCTCACGTTCTTACTACTCAATGTGAAGCTCGCGTTCTGAAGCAGACTCTGCCAAAACACGAGGCTAAAACCCGCGTTCAGCCTCAGATGGCCGGGATCAAAGCTGATCCAAAAAGTCCACATCTCCAAGGATTCTAGGATAGTCCTTTGGATACCCCTGCAACGGATCTAAAGGACTATTTGATAAGGAAAATGAGTGTCCATCAAATCACTCTCCAATGTTGTTGTGAACGGCTCATCACGGTAGTACTCTCCGAATGTCGTTGCAACTCTCATACGAGCAAGTCGTCGATGTTCAATCGATTGTCAGCAACCCCAGTCTCTAACTCTGCCAAGATACATCGCTCCCACAAGAAGTCATTCTCTGAGGTGACTTCAAACATGGTGAGTCCATGCACTACACCGAGTAAGTCCAAAAAGAAGCAACCAATTGTCTGCTCTAGCGAGTCTGACGATGAACCTTCTTCTTATTTGAAAGAAATACTGAGTGAGTCAGAAAGAGTGTACCAGCACACTCGCATCCGGACTGGTACAATTGCCCCAGTAAACTACAGTGCCCTAGCCAGAGATAATGACGTGAACGCCATAGCGGAATCACAGACCTCTAACTCTTCTACAGAGAAAGAAGTCTCCGCATACATGGCAGCACCCCCGAAGAAGTGGCCAAGCGATTCGAAAAGTAGACCCAAGTTCAGAGAGAAACAATTCGGTATGATACAAGCTCAGTAAGAATCTATCGACAAACTTATAAAAATGCTAGCACATGTACTTAAGAAGAAAAAGGGTCCAAAAACCAAGGAGGAAAAAGGGAAAAAGCTCTTCTTCTGAGGATACTGAGAGTGAAAAACACTCAAACCTTCATCTGAAGAAGAGAATAATTCAGAAAGCAGATCTCGTCACTCCAGGAGGATGAGCAATCTAGAGCAATGCCTCGAAGCCCTTGCCTTGCGCGCCAAGGCAATCATTAAGATGTGGGGAGTAGTCTGACCCTACCCAGCGGAATGGGACACAGCTTCCTACCCTCCAAGATTCAATGCATTGACCCTACATACTTTCGACGATATAGGGTCACCAAACCAGCACATATACTACTTTAAATCCCAAATCGGGAACGTAGTATCGAACAACGCTATCATGGCTCGTTTATTCATTCGCGCTCTCAGGGTTGCCTTTGAGTGGTTCATGAGCTGCCTGATATTGCTTTATCGATGGACTAACTGAGACACGAGTTGATAAAGACTTAGTTAGAGTTAAAGTTAACCTGAGAGTTATATACTTTACATTGAATTTGATCAGTAGACTCGATTAAATAAACTTGATCTTGGATTGAGGAGTAGGCGTAAATTTGGGTTAACCTGAACTGGTGCATGTATATACATAATTGATTAGTTACTTGAATTTCTAGATCTTGTGATTGAGCTTAATGGGAGTGGGAATGTATGATGATCTTAATCAGATTGGATAGTGATGATTGGTTTAGATATAAATGATTAGGTATTTTATATGTTAGCACCTGGATATATCAGTGACTTAAAAGATGAACATACTGGTAATGTAGAGAAAAGATATACTGCTGAGTTGATTGACATGAGTTTAGCGTTCATTTCAGAGGATTTTGATTAGTGTTCTAATGAGATTGATGTAGTTGGATTGATATTTCTGAGTATCCCTGATATTGCCCCTGATTATACCGTTGAGTATTGATGATCTTTTGATGTTGTTTATCAGACGTAGAGGTATTCTAGATTCTATACTGTTTGAGAATGTCCTACTCTTTTCATTTCAGTACCATTGATCTAGTTGATCTCAAGGATATATTCAGTACTTTATGATTGGGTCATGACTACATAGTTATTCAATTATAGAGATAGAGTTATAGTGAGAGCGATTTCATTAACATAAGTGATATATATTCCGAGTGTGATAGCTATTATTGATCTCGGTTATCAGTGACTTAGAGGATGGATATATCGATGATGTGAAGATCAGAGTAGATTGATAGGGTGAGAGAACTGATTATTGAATCATTGAGATAGTGGTTTACTGTACTAGAATACTTGACACGGAGTGATACTTGATGTTCACCATGATTGTATTGAGACTATAAGTTGATGGGTCAGTTACTATCGTATTCTAATGTAGATGGATGAGATATTAATCAGTTCTATATGAGACTGTCTATTAAGCAGTCTCCGGACTTGTTATTGTATTAATTCGTGTTACTTAAATTGCTAAAAAAATATTGTCAGACCGTAACACATGTATTGTTCTATAGTTCTACCGTTTACACAGTAATATTGTTCTCATTGTTTTTGTTGTTCATTGACATTTTTACTGTCATCATATCATCCAAGTAATTGAAATAACATAGATATTGATTGCTTTAAATAATAATGTAAATAGACAACTTACACCGGGATTGGGAAAATTGATGGAGACAGCGTCTGTATTTTCAGTGAACCTAGGATACAGGTTGTGCAACCGAGATACGGTTCCATTGCAGGATTCCAGGGGATGACTGACATCTCGTATCGTTCACATTGTTACTGTTATTGATTACCTAACGGTAGGACTTGGTTCAGCGTCAGGAAATTGGGCTGTGGTTCCGGGTATGTACGGAACCCACCTAATGCATGGACAATGTCTCCAACCAATCAGTTTCAATAACTTAGGACCCTGATGACACCTGTAATAGGCGTAGTATGGGATGCGCCTATTACATATGGCAATTGGTGTTCGATGACATAATAAATAATAATGTATCGTGACTGATCTTATGACATGATACATGTATACTTTGTTGGACACCTGATTGTACTCATGACCTGATTGTACACCAGCCTCTAGCAATGACTGACTATACCCACCTAATATATAAACTGTGATAGACACTGACACCTGATTGGACATCTAGTTCTGTTACTGACTCCTTATTACTGTCTATTTATGTTTTGCTCGTTATTCTAGTTTATATTATCATTCGCTCACTGTTATATGCATGTGCACTTTCTCATTTATTCTTACACATTAACTAGGAGTTCCGACTCTTTGGATTTGCACATCTAAATATTGGATGTTTTATTTTATTGTTCAAGTGTTCGTTGAGATCGGATGCTTTACAAGGATCTGGAGTTCTCTCTATTGATTAGTGATATTCTTTACTCTTCTTTATTCTTGTTGTCTCCTTGATTCTCTATACATTATTATCAGTCATTATTCCTTTTTTGCATTCATATGTTATCATCTGTGGACATCTATATGTAATATTAAAGTGATTGTAATTCATTTTAATAAATTTATATAGCTTGTTCAGGTTACTTCAGGCTTAGCGTGTATACGTGAGGTATTTTCCTAGCGTATATACGTCGCCGACTCTCGTCGCGACTCCGTTTCCATGTATTTTGGGAAGCGGGGCGTGATAATATCAAAGTGTGATGACCGAATGAGAATCAGAGAGGACTCCACGAGGAAAGTTAATCTCCAGACAATCCCCGCAGAATTCATATTCACTTCTTTAATCCCCAGCTCATCTGCGGAGTGAAAACCCAAGAGGTACACCACGTTACTTGAAATAACAAAATAACCTAACGCCTCCGACGGCTAAAGGATAGAGGAAACAGTTAGCTTTTAAGTCCAACGAAAAACTCTCAACAACTCATCATGCTAAGAGGAATAGCATAGCTAGCCCAACTCAAACAGTAGTTGGTAAAGACATTCCAAATCCGATGATAGTTGAGAGTCTGCTAAAAATTCTAAGGGACCTGATCCCGCCTTTCCCTCTAAAATCCCTTATCAATTCCCGTCCATGGAATATAAGACCACAAAAAACTGTAATTGCTTTCCCAGCAAAATAATCACAAGTCGAACATGTCATGTTAATATTATACCTCTGACAGCAAAACCAACATACCCCAGTAGGATAGAATTTTAACTTGTCAATTCTCTTCAATAAATTGACTAGTCCACTAAACTTGCTCAAATCGCAAAACTTCCCGGCCAAGTTAAAAACTACACCTCTGACCAAAATTGCTCATATCATAAATACAAATCCCTGTTAAGTTAATATTACACCCATGACAATGATTCTCTCGATCAATGTTTAAAATAACGATAACGTAATGATAACGTTTTTCTTCTGTTATGTTAACATAAGTTATAACGTAACGCATAACGTAAGTTACACGATTTAATATTTATTTAATAAAAATATTTATATATATACTATATTTAAGAATTTTTATAAATAGGAAAATAATTTTAAAAACTCTAAAAAAATATCAAAATAATATATAACACATTTTAGCAAGCTCACAACAAATTTTCACATTTACAAGTTATAATTCATAATTCCATCTACACAAACAACAATATGATCCGCATATTTCATTATAATTCATAATTTTTAGCCATGCTATTCAATTTATACAAAGATTCATAATTCAATTTACAATAATTCATAAATCAATTATAATTCATAATTTTTTAGTCTTGCCATTTATTATAATTCATAACTCAATTTACAATATGCTAGTCAATTATACCTACGCGTCCTTCACTCTCTCCTATATTTTACCCCCGACTCTCTGTTCTCTCCTCCATCACTCTCCCTCCGATCTCTCTCTACTTTTTCTCCCGATCTCTCTGCTCTCTCCCTCTCCCGCAGAGAGAGATTGAGAGAGTCGGGAGAGGGAGAGAGAGCAGAGAGAGGAAGTAATCAGGGGCAAAAGGCTAAGAGAGATCGGAGGAGAGGAAGATCGGGGGGAGTGAAAAAAGAGAGATCGATGGAGAGAGAGCTTACTTGTGCTTGGAGACGGTGAACCGCCACTTAAAGTTCCGAGGAGAACTACCAGAGGTAAGACTTCTTCTTTTGTTGTCGATCGGAGAGGTACGTCTTCCTCTTTCTTCTTCTCAGCGCTGATGAGGAGATAACGATGAGGTTGCAGAAAGCACGACGAGCGAGCGAATTTGGGGGGATTTTTTCCTTAGACCGGGAGAATATGAGTTTTTTTATTTATAAAAAGTTGACTTACACCGTAACGTAAGTTATGGTACATTACGTTAATAACGTAACGTAACTTAAGTTACGGGCAAAATAACTATAGTTATCAAATATTGCGTTTTTTAGACCTGTTACATAACGATTGATCGGCGTTACATTACATAACGAGTTATAACGGGTTATATAATGGGTTTTTTAAAACACTGCTCTCGATTTTTGAGACATTCGGTACCAAGTTAATATCACACATTTAGCATATTTTATTGTTAAGTTAAATACTACAACTATGACAATAATTTTTCCTCGAGCTTTCTCATCGAAACCAAGACGTTCAATGCTAAGTTAATATCATACCTCTAGCATTCACCCCATTGTTAAGTTAATACTAAACCTATGACAGTGATTTTCTCAGTTTATTTAATGAAAATGAGACCTTTAATGCTAAGTTTATATCACATATACATCCTTATCAAGTTAATATCACACTTCTGATGATTCAATTTGCTCAAACTACAAATCTAAATCCATCACGTTAATATAACACTTCTGACGGTAAAAATTTTCATAAATCTCCAGTGGATCAAACTCCACTTTATTCTCATAAATAGAATAGTAAGTCCACAAAATTCATTGTAATCACGGATTCAACCCCTGTCAAGTTAATATCACACCTCTGAGAGTAACCCTCTCAAATTTCCTAGCGGAATTACTGAATTTTGAATTGCTATATTAATCGTCACCTCTAGCACTCATCTCACTGTCAAGTTAACATTATTCCTATAACAGTGAACCTTCCCGATTTTCCGAGCGAAAAACGGGTCCTATGGTTAGTACTACACATTTTCAAATGCTAAGTTAATATTACACCTCTGGCATATATCATTGTTTAATTAACATTACAACTCTAACAGTAGTCATTTCAATTTTCCCAGCGGGAAAAGAATCTTTGGTTAATATTGCACCTCTCAAGTGCTAAGTTAGGGCATGTTTGTTTCGCCGCAAAACGTCGCAAGTCGTAAGTCGTAAAATGAGAATAGAAAATGTGAACTGTAGCAGGAAAAATATATTGTGTTTTACAGTGTTTGGTTGATAAAGTGAAAGTGTAAATGAGAAAGTATATTGTGTTTTACGGTGTTGGGTTGGTAAAGTGAAAGTGTAAATAGAAAAGTATATTGTGTTTCACGGTGTTTGATTGGTAAAGTGAAAGTGTAAATAGAAAAGTATATTGTGTTTCACGGTGTGTTGACCACAAAGTTAACTGTAACAGTGATTTAAATATTATAAATACTATTAAATTAAATCTACTATTGCAAATTGAATTGTATTAATAAATTTGAGATAAAATATTAATAATCTTAATGTTTTATTTATAACAATAATATTAATTAAATATTAACTAAATAAATAATATAAAATTTTAAGAAAATCTAAAGAACATTAATAAAATTTTAAGAAAACTAATAAAACATAAATATTAAAAATCTTAAGAAAAATAATAAAATATAGTTATAATATTATAATATTAAAAAATACTTGAAAATAATTATAATATTAAATTTTATTATAATATTATTGTAATATTATAAAAATATAAAATTAACAAAGTAAAATATAATTATAATTTAATAATAAATTATTATTATTATATTATTATAATGAATTATTATTACAATATTAACATAATAAAATATTAATATAATAATAAAGTATATTTTAATATTAATAAAGTAATTATTTATATTAAAAATATATATAATTAAATATATAGTAATTTTATATTAAATTATAATATTGTTATATTAATAAAATATTAACTCTAGATAAAATAATAAAAAAATTGGTATAAGTATTAATAAAATAATAAAGTATTAAATAACATTATTAAATAAAAATATTAAATTAAATTAGTAAAACATTAAATATTAAAACAATATTAAAAATAATAAAAACTAAAGATTAAAAATATAAAATAATTAAATAATTAAATAAAAAATTGAACACTATTAAAAATATTAAATATTTAATAATATTAAATTATATATTGATTATCAAGTAACTGCTTTGAACTGCAAGTGTATTACAAGTGGGATTTACATGACCACAAAATTAACTGTAGCAATTGCAGGTGGGAAAATGTGAGTGTAAAAGTGAGCTTTACATGACGACAAATTTAACTGTAGCAACTGCAAGTTGAAAAATGAGAGTTGCATTTTGCAACTTGTTTTTCAGCGAAACAAACAGCGAAAAATGGAAAAGAAGTTTTACGACTTACGATTTGCGGGATTTTGCGGCAAAACAAACATGCCCTTAATATCATACCTCTAGCACGCAAAACAAATTCATGTCATGTTAATATCACTCCTCTGACAAGTAATTTCCCTTGATTTCAAACTCTTCCAATGGAGTTATCTAACAATTGCTAAGTTAATTGTTATCTCTAACAATCACAATTCCATCGCTCTAGTCCGTCTGATTTTCAAACACAAAAAGAAAATAAAGACGAGATGAAGGCAAAATAATCACTTTTATTATTCATATCAAAATAGTAAAAGTGATATACTCTCTTATTCAATAAGATGGAGTGTTACAAAAGAAGAGAAGACGAGCGTTTCGGATGACATCCATGTCCAGAATGATCCAATGTCACCTTCGCGTTTCAAGCAAACGATGCTCGCGTCCAGAAGCATCCAATGCGACCTCCGTGTTTCACGAGAGCCGCATTTCAACCAAGCTCAACGTGAGGCTCACGATCAAAAGCATCCAACGTGATCCCCGCGTTTCAAGACCAGATAAGAATCGCGTCTTTAACATATGAGATTCGCGTCTTCAAGAAGACGAGCAATACCCACGTCTTCATCAACAAAAGTCGTGTCTTCTCTTTCCAACACCAGAGTATGTCCCTGCTTTTGCAATCAGTTCAACAATACACTAGAAAAAGCAATCATCAACTCTATCGGTTCAACAGTACACCGATAAATAAATCAGAGTTCATATGAGTTCTAGATTGTGTATCAAGATACTCACAAAGATCTACTCTGAAGGCTTCAAGCAATTCAACAGTACACTCACGAAGACCAGAATCCAGACAAGATCAAACTCACGACATCTCAAAAGATTGTCAGTCCAATCATGAGTCCAAATTAACATGAAGTCCAAAGTATTCCGAAATCCGTCCCAGTCAACCGCGGAGTTTCAAAAACTTTGGAGGGAGATATGTAGACTGTCAAAAAATCATTGAAGGCAAGTCCTCAAACGTGGAGTTTAACCAAGCCCGTGTTCCCACTCAAACGCGAAGCTCAACCAGAGCCCGTGTTCCAACTCAAATGCGGAGCTCAGCCAGAATCGCGTTCCAACTCAAAAGCGGAGCTCAACCAAGCCCGTGTTCCAACTCAAACGCGGACCTCAGCCAGTCATGTTCCAACTCAAACGCGGACCTCAGCCAGAGTCATGTCTCAACTCAAACGCGAGCCTGCGAGCCCCGCGTTTCAACAACAGAACAAAACCCGCGAGCGTCGTGTTTCTGTTGTAACTGCCCCATTATTGGGTCAATTAACACCCACGTAATATGGGGAGTTAATCCCTATTATGGAGGGATTCTACGGAAATATTTTACCCCTGAACACCCCAATAAATAGCCATAAAATCTATTAGAGGAAGAGGATCTCCTTTTTTTAAGGAGCAAAATAGCCAGAAGCTTTGTACTTTCAAAAGAGAGAAATTTCTTCTTTAAAAAGAGAACTCCAACACTTGTCGTGTCCAAGTGGAGTGATCTTACATCCGTAAAACGATCTACGAGAAGTTTATCGTTCAGCCGATCAACGGAGAACAAGATTCACTCTCCATCGCCGCATGAAGAACTCAGCCTTAAACAAAGAAGAGATTCAAATATCCTCCCCTCTTTTGTAATTAGAATTGTTCTGTTGTAATATTTCATCGACGCAAAGAAATTTTACTTTCGCATCTTTCCAACCAAACACAGACGCCAATACTTAGCAGCAAGAGGACTCACCTGCTCCTCTCTTCCTCTGCTAGCAAAGACAACAGGCCAATTTCCCCTGCTTCTCTCCTTGCGCGCATGGGCAATGGTCAGCCCCTGCATCCTTGCCTTCGTCACTGAGCTTCCATCTCCCGGATCATCCCAGTCATGGTTCAAAGACTCGGCCGAGTCGGAGACGAGTCGGCCGAGTCGCATCCGTCTCGGCCCACTCTGAGACGAGTCCGAGTCACGAGTCAGTCGACTCAACTCAGAGGAGACTGACTAGGCCGAGAATCAGAATTGACTCGGTCGATTCGGCATTATGATGATAATTTTGTGCCTCATCGCAATTCAATGTGGAAATAACTACATTAACATGTATTTATGAATGTAGTTTGTTCAATTTACTATATTGTGCATGTATTTTGATATGCTTCTACCGACGACGCGTGTATTTATACTTTCACTTTATGTTTAGTGTGCTAGGTGATATATTTTGGACATGTGATATATGAATATGGATGTCTACATTTTTTTAAGATTTATCGTGATTTTTTCAGAATTTTTTAGCTTTCTATGTAGCGTTTTGCGCGTATCGCCTGATACCGATCCGAGTCACCGAGACCGATCCGTCTCAGTGCCCGCCGAGTCGACGACCGAGACCGCGACTGTGAACCATGATCCCAGTAAGTCCTCCAACATCAACAAGACTAGCACCAATATTCAGGAGCCTGCATAACAACAAAAGAATCCTTCAGTCCCATTCCTAATAGATCAATACAAGAGGATTAAAGGCCGATCAGAACGAAAGAATACTTCTTTCCTTCAGTCCCGTTCCTAATAGATCAACACCAGATATAAAGGAGAACGAAAGCCTGAGAACGAACTTCTCAATAGGTAATTTTAATTTTCAACATCAGATTATCAAGTAGGATATACAGTAGATTTATTCTCTAAATTGTAATCATATTAATCTGATGTCCACTATAATCGTGAGATCGTGTATGATGTTGCTATATTTGTGATCTATTGATACTAATATTGCGGATAAGACTTTGAGTAATTAACTGAGTATTGCTTTGGATTTTTGGACACTAGATTATCTAGACATGATAATTGCAAAACATTGTTAAATCCATCTTGTTACATTAGTAATTTTGGATAATTTCCTACCGAAGATCAATAATTTAGTGAAACGTTGCGAAATTTGGACTTATCACTAATATACCACACCATAGGGTCCCCGTTTCACACCACTTGCGCCCTCTTATAAAGGGATGGAAAATTTAAGCATGAGGGAAATTAATAGCTATTGGTAATATTGGCCTCCTTGCAACTCACACCCCCATATATCACAAGTTAATGGGTTTAATTTCTTCATAACTGAGATCTGCTGCCTGCATATATAACAGCCAATGCTACCTTCTGTGTTATATTTCATGCATAAAGCATACACTTATGCGGATAGCTCCAAAGGAACATTCTGTAAAAGTCGTTCAGTGGTAATAATTATCTCATATACACTTTACGAAACCATACATTAGGGCATATCTATTACAACTTTGCCAAATGGAACATATTCAAGGACTAAGAATAATTCATAACTTCCTATGTAGCTTTTTACTTTTTTATGTATGTTTACCAACTATCTGCTTCTGTAAAACATGCAGCAGAAGGGTCCGAACCATCCTAGAGTTTTTTAAGTCCTCTAGAACCCTACCACATCATACAAAGTATTTATTGATGCAAGCATTTTAGAACTTCAGAGAAACATATTAGCATCATTCTTCTTTGCCGTCTTGGGTCTTCCATTTCTAAAATGTTTCCACAAAAAACCAATATCTGATTCCTTGCACAGGCTTAACTTGTTTCCTAGCAGTCTGTCATCCAGTATATCATGCTCACGGCATTACTTTGTTGTTTGGATTCTTCAATGCCTGCGATTATGTCATGTCAATGTTCTTCGATGCCATCCCCAAAAACAAGTCCTCTCACATATCATAAACTTAATAATAACAATAAAATTGTCAGGGCCTTCCATCAGGAAAAGTTGATGATGCAACTCCTCTTAATGACCACCCGCATCGCAACTTAGCTGAAGCAGATCATCTTGTGGTGTGATGTACCTAAGAATACCATTAACATCTTTGGTGACCAAAACCATCCTAGACTCCTTAACCTCTTTAATTCCTTTTAGGATGGAGGCAGCCATGCTTACCTACCATTTATCATGTTGTTTGGATTCTTCACTGCATACATTTGTGCTGTCAATGTACTTTGATGTGGCCCTATAAACTCTTATAAAACAACAAAATATAAAACATAAAATTGCCTGGAAGTTCATTCAGAAAAAGTGTGTGATCACCACGTAATGCAACTTGTCTAAGCACATCATCATATGGTGAGGGTCTAAGAAAGTTCTCATTTTCTTTGGTGAAACATCTTTATTTCCTTGCATGAGTGGGGAGCCAAAAATGGCTTGGACAAAAGGTGAAACTTGGTCCTGACATACTTCATCTTCTAATTCCTCATAGTCAATTGCTCATGAGCATAATTATATTCTGGTGCTTTCCGCACTTCCTAAGTTTTATTTCATATGAACGGACCTTCTCCTTTGATAGTTTGATGTCATTCCCATAGTGTTGAGACTTTAATTCTTCCTTTGGTACCTTGATCGTTCTTTATAATAGAACTATACAAGACCTCATGGACCATGGATGGAAACTTGAGCATGTTGGTATTTATTTGGAAAATAATCGAAGGTTATAAGAGGAGCAAGTTTTAATTGTATTCAGAAGTATTTCCATGTAAGAATAGCATTTTTACCTGACCAACCTACTAAAAATAATCTAAAGGGAGTATACCTGTTTTCCTCTTTTCTTCCTTTATTTTACACGTGATATCTTATGCATGAGCTATGAAGCACAAATGAAGCATGGACGCTTTTGTTGTGCTGCTGCTGACTCGTGTGAATTCCTTTAGAGTTTTGGTGTTGTCATGTCATTACCAAGAGAGTGTGTGCAAGTCCAAGATTCTTAATTCATGAGCTGGTATTGAAATATGTTGAAACATCGAATAAGCATCAACAGCATCCACATGCCTAATGGCTTCAACTGTTCAAGGGCATATGAGATTTGAAGCTTGATATTTTTTGAATAAGTAGAAATAATCAAAGTAGCAACATTGTTAAACTCTAGCTACCATTACACACCAATTATAAAAATGAATTATTTCAATCCATACCAGAAAAGGCCTTTTGCCAGTTGATAAGCAACGAGACAAACACTCTAAACAATCATTTGCATCAATCTCAGATTTCCCAAAAACAAACAGTGCCGGCAATGTTGGTGTCCTGCAAACTCCAATCATAAACCCCTCTAAGAACAAAAAAAAGTAACCTACAATTGCCCCAAAAAAAGTTGTTAGAAAACTCACGGGCTCATGCAAGCGTGGCCGTAATGAACGACGCAGTCGGCGTCGGCGTGCGAGGCAGCAACCTCATCGACGCAGCAGCTGCCGTAGGCCGTGTCGGCCATCACGAACAATCGCACGCCCTTTCCGAGCTCATTTCTTAAGGATTTTGCAACCCTGGACCAGGAATCCTTAAGAAGGCCATCTGGAAACTGAGGAAGGATTGGGGAATCAGAAGCTGAAACCCTACACTAGTTTAGGATTTTGAGAGAAGAAAAGAGGGGTTTTTAAGTATGCGACCACCTGCAGTGCGACTCTGGTGAAGTCTCTGCTGCGGATGAAATCTGCTGTGAGAGAGATTTCATCGTTCGATTCGAAGTCCATTGGATCTTGGGCAGCGGATTCAGCGAAGGAAGAAAAGGGAAAAGAGAAGGGGAGGACCGGAGAAAGCGGCGGTGATATACGAAAATGTTTAAAGAATTTAAAGGGCCGCCCGAAATGATCCGTCCCCTTCAAAAAAAATAAAAAATAAAAAAATTCTTCCATTCTTGTTTTTCCCTTCTTATTTGTGCTTTCTCTCTCTTGTTTTTTTTTCTTATTTTCTTATTTAATGATTTTAATAAGAAAAAAAAGACAACTGAGCAGAACTGAAGCCACGAGACACAATAGACAGAGAGATTGTTCGAGGAAGACATTTTCTACTCAAACGAGAGGCTGAGGGGTGTAAATATCCCCATTCATAGTGAGTGAAAAGGAGATTTTTTTGAATTGATAAGTATATTTAGTAGTGATTATTTGAAAAATAATCTTTTATTTATATGAAAAAAATCGGATAATAGAATTCTTTTGTTATAGAATTCTTCATTTCTCAATATTGAAACATGAACAAGCACGCACATCAGCACTAAGACTCATAAAAGTACTAAATCAGAAACTAAAATTCTAAAAGTAATATACTTTTTGATTGGATGGAAATGAATCAAGAGAGTTTATATCTGTTGACCTCGTCGAATACCTGCAATCCCCACCGAATCTCTACTACAGTTTCTTGGTCTTGTCGAGATCCTTGCTCTCTATTTTTCTTGATCCATGATGGTCTTGTGATACTTCTATGTCCTTATCGAGACCATCTAGCACCCTAACTGTCCTATACCGCTCTACCTGAATGTCTTCAACTGTGGATTGTTGACGTTCTTCTACTAACTAGTCGTCTACCTATCTACTGCTACTTGATTACCTCTCCCTTATCTAACTACCGACTGCCATGTCTTCATAAGTCATCAGACTTACTCTCGACTCCGCAACTTCCAAGCATCTCTTCGTCGCCATTGTGAAACTCAAGGAAAATAACTATCTTCTTTGGGCTCAGTTTTTCTGCCTCTTTGTTGGTTCACAGAAAAACAACACCACCTTACGGATGAATCTTTTTGCTAGAGATTCTCGAGCATATGCTGACTGGGCGGTGAGTAACTGCAGTGTGATGTCTTGGTTGACCAACAATGCGGATGAGAGAGTCAACATTGCAGTGATGTTTCTGAAGACTGCAAGGATATACGGGACACTTCTAAAAGAGATGTGTTCAAATGAGCAGACATCTCTCGAGTTGCTGATTTGTGTGAGAGAGGTTGTTTGTATAGCAAAGGATGGTCGCCCTCTGACTCACTACTACATTGAGCTGAAGGAAATCCTTGATAAGTTAGATATCTACCAGCCATGGATTTGAGGGCTCTGCAACGACACCGTGACGAGCTAGCAGTAAAAAGATTTCTTTCTGGATTGGATACTTAATTCCCTCGGGAACCAGGTTCGTGGATAGATCCTTGGGGTGATGCAGTTCCCCTCTCTTGTTACCACTTTGTCCCATGTTCGTTGTGTTGCTATGGGTCGTAACTCCTCTTTTACTACTTTTTCTTCTTCTGTAGTTAAGACTGTGATGGTTGTCGAGGGTCGTGGTCGAGAGGAAGGTTGTGGTCGTGGTCGTGATTCAAGGGAGATCGTCAGCACGGGTGACAAGGACCCACAACAGTGCTCTCATTGTGGCCGAACAAACCACATATTCGATAAGTTCTGGGACAAGTTTGGAAAGTTGAGTGTGCTCGGGTTGTTAATGCTACTCCTCCAGCTGCTACCTCATCTTCTACCGTTGTTTCCACTATGCAAATATCTCAGTCTGACTATGACAAGTTCCTTCAGTTCCAGGCTTCCCAGTCGTCATAATATGCACATAGTACCATGCATAGCTCAACTTCAAGTATGAGTGTATTTACTGCTTCTTCTCCTAAACCTTGTGTATTAGATTCAGGAGCATCCTCCCATATGACAGGTGTAATACCTCGTTCCTGGAATACGTACACGGATGCATGTCTCGATTTTTCGCTCGTATTTTTATATTTTTTCCGTATTTATTTTTTATTTTCAATTTAGTTAGTATTTTGGTACTGGACCTGTATTCAGAGTCAGCCTGAGTCTGAACCAAGAATTCGATCCCAATAAACTTACTTGATTTGACCTTCCTAATAGTTAGACTGGACATATTTCAATTTCAAATATTAATTTTTAATATTTTAAATTTTTCACAATTTTTTAAATTTTTTCTGAATTATTTTGAAAATCTTTTATAATCAGTGTCGACCAGTGTCGCCGATCGATTTCAAGATTTTTTTTTTAATGTACAAATACCATTGAATTTCTTGAATCTGATTTCGCATTGTTCCTCAGGGTAATATTTAAAAAAAATTGGAGATTTTTTGGGATTAGTCAAAATTTGACCGACTGATTAAAATATTAGTATTTTCCTTTCCTTTACTTTCTTTCCCCTTCTCCACTCTTCTACGTAATTTTTCCACTTTTCTTTTTCTTTTTTCCTTTTTCTTTCTTTTCCACTCTTTATCCTCCACTCTTTCTCATTTTCTTTTTCTTTTTCCTTTTCCTTTTTCTTTCCTTTTATTTTCTTCACTTTTCTTTTTCTCTCTCTCTCTTCTTTGACCTTATTTTTCTTCTTCCCCAAGCTTCAACACTCTCTTTCTTCCCCAATCCAGCCGACCGAGCTCCCTATCCCCCTCTTTCTAAAACCTCCCTCTCTCTAAAATTCTCTCTCTAATCTCACTCTTTCTCATTCTCTCCCACTCTAGCTCACTTTTTCTTTCATCACTCTCCCCCAAAATCGGTCGACCCTTTCACCACCACCGGCGTTCCACCGGCCAAGCCCACATCGTCGACCAACCCCACTTCGCCGGCCAACTACTTCCAACATCTCCTCCTCCTTTATCAAGATCACCACCCCCACCAGACTCTTCTTTCACAACCACCACCATCACCATCCCCACAACACCACTAAATCTACCATACTCACTCCATCTCTCCTCCTCCACCAGCCTCCTATAACCACCAATACCATCATCTCCACCTCAATCTCCTCTTACCTCCACCTATAACAAAACCATCATCACCTCCCAATCCACCACCCACAATCACTATCACCACCTCCCCTCCCTGGCCAGCCACTGTCACCCCTCTTGCCGCACTGTCGCCCATGGCCGGTCGCTCGTCGCCATGGCCGACCCCAACTAGCCAGCCTTCCCCTCCCTTCTCCTTCCCACTCTCTCTCTCTCTCTCTATCTCTCTCTCTATCTCTTCTCTCTCAACTCTCTTCTTTTTTTCCCTCTATTTCTGCCTCTTTCTCTTTCTATTTCTCCCTCATAGTTTATCTCTCTTTCTTTCCTCTCTATCCCGTTCGTTCTCTTTCTCCTTAATCTCTTTCTCTCTCCTCTTTCTCTCTCTAATTTCTCTTTCTTGAATTGTATTCTCGGAGTTCCAGGTGGGGTTCGAGACGTGTTTCATAATTATTTTAGGCGAGTACTTTTTCCTGTATTTAGCGAGTACATGTTCTTAATTTCAATGAACGTTTTCACTTGTGTGCTTCCCCGCTTCGACGGGTGAATGTTGTATTATTGAAAATTTATGTAATTATTATGGTTGTGGATTTGTATTTGTATAGATAGAATAATTGTATAGGTGTAGTGAGTGTTGGTTGTACCTTTGTATGTATATGGACTTGTATTTGTGTATTTGGGTGATTGTTGTAATTATTGTGATTTGTCGGTATTTTTGTATATTTTTGGGACTAACGGTGTTGCGGGTATTTGAACTAACTGTGGTGCAGGTTGTAGGTATTCTGGCTAAAGCCCTCGGGCAAACTATATTTCGGGATTGCGTTGTCTGGGAGACCACTCTGCAGGCTATCCAATAGGCAGTGGGTCTTATACCTTTATGGGTTTTGTGGTATTTTGGTGAGGTGGTTGCCAGGTTGCGGGTATGTGGACGAAAGCTCTCGGACAAACTATCCTTCGATATAGTCGTCCGAGAGACCGCTCTGCGGGCTATCCAATAGGAATTAGCTTTGTATCCTCTGAGTTTCGTGGTACCTTGGCGGAGTTGTTCCCCACTCAGTCTCGGAGGATCGAGTTGTGGGTTGTTATTATTATTTATATATATGTCACGGTGTGGTGCTAACATTTTATGCAAGTACCTATTTTCACTACTCAACCTCCGGGCTTAACCGCTCTGCAGCTCTATACTACAGCATCTGGGTTTAAACCTCTCTGAGGTTTATTAAAGTTCTCTAGACTTTTCATATGCTACGTCTGGCAAGCGATCTTAGCACTTAGCGCTTTATCGCTAGACTCGCCCAAGCAAAACTTTATCGGATGGCAGAATAGCGTTTCAACGCTCGAGTCGTTTCTGTATAGTAGTTCCGGCGAGCGTTTTAGTGATTAACATTACTCGTTAACTTTGCCCCATCACTGCTTAGCTCCATTTGATTGTGGCTAGCTGATAAACTCTATTATATCCTTTTACTGGTTGCTAAAAGTTTAGAAGATTTAATATAATTTATTCCTAAATCATCTTACATGGCTTGCATAGTATCTAACGCCTAATGAATACTGATATACTTTTGTATTTATTGAATTGTATATTACACCTGATACTCTGACGTAACCTGATGCTGACATCGGACACTGGATATTTGATACTTGATACTTGATATTGATACATCGACGTGATGTTCACTGGCTTGATACTGTAATACCTGACTGATTATAATACTTGATTCATGATTATCGCTTTTATAGAGACTTGACATGATTATTATACTACAGCCGGAGATCTTGTATTCCTGACCTACCATACTTCTGAACCCCTGTAACAGGGAGACTCCTGATACTGTACTCCTATTAATACTTGTAGACAGATTATCATGAATACACTATGGTCATTACACTGGACAATATAAAATAAAATACTCAACATACGCTCGGGATGGAGAAACTGATGGACGCCGGTATGATGATGTGTTTATAGTGGTGGATTATTGTTCAGACGTATCATGTTGGGTATATTATAATTCCCATCAGAAGTATTGTGTTGGGTGTAATATAATTCCCAAAAGAAGCAGGGTCAGATCTCATGGGCTGTTGTCCTGGGCAGAGGCGGGATTACTATAAATGTGATCCATCAGATTTTCATCAGTTTTCAATAATAACTCGTCTTATTCATATGTGGATGTATGTGTACTAGTAACATATACCTAAACATATGGATCAGATAAATAATAATAACTTAATAACCAAACAATAATGATATT
The DNA here is from genome assembly GCA_038442645.1 of Agave tequilana. Classification (NCBI taxonomy): domain Eukaryota; kingdom Viridiplantae; phylum Streptophyta; class Magnoliopsida; order Asparagales; family Asparagaceae; genus Agave; species Agave tequilana. The sequence continues at coordinate 85,685 of JAVJIF010003180.1, forward strand.
AGGACCGTGTAATATTTAGTATCTCCTTTGTTCGGGTACTGAAAGTCACATATCAGATCCGAGTGAGTCCTGTCGAAGTACAAGCTCTAGTATGGATTATCAGTGGTGTGAGACGCTGGTAGGGAGAGATTGAAATGTCAGACGATATTAATAATCATTATTGAATAACTCAACTCACTACACCTTACCCAATACCTGACATAACATAATTACCTAACAATAATAATGTCAGGAGCGGATGTTATTCGGTTATTCCTTCGTTCGAATAATGATATCCGTATATCAGAGTTTGAGTGTCTTCTGCTGATACTGCGGACTCCAGTATGAGCTGCTAGTAGTATGGGGACACTGGGGGAATAATTAAAATAACAGATGATATTAATTATTATTATCGTAATATAATTAAGATATCCTGACTACTACCTGTATATGAATTCCAAATATAACTGATACCCCTGATACTGGACTACACCTGCCATATTCTATATACAAGAATACTGATATACATGTTTATAAGCAATTTAGGTTGTATACACTCAGTTGTTGGTGACATGAGGTAACAAGTATATAGATGAGAGTTTTCTTGTTTGGATTATCCCCTCGACGTATTAATCTCATGAAATCGACAATTGAGTTTATACAATTGGTTTTGCCTATATCTATATATAACACATTTATATGGTAATTCATTACATGCTTGGGTGAATATACTCATAACACTGATTTTCATACATTACAATTTACTTCATAATCTAGTCCTGATTCTATTTAAATTTACTATTCACTGTCTGCCTGCTTGATTGGAGTACATGACCCACTGTAACTCCTGATATACGTGTGTTGCACGCGCATGCCATTTGGCTTCATTTTACATGCTTCTTGGGTTACTTCTGACACCCCTTGGACTTGCATGTCTAGTTTTCAGAGCTTGGACCTTAGTGGGCTTCCTTTTGCTGATCAGAGTGCGCAACAGAAGCGTGGATTAGCAGTTAATCGTCCGTGGCCTTTTCTTCCAACCCCCTCATGCTCGGCCCTCGAGATTCTTTGTTGTAGATTGTGAGCACCTTTTGTACTGTTCATACTTGTATATCTTCCTGTAATTCATACTTTTGCACCTCTTGGTGATGTAATCTCCATGTAATATTGGATCATACTCTGTGATAACAATGTATTTGTACAATATAGTTGGAATGTATATTACTATTGTGCTTCCGTACTCTGATTCCTGCTAGTACTGATATGTCTAGCGTACGTATGTGAGGGTATTTTCGCGCTGCTTATGTACAGTGCAGTAGCATTTTCGTACCCAGTAGGGCAGGGGTATTACAACAGGTATATAAGAATAAATTTCATTCTCTTTCCTCCAGTGATACTATACGTCCTGTTAGTATTAGTGATGGTACCTCTTTCAGCATATGTAGGAAAGGAGTTGTTCATGCCACTGATTCTTTAACCTTATACGATGTCTTATATTTTCCTTCATTACCTGTTATCATACTTCCATTAGCAAACTTACTACTCAGAATAATTGTTGCGCAATTTATTTATCCTACCAGTTGTGTATATCAGGATCTACTAACCGGATGAAGATTAGTTCGGATCATGAACGTGAAGTCCTCTACTACTTAGACCATGGTATCCTCTAATCTGATTTAGTTGTGATCTCTCTTTTGATACCTCAACACAGTGACGTCATAGAATAGGGCACCCTTTGTAACACTTGCTTTAATTAAAACATTTCTTTTTCCTAAATAATCATAAGGGACAATGGAATTAGTATGCATGCATGATATCTTAGTACGGGTATTATACGGGTATGTATATGCAAGTGTATACGTAAGTATTTATACGTATAAGAATATTGCCCCAAAAGTCAACATCACCACCATCCCCACCATGCTTGTACTTCATGGAGAGGGGAGAAGCATGGAAGTGATTAAAATTGATGGGATGTTTAGGGGACACATGGCACACTTTCATGGGGGATTAGAGACTATAAATAGAGGGAAATGAAGAGGATTAAACATTTTGATCAAGAAACTCTCTCCCTCTTCACAAACTCTCTCCCTCTCTCTCTCCTTTCAAGCAGCAGCAGCAGCAGCAGCAGGGGAAGCAGCAGCAGCAGGGGAAGCAGCAGCAATAGCAGCAGCAGCAAGGGAAGCGACAGCAGCAGCAGCAGCAGTAGTGAAGGGCAGCAGCAACAACAGTCAAAAACAGCCAAAAATCAGGCCATACCACTTCAAGTGTGAGTAGAACATGCTAATCTTAACAACATGATGAGTAGAAATAAGTAGGAAATGAATTATGTGTAAGAGATACACAAGTATTTGACCTTATGAATATTCTGAGTTCATGTGTTTCAATTTCCGCAAGTACTACTCATGTTGTTTATGAATCCATGATTTTATTACATGTCTTGCATATTGATATTATATGATGGCATGATGCATCGGAGGAAGGGACCGGGTTGAACCGGAGGCGTAGAAGGGGAGATTATATATTATGTATCGGAGGAAGGGACCGGGTTGAACCGGAGGCGTAGAAGGGGAGATTATATATTATGTATCGGAGGAAGGGACCGGGTTGAACCGGAGGCGTAGAAGGGGAGATTATGTGTATATATATGGATATCACTGTGATATAAGTCCTATGATATATTCATGCATAAACCCTTACCGTGTAATCTGGAAATGCTTCTTATCAGGCAATTTTTATGTAGAGTAGTCGACTTGGTCCCTGGGATAGTCGACTAGAAGTGTGATATTTGAGGCAGATATCCTGTTGGGTAGCAGGATTAGTCGACTACATATAGACTGTAGTCGACTAATCCCAGATACAGAGAGCAAACAGAAAGTTAACAATCTGTTTTCGACAGTTTTAGTCGACTATAGTCTACTTACTAGTCGACTAATAGATTGAGTTAGTCGACTACACCAGGTGGGTAGTCGACTATAAGTGACATACAGTGAGTAACACAACTTTTCACTGTTTTAGTCGACTATAGGGAACTTCAAGTCGACTAGTACTTGAGTTAGTCGACTATACCAGGAAGGGTAGTCGACTACATGAGTCCCTGACTGCCAGTAAAGAAGCAGGTACGTGTGAAGTATAATCAGTCGACTATAGCGTCATGATTAGTCGACTTACAGTTAGAATTAGTCGACTATAGAGTGGCCTAGTCGACTAGTAAGGCATTGGTACTGTGTTTTGTTTTGGCTCATGGCTAATTACAAGATCCTACAAAAATAGTATATCGACACACATGTCAACCAGATAATTTAGCCATGTATACCTACTTGATAAGCATATTTAAATATTGTTTTACTCACTGAGCCGTCAAGCTCACTCTATTCTAACTCCACCTACAGGTTTGGACAAGGGCAAGGGACCCGCTTAAGGGCAATTGTGCTGGACAAGCGTCACCAGGACCATTGTATTAGAAGCTACTTTTGTTATGTATATGATTTTGTATAAATATGCGTGCTTTTAGCTGGGCGTTACTCTTGACCTGTAATTATAAAGGACCTGGTGTTGGACTCTTACTTGTATGTATATATATATGTTGATATGGTAAATGTAGATTGTGTTCTTATGGATCATTGAACTTATATATGATAAGTCTCGATTGGATCATGCATGTTAGCTGTAGTGGAGTTCTGATGTATAATAAAGAGTTTCTGATGATTGTATTGGAAGTAGTATACCCTGATGGGTCCCACGCTTGGATTATACGAGATGATTATGATTAAATGGAAAATTTTTAACTGGGACCGTTACAGTTGGTATCAGAGCAAAGGTTTAGAAGTAGAAAGAGTAAGAGATGATGAAATTGTTAGGTTTATACGTGTAGACGTATGATCATAGTTAGGTAGTTAGTCTTATGTGACAAGAAATGCATTAAAATATCTATGGAATCTGAGTTGTTCTAAAGACATGAGATTTATGAGTAGATTAAGGATAAGTATAGTTATAAGTGTGTATATTTATGTTGCTTCTTGATGATAGCCGTATGATTGAGATAATTCCATGGACTGGGGGTACGAGTCGGACGAAACTGATCCAGCGGAAACGATTTTACCCCTAAACTGGGTAGATTGTGAGGAGGTTGAGTCGCAGGCATCGAATAAGCCCGAACCAACCAATGTTGACACAGGAAGCTTGGTGGGAGATTCACTTGAGATACCAGTAACAGAGCACTCTAGCACGATTAATGAAGAAACCCGAAGGGGATTTACATATGGAAGCGTCTTTTGGAACGAAACGTGGGAAAAGGATATGGACCTTTATGATGACTTAGACGACTGATGCTGCGCCGGGGACGAATCACTGGAAGAAGACCCCGAGGAGGATATGGATGATAGCAGCAGCACTAGCGGAGATCCTAGTGGGGATACTCTACCCTATAAAGGGTGAACCTTGGAGTTGACACTTTTGATGTATATACATGTATAGGCCTAGTATGTTAGGTGATGGATATCCTTAAGGTTGTTGTATGTACCCTGGCATATATCTTATGAATGTACATGGGTTAGTCTGGATATCCAAAGAAGGAAGGCATGTCAGCATAATACCTTTTGTATCCATGATGGATGTAGCTACATACATATATATATATATATATATATATATATATATATATATATATATATATATATATATATATATATATATATATATATATATATATATATATATATATATATATAGCAAGTTGCTTGTTTTCAAAAGTGATGTTATTAACATGATTGCCTGAGACTAAAGTTTTATCCCAATGCATTCCTATATGGTGTAGTGTGTTAATTAGACGCCCTTATTTTTATAGGGAGAACAAATGGATTTGAATCAACTACCCCCTGATGAGTCCCTGTCGCTCGATACGACACACTACAGTGAGATAGGGAGTACACCCCCTGTGAATAATGATGGAGACTCTGAAGTTCAAATAAGAGGGAATGAAAGAACTCCAGGGGCAATGCCGGAGTGGCTCGCACAATTAATGTCAAGAGCGAGTAATAACAACTCCCATCGAGCACTGGAGCAGTTTCAGAAGATGAAACCGCCCGTATTTGAAAGGGAGGCGGACCCCTTACAAGCCGAATCATGGCTTCTTCAAATAGAGAAGATCTTAGAAGTTATGAGCTGCACGGATGAACAAAAGGTGTCCTTCTCTTCTTTTATGTTCCAAAAAGAAGCGGAACATTGGTGGAGGGCAGTGAAGCATAGTATGAAGAATGCAAGGGAATCAATCACCTGAAAATTCTTGGTGAACAAATTTACTGAGAAATACATTTCGGAGACAGCCAGAGATAAGATGGCAACAGAATTCTTGGAACTACGTCAAGGTTCTATGAATGTATCCCAATATGATCAGAAATTCACTCAGCTATCCAGGTATGCTGATACCTTGGTCAGGAGTGAAGCGGAAAAGACAAAGAGGTTCGTAAAGGGCCTAAGATCGGAGATTCGTGGCCGACTGATTCCATTACAACTGAGGAATTATCTCCAGGCAGTAGAAAGAGCTTTGGAGGTAGAAATGGACATACAAGAAGGTCAGGGAGACTGGGTAGAAGGAATTCCCAATTCTAAGCGCCCCCGTTATCAAGAACCTCCTTTGAGGACGGCATCAGGACCCACCAGCGGCAGAGGGTCTGGGTTTAACACTACTTTTTATAGAGGAGGAGGAGCCAGAGGCGGGAGAACGTGGCTGAGAAACAGAGACACTCCCTCGAAGACACAAGCTACCTCTGCGTCCTATCCCAGAGTCTCGGAGGCTCCCTGGTGTCAGAGGTGTAGAGTAAACCATTTTGGAAACTGTCTCCTAGACAGGTCTTGTTTTAATTGTGGAGAGGTGGGACATCTAAGGAGGAATTGTCCGACGATGCGTGGAAGCCAAGGGCCGAGTAGAGGAAGTGGAAGGCCGATCGTGAGGACGAATCCTTCCAGAGGACAAGCCAGTAACTCCATGCCGCCCAGTAATGCCCCACGTTCTGCTACAACCCAGTCATCGGTTCAACAACCTCGGGTGCAAGGCAGAACCTTCGCATTAACCCACCGGGAAGCAATGGCTTCAAATGCAGTGGTGGAAGGTATGATCTCTGTATCAGGACATATTGCCCATGCATTATTTGACCCTGGAGCTACTCATTCATTCGTATCTAGTGCTTTTGCTTATAAACTAAATCAAGAATCAAAACCCCTAGGATTTCAGTTGGTTGTGTCCACACCTATAGGGGAGAACTTGATAGCTAGCACTAGATATACGAATTGTGAAGTGATAATTGGAGAAATGAAGACATTTGTTGATCTGATTAAGCTAGGCGAAATGGAGTTCGATGCCATACTAGGAATGGACTGGTTGTCTGCCTGTGGTGCTCAGGTAGATTGTAATAAAAAGAGGATTATCTTTAAAATGAAAGGGACTCCGGCAATTATTTTTGAAGGAGAGAAAGTTAGTTATGATATACCTCACATATCAGCCATCAAAGCCACCAAGTTATTGAAGCAAGGGTGCCAAGGATTTCTGGCTTCGGTGTTGGATACCACCAGGACTGATGTAAATATTAAGACTATTCCAATTGTAAATGAGTTCCCTGATGTGTTCCCGGAAGACTTACCAGGCCTGCCCCCAGATCGGGAAGTAGAGTTTACAATAGATGTAATATCTGGTACTGCCCCAATTTCTAAGGCACCGTACCGTATGGCCCCTGCAGAAATGAAAGAACTTAAAACTCAATTGCAGGACTTATTAGACAAAGGTTTCATTCGGCCAAGTATATCTCCCTGGGGAGCACCTGTACTATTTGTAAAGAAGAAGGATGGGAGTATGAGATTATGTGTTGACTACCGGGAATTGAATAAGGCAACTATCAAGAATAAGTACCCTCTTCCTCGAATTGATGACTTATTTGATCAACTGCAAGGGTCTTGTGTATTTTCTAAGATAGACCTTAGATCAGGATATCACCAGTTGAAGATCAAACCTGAAGATGTGCCCAAATCAGCTTTCCGGACAAGATATGGACACTTTGAATTTCTAGTCATGCCTTTTGGACTCACTAACGCCCCGGCAGCATTTATGGACTTAATGAATCGGATATTTCAACTATATCTAGACCAGTTTGTAGTAGTATTCATTGATGATATCCTGGTCTACTCAAAGAATATAGAGGATCATGAGAAACATCTTAAAATTATTCTTCAAGTCTTGAGAGAGAAGCAACTCTATGCAAAGTTGAAGAAATGTGAATTTTGGCTAGAGCAAGTAGGGTTTCTTGGCCATATTATATCTAAAGAAGGGATATCAGTAGATCCGGTAAAGATTGAAGCAATCCGAGACTGGCCTACACCCACTAATGTTACTGAAGTTTCTTGGGATTAGCGAGGTACTACAGAAGATTTGTAGAAGGATTTTCTATGATTGTGGCACCAATGACCCAATTAACTAGAAAGAATAAGAAGTTTGCTTGGGGAGAAGATCAAGATAGGAGCTTCCTGGAGGTTAAAGCTAGGCTGACATCTGCTCATGTCTTAATTGTACCTTCGGGGACTGAAGGATTTGTCATTTTTTTTAGTGATGCATCTAAACTGGGATTGGGATATGTGTTAATGCAACACGGAAAAGTTATTGCCTATGCATCCCGACAATTGAAGACCCATGAAAGAAATTACCCCACTCATGACTTGGAATTAGCCGCTGTGATCTTTGCTTTAAAGATATGGCGACATTATTTGTATGGAGTATCTTGTGAAGTTTTTACTGATCATAAGAGCTTGAAATATATCTTCACACAAAAGGAACTGAACACGAGACAGAGGAGGTGGTTAGAACTAATGAAGGATTATGATATTACTATTCGATACCACCCTGGGAAGGCCAATGTGGTGGCTGATGCTTTGAGCCGGAAATCAGGAGGGACTCTGGCCGCCTTGATGACTCGTCAAGCAAGAATATTAAAAGATCTAGAAGAAATGCAAATAGAAGTGCGAGTCATTGATTCTTCAAATTCTGAGTATCAACTGAATCAAGTGAGTATCCAAATTAATCTATACGACAAGATCAAAGAGGCCCAACAAGGAGATACTCAAATAAAGAAGATGATGAAGAAAGTGCAAGAAGGAGAACTCAAGGAGTTTCAAATAGAAGGTGATGTGCTAAGGTTTGAACGCAGATTATGTGTGCCAGATGTAGCAGAGATCAAAGAAGAAATAATGAAGGAGGCTCATAGTACACCTTATACAGCTCATCCCGGAAGCACAAAGATGTATCAAGACCTGCGACATAACTTCTGGTGGGATGGAATGAAGGTGGACATTTCTAATTTTGTCCACAAATGTTTAGTCCGTCAACAAGTCAAGGCCGAACATAAGAAGCCCCCAGGTTTGTTAGTGCCCTTATCTATTCCTGAATGGAAGTGGAGTCGAATTGCGATGGATTTCGTCACTGGACTTCCTCGGACGTCCCAAGGACTGGATACAGTCTGGGTAGTGGTAGACAGACTCACCAAATCTGCCCATTTTCTGCCTATCCGGATCAATTATTCAATGGAAAGACTGGCTCAGGTATATGTCCGAGAGATAATCAGATTACATGGAGTACCTGAATCCATTGTATCAGATCGGGACCCAAGATTTCAATCCAGATTTTGGAGGAGTTTGTCCAGAGCTATGGGCACTAAATTACAACTCAGTACAGCAGCACACCCCCAAACGGATGGACAGTCAGAAAGGACCATTCAAATATTGGAAGATATGTTGAGAACTTGTGTACTGGATTTTGGGGGGAGTTGGGACAACTAATTACCCTTAGTGGAGTTTGCTTATAATAATAGTTACCAGTCCACTATCGGTATGTCTCCCTTTGAAGCATTGTATGGGAGGAGGTGTAGATCACCAATCTGTTGGGAGGAAGTTGGGGATAGAAGATTGTTCGGCCTCGATGTAATTCAAGAGACTACGGAGAAGGTCAAGCTAATCAAGGAAAGGATGAAAGCAGCCCAGAACAGACAGAAAGCTTATGCAGACAATCGTCGCAGACCATTGGAGTTTGAGGTAGGGGATAGTGTTTTCCTGAAGGTATCTTCCATGAAGGGAGTGAGACGCACCGGTAGTAAGAACAAATTAGCCCCTAGATATGTGGGTCCGTTTGAAATACTGGATAAAATTGGACCGGTTGCTTATCGTTTGGCCCTACCCCCTGCCTTAAAAAGATGCACAATGTATTTCACGTATCTCAGCTGAGGAAGTATGTGCCCGATCCTGGTCATGTCATCTCCTATGAACCCCTGCATATACTAGAAGATATGTCTTACGCGGAAGAACCAGTACAAGTTCTTGATCGCAAGGAAAGACAATTGAGAAGCAAAAATATTTCCTTGGTCAAGGTTTTATGGAGAAATCAAAACATAGAGGAAGCCACTTGGGAGCAGGAAGAGGAGATAAGAAAAGCCTATCCACATTTGTTCCAAGGTACGTTAAGTTTCGAGGACGAAACTTCTATAAGGAGGGTAGAATGTAACACTTGCTTTAATTAAAACATTTCTTTTTCCTAAATAATCATAAGGGACAATGGAATTAGTATGCATGCATGATATCTTAGTACGGGTATTATACGGGTATGTATATGCAAGTGTATACGTAAGTATTTATACGTATAAGAATACTGCCCCAAAAGTCAACATCACCACCATCCCCACCATGCTTGTACTTCATGGAGAGGGGAGAAGTATGGAAGTGATTAAAATTGATGAGATGTTTAGGGGACACATGGCACACTTTCATGGGGGATTAGAGACTATAAATAGAGGGAAATGAAGAGGATTAAACATTTTGATCAAGAAACTCTCTCCCTCTTCACAAACTCTCTCCCTCTCTCTCTCCTTTCAAGCAACAGCAGCAGCAGCAGCAGGGGAAGCAGCAGCAGCAGGGGAAGCAGCAGCAATAGCAGCAGCAGCAGGGGAAGCGACAGCAGCAGCAGCAGCAGTAGTGAAGGGCAGCAGCAACAACAGTCAAAAACAGCCAAAAATCAGGCCATACCACTTCAAGTGTGAGTAGAACATGCTAATCTTAACAACATGATGAGTAGAAATAAGTAGGAAATGAATTATGTGTAAGAGATACACAAGTATTTGACCTTATGAATATTCTGAGTTCATGTGTTTCAATTTCCGCAAGTACTACTCATGTTGTTTATGAATCCATGATTTTATTACATGTCTTGCATATTGATATTATATGATGGCATGATGCATCAGAGGAAGGGACCGGGTTGAACCGTGAGGCGTAGAAGGGGAGATTATATATTATGTATCGGAGGAAGGGACCGGGTTGAACCGGAGGCGTAGAAGGGGAGATTATATATTATGTATCGGAGGAAGGGACCGGGTTGAACCGGAGGCGTAGAAGGGGAGATTATGTGTGTATATATATGGATATCACTATGATATAAGTCCTATGATATATTCATGCATAAACCCTTACCGTGTAATCTGGAAATTCTTCTTATCAGGCAATTTTTATGTAGAGTAGTCGACTTGGTCCCTGGGATAGTCGACTAGAAGTGTGATATTTGAGGCAGATATCCTGTTGGGTAGCAGGATTAGTCGACTACATATAGACTGTAGTCGACTAATCCCAGATACAGAGAGCAAACAGAAAGTTAACAATCTGTTTTCGACAGTTTTAGTCGACTATAGTCTACTTACTAGTCGACTATAGTCTACTTACTAGTCGACTAATAGATTGAGTTAGTCGACTACACCAGGTGGGTAGTCGACTATAAGTGACATACAGTGAGTAACACAACTTTTCACAATTTTAGTCGACTATAGGGAACTTCAAGTCGACTAGTACTTGAGTTAGTCGACTATACCAGGAAGGGTAGTCGACTACATGAGTCCCTGACTGCCAGTAAAGAAGCAGGTACGTGTGAAGTATAATCAGTCAACTATAGCGTCATGATTAGTCGACTCACAGTTAGAATTAGTCGACTATAGAGTGGCCTAGTCGACTAGTAAGGCATTGGTACTGTGTTTTGTTTTGGCTCATGGCTAATTACAAGATCCTACAAAAATAGTATATCGACACACATGTCAACCAGATAATTTAGCCATGTATACCTACTTGTTAAGCATATTTAAATATTGTTTTACTCACTGAGCCGTCAAGCTCACTCTATTCTAACTCCACCTACAGGTTTGGACAAGGGCAAGGGACCCGCTTAAGGGCAATTGTGCTGGACAAGCGTCACCAGGACCATTGTATTAGAAGCTACTTTTGTTATGTATATGATTTTGTATAAATATGCGTGCTTTTAGCTGGGCGTTACTCTTGACCTGTAATTATAAAGGACCTGGTGTTGGACTCTTACTTGTATGTATATATATATGTTGATATGGTAAATGTAGATTGTGTTCTTATGGATCATTGAACTTATATATGATAAGTCTCGATTGGATCATGCATGTTAGCTGTAGTGGGAGTTCTGATGTATAATAAAGAGTTTCTGATGATTGTATTGGAAGTAGTATACCCTGATGGGTCCCACGCTTGGATTATACGAGATGATTATGATTAAATGGAAAATTTTTAACTGGGACCGTTACACCCTTTGTTGCAAAAGCTGCGTCAAGTATTTCTTATCGAGTCTTCTATTTCTACTTCACATTGTGAATCATGTTAGTAAAGCATCATCGAGCTTCCTACCCTATAAGTGTCAATAATTGGAGTAGATCTTTTTTGATTTGGTTCATTCGGATGTTTGGGGACCGCGTCAATAACTTCTCTTTCTGGTCTTTGGTATTTTTTTAGTTTTATGAATGATTTTTTTAGGATGTCTTGGGTTTATTTGCTAAAAGACAGGACTCAAGTTCCTGATGTTATCATACACTTTATAAGTGAAATAAAACCCAATTTTCTAACATTGTTCATATTTAACATACTGATAATGCACTTTAGATACTCATAGTGATTTTGTCGTTTCCATGATTCACATGCTATTATACATCAAATGACTTGTCCACACAATTCACAAACATAGTGTTGTAGCTGAAAGAAAGCTACTATTTCTATTAGATGTAGCTCGCACCTTATTGATTCATGTGCATGATTCATAAACCTTTGGACTGATGCTATTTTTTGTGTTTGCCATTTAATCAACAGGATGTCTTTGTTCTTTATGACAAAATACCATTTCACTGTTTATTTTCATGCAAACTGACCTTTTCTATTGCTCCTGGTGTATTTGGTTCTGCTTGTTTTATCCAAAACCTTAGACCTAAATTAGACAAGTTAGAACCCAGAGCAACAAAATGTTCATTGGTTATTCTCGTACACATAAAGGTTATCGTTGTTTTAATCAGGTACATCATTTGTTTTATACTTCGTTTGGTATGACTTTCTTTGAGTCAGTTCCGTATTTTGCACCATTTGGTTTCCCTTTTTATGCCTCAGAATATGATAACTCCTAGATGTACAGAAAAGGAGACTGTACATAAACCATTATAGGTGTATATTAGGTGTCAAAGATAGTGGCTCCTACTTCACTTCAAGCTAATCCAGTTTCACTTCCTAGTTCTGTTCTTGTGATCACTGATCCTCCATCCCCTATGGTTGAGAGGGATCCCTCTACTTCTTCTGATCTGGATCTTCCTATCACACTTAGTAGGAAAATGATCTTCTACCATGCATCCCATTTCACATTTGTTTCTTATGATTGTTAAACCCTATTATCACGTTAGTTTGCCCTTTCTATTTCTTCTGTGTCTGTACCCAAGTTTTTTTAGGAGGTAGTATTATATCCGGAATGGAAGCAAGCTATGGTTGAGGAGATGGATGCTCTTTTCTCCCGCCAGACTTGAAAACTGGTGCCCTCTTCTACTGATCTTCTCGTTATTAGTTGTCGTTGAGTATTTATGGTGAAGTATAGACCCAATGGAATATTTGATAGGTATAAGGCCCGCTTGGTTGCTAGAGGTTTTACTTAGACATACAGAGTGGGCTATCTGAAAGCTTTTTCTCCTGTCGCTCATCTCAGTCTTATCCTTATTTTATTCTCTATGACTGTTAATCAGCAGTAGCAGATGTTTCAATTGGATGTGAATAACGCCTTCTTGTGTGGTGACCTCGATGAGGAGGTCTATATGGAGCAACCACTTGGGTATATTGCTCAAGGGGAGACTGTGGTGTGTAAACTCAAGAAAACGATATATGACCTGAAGGATGTCCACATGCGTGATTTGAGAAATTCAATTGTGTTGTCAACACAGGTGGTTTTCAACAATGTCACTCTAATCACTCAGTGTTCACTTGTCACAGTTCAACTAGATCTATAGTTTATGCAGTTTATGTTAATAACATTCTGTTGACTGGTACTGAGACAACTGGTATTGAGAAGGCTAATAAACTTCTTAATATACATTTTGTGACCAAAGACATGGGAAAATCTCGGTATTTTCTTGGGATTGAGATTTCTCATAGCAAATAAGGAGTGACTCTTTCTCAATGGAATTACGCGTTAGATCTTCTATAGGAGGCTAGACTACTTGGCTGCAAACATGTGTGAACTCCTATGGATGCAAACACTGACTTGTGGGATGAATATGGACCTTTACTTGCGAATGTTACTCATTATATAAGATTGATGGATAAGCTTATTTATCTCTTTATCACTAAACCTGATATTACTTATGTAGTTGAATTGGTAAGTCAGTTTATCACAAATCTGGAGAGGTTCATTGAAAGATAGACTTGAGGATACTAACCTACATCAAAGGGTCTCCTTGGAAAATGAATATTGTATAAGAATAATGGTCATCTACGGGTTGAAGCATTTTCTAATTCTAGTTATGCAGGGGATAAGAGAGATAAAGAGTGCACTTCTTGCTACTGTTATTACGTTGGAGAAAATCCAGCCACATGGAGAAGCAAGAAGCAAATGGTTGTTTCTCGTTCCAGTGCGAAGGTTGAGTACAAAGCTATGGCTCACACTAATTATGAGATGATGTGGCTAAATAACTTATTAGAAGAGCTTAGTTTTTGTGAGAATTCATGCATTGTGATAATCAAGTTGCCATCTATAAAACTAGCAACCCAGTCTTCCATAAGAGGACAAAACACATTGAGGTGAATTACTATTTTATTCATGATGAAGTTTCTCAAAAGCTGATTTGTGTGCTTTTCACTTTTTTCACTCCCTCGTGTGAAGATGTCGCGGATATATTGATTAAACATGTTTTTTCTGGAATTTTTTCTTATTTATGTAACAAGCTAGTATGATAGATATCTATACTCTAGCTTGAGAGAGAGAGTGTTAAACTCTTGATTAGGTAGTTTCCTATTAGAAATCTTTATTTTAATATTTGTTTTATTAGGAATTTCTATATTGTTATGAGTCCTGATACTGTGATTTGTATTTTGCTATTGCCTATAAATAATAATTATTGGGGGAGGGATCCAGTATCCTCTCTTAGATCTCTTTACCTGTCTCCAATAGTAACTACGTCAAAAGTATATTTTGGTTTATTCCAGAATCTGTGCTTACTTTTGGCACGTATAAGAAACTGTGAACCATCCCTGAATCATGTTAATCAAATTACTTATTTTTTTTATTTATATGAAAATATTAGTCAAAGTGAAAAGATCAACATAAATAAAAAAGGAAATCTTGTTGTTCTAGCTAATCAGAAAAAAAAAAAAAATTATGAATATAAATTCAAAAAGAAAGAAAGAATAAAGACAAGACTCAATATCTGGGAAATTCACAAACTGTGAGTGTGTTTAATTCTCCCCATCTATGCAGGGGTCAAACTTTTTGAGCGGCAAGGCTTCATATTTTTCTTTTCTTCTTTATTGGAAAAAACTTAGTTTTTTCTTCTATGGGATGAGGCTTAAGGTTTTCCTCTTTTCCAAAAATAAAAATTAAAACAAATATGCGTGTTTGGGGGTGGGTGGAGGTGGGTCGGTGGTTTAGGAGGGAGTACAATCAAAGTTTTTTTCTCCTTTTTGTGTGATCGATGAGCCTTTCTCCAACAAAAAGAGAGATTTTTTTTTTTTTAAAAAAAGTAAATATAGTATCTAATGGTTGAGTTCAAGAAACTTTTATGAGAGACATGTATAAACCAAAAGAGGTAGAGATAAAATTAACAAGAGAAAAATAACCGTAGACACTAATAAATATAAGCAAAAAATATCTAAAGAGACACATAAGTTAGAAAAGGGCCCCTCTCAAAAAAAGAAGAAGACAAAATGTACAGAAAGAAATAGTTAAAGAGAAAAATTGATGAAAAGAATATAGACAAAAAGAAACGAGGAGAGAATAAAGAAAATAAATGATTAGGGAGACAAATAAAATTAGAGCAAGTTTGACAATTTAAGGGGAAAAACAATAGAGGAAGCAAAAAGATAAAGAAAGTTGAGATAAATTTTGACATTTGAAATATAAAAGGGATTATTTTGTAAGGGGATTTGGGTTAAACCAACAAAGTTGAGGAGAAGGCAGTAGAAAGTCTCATGTTTAAGTCTTGGCTATAGTTTATTGTTTTCGAGAAAAAAAGGAAAAAAAGAAGAAGAAAAAACTCTAGGCCATTTCTCCCCTTTTAAAACAAGAAGGGGTTTCTGTAAAAGTATAATTTCATCAAAATACCTCAACTTTAAGGGTATTTAAAACTATATACCCCAACTATTTTTCACTACCTTAAACTATTTAAATGATACACGTTTTTATCATTTATTAGTTTACTATGAAATCCGTACAAAACGTGTGTTTCATGTGCAAATTAAGGACGAAAATACCCTTCTTTTTTAATATAGCACGTGGGTTTCATGTGCAAACTATTTTTCAAGACCGCTACCCTCTCTGCCATCTTTTGCCTCTCCGTTGTCTGTGGCAACACCTCCCTCCGCTACATCCTTCTCTCCTTCAAGCAGGCTATCGGCGCCACCACCCCTTCTTCACTGTTGCCTTCGCCTTCCTCCTCACCTACCGCTGCGAGCCCCCTCATCTACCTCACCCATCTTCCGGTCGTCCTCGGCATCGTCTTCGCCACTAACTTGGAACCCCTCTTTCACCTCTTCAGATTCTTGTTTATGTCACCTCCACTGTCGGTTATGCCCTGAAATTGTTGGAACTTGATTCTGATGATACATTTGTGAAGCCATTTCATTGGAGCTCTATCTCACAAGTTTATACAAGAGTTCTACATGCTCAAGACTTCCCAAGAATAATGGTTATGGATGTGTACTGTAATATTTATTAGAATATTAAAAGCCTTGAACACACACACATCATAAGCCCTTGTAGTCGACTTATAACAGCTATAGTCGACTAACTTCTTATTATAGTCGACTTAGCCTTTGCCTAAGATGCATACCAACTTTCTGTTTTTTGATCTGTATGCACTATTAGTCGACTTAGTAATATTTGTAGTCAGCTAATATATGGCCTAGTCGACTTATACCTTCTACTGGTCGACTATATTCAGTTTACAGAAACATATCTTTTGTACCAGCCATTCCCTAGTCGACTTGCCCCCTTTATTAGTCGACTAATATAGGCAAAAGTTGTTCTTCTAGTCGACTAACCCATAGACTCAAGTCGACTAATATTAGTTTCTGACTGTTAGACAGTTTTTGATTTCTAGTGTTTTTCTAACGTTTCAATATTTAAATTTGTCCTGATAACTGCCCTAACTGACCATAGATTTCAGTTATAAGTAGGGATATTGTCCTAGGCTAAATACACCAATTCATATCAATAGTTTTCTGCCTAAAAACTCTATTCAAAAATCTGTTTTTCAAAAAATTGTTTCCACTTTCAATTCTTCACTCAAATTCTAATCCTTTCGTGAAGATTTTTGAGAGTCCACCTATAAGAGTTCTTGTTCACGATCACATACAGATTCAAGGCTTATAGGATTGTTTGTAATCACTCAAAGAGAAAGATTGTACAATAGCGTCTTCGAGTTAAAGAGAAGTTGTACAAGATGTTGTGTCTTCTTGGTTATAAGAAGAGTTGTATACATTTGACAAATGGGATTTGTCAAGTGGTATACAAGATGTTGATTTTGGGTGTACAAAATCAAAGGTTAAAGAAAAATCTCAAGCGGGTGGTTTGGGGACTGGATGTAGGTCAAGAAGACCGAATCAGGATAAATCACTTGTGTTTGCGTTTGATTTACTTTCTGTGATTTATTTCCTTTTCTTGTAAGTTTATATTTTAACGCTAATCATCTTTTGTTTTATTATTTGTGTTGACTTATTTTAGATCTTACAATTGGTATCATTTCGGGACCAACAATTGTTATCAGAGCCCAGCCTGACATACTCTATCAGAGCCCTGCATATGCCGTCAACAACCTATAAGGATGGCAACGGAGTTTCCTTCATCGCGATTCAGAGAAGGACATTCTACACAACGTCCACCACTATTTGATGGATCGAACTACAACTACTGGAAGTGTAGAATGAAGATTTACTTGTAATCACTCAACTACGAACTATGTAATATAGTAGAAGCAGCGTACACCAAATCAACTACCAATTACAGCGCTTGGAGTGATGATTAAAAGAAGAATGCGAACCTTGATGCCAAAGCAATGGATGCATTATTCTGTGCCTTAACCAAAGAAGAATTCAATCGTGTGTCAACAGCCACATCTGCAAATCAAATATGGCACACTCTACAGGTAACACATGAAGGCACAAATAAGATTAAAGAATCTAAAATTTCTATTCTTGTCCACATGTTTGAACTATTCAAAATGAAGGAGAATGAAACCATCTCAGAAATGGTTACAAGGTTCACTGACATAATAAATTCCTTAGCATCCCTTGGAAAGGAATACACCCAAGTCGAAAAAGTTCGTAAGATCCTTCGCGCACTCACATCAGATTGGGAGAAGAAGACAGCTGTGATCGAAAAAGCAGATGATCTCTCCACTGTATCATTAAAAAACTTCATTGGTAATTTAATGGCATGTGAAGTACAACTGGAAGACAGAAAGAAGGGTGAACAACAACCTTTCTCAAAGAAGAAAGAACTTGTCTTCCATGCATCCTCAGATATAGACAACTCAGATGACGATGAAGAGGAGATGGATCTCAAGAAAATTCAGAAAGTTCTTGAAGCAAGGTAAGTTTAAATGTTTTAATTGTAATAAAACATGTCATATGAAGAAGGATTGCCCATTGCTCAAAAATAAAGATAAATTTAAGAGTAAAAAGTTCAAAAAGAAGAAAGACCATCAAGCATCATGAAAAAATAGTGATTCCTCTTCCTCTGACGAAGAAGAAGCCACTGAACATGCCAACATTTTCATGGCTCAAGAAGAAGATGATGTACAATATACTGAACTCTTAGATGCATTTCATGAATTATACAATGATCTTAAGAATGAAAAGATAAAGAATAAAATTTTGTCAAAAGAAAATGAAAACTTTTCATAGAAAATTCATGTTATGTTTCTCAAATTTCTTCTATAAATTCTCAAAAAGATGAATTTGAAAAAACGATATTATCATTGAAAAATGATAATGAGAATTTTATAAAAGAAAATGTTATGCTTAAAAAGGAAACTTTGTCTTTAAATGAAAGAATTACTGTTTTAAATAAAGACATATCAAGTTTCAGAATGAAGTATGAAGAGATTTTGAAAAATATGACTAAATTTAATCAAGGAAAAGAAAAGTTAAATGATTTGTTATCATATCAAAATATGTCACATAATCATTATGGTCTTGGATTCTTAAATCAAAGTAAAAAATCTATACATGTTTGTAAAAAGAATCATAATCCATATAATTCTTTTGTGAAAAGAAATATTGATATTATTTCAAAAAGAATTAAGAATAAGTTCATATGGATTCCTAAAAACTTAAGCATTGTTGATAAAAATACTTATATTGCATCACACATACATTCTATATGTAATTCATGCAATTTTATGTATACTAACAGATGGAAACCAAATTCAAATTGGGTTTGGATTCCTAAAGATTAATACTTTGATCTTATAAATGGTTGGTACCATTTTAATATTTATCTTTCAGGTACCATATAAAAAAGTTTAATGAGAAAAATATTTCAAACATTTATCATGTGTATATATATGTTATGATATATTTTTAACAGGGGGAGAACACATGTTTTTCTATATTTGTTATAATCAGTTCTACGCAGGGGGAGAACATATAACATATTCTCTGCAGGGGGAGTTTTCATACATACAAATTGTTATCATCAAAAAGGGAGAGAATGTTGGAACTTGATTCTGATGATACATTTGTGAAGCCGTTTCATTAGAGCTCTATCTCACAAGTTTATAAAAGAGTTCTACATGCTCAAGACTTCCCAAGAATAATGGCTATGGATGTGTATTGTAATATTTATTAGAATGTTAAAAGTCTTGAACACACACACACACACACATCATAAGCCCTTGTAGTCGACTTATACATTTGATTAGTCGACTTATAATAGTTATAGTCGACTAACTTCTTATTATAGTCGACTTAGCCTTTGCCTAAGATGCATACCAACTTTCTGTTTTTTGATCTGTATGCACTATTAGTCGACTTAGCAATATTTGTAGTCAGCTAATATATGGCCTAGTCGACTCATACCTTCTACTGGTCGACTATATTAAGTTTCCAGAAACATGTCTTTTGTATCAACCATTCTCTAGTCGACTTGCTCCCTTTATTAGTCGACTAATATAGGCAAAAGTTGTTCTTCTAGTCGACTAACCCATAGACTCAAGTCGACTAATGACAGTTTCTGACTGTTAGAGAGTTTCTAATTTTTGGTGTTTTATTCAACGTTTCAATATTCAAATTTGTCCTGATAACTACCCTAACTGACCATAGATTTCAGCTATAAATAGGGATGTTGTCCTAGGTTAAATACACCAATTCATATCAAAAGTTTTCTGCCCAAAAACTCTGTTCAAAAATCTGTTTTTCAGAAAACTGTTTCCACTTTCAATTTTTCACTCAAATTCTAATCCTTTAGTGAAGATTTCTGAGAGTCCACCTATAAGAGTTCTTGTTCACGATCACATACAGATTCAAGGCTTATAAGATTGTTTGTAATCGCTCAAAGAGAAAGATTGTACACGAGCGTCTTCGGGTTGAAGAGAAGTTGTACAAGGTGTTATGTCTTCTTGGTTGTAAGAAGAGTTGTATACATTTGGCAAAGGGGATTTGTCAAGTGGTATACAAGGTATTGATTTTAGGTGTACAAAATCAAAGGTTAAAAGAAAATCTCAAGCGGGTGGCTTAGGGACTGGATGTAGGTCAAGAGGACCAAAGCAGGATAAATCACTTGTGTTTGCGTTTGATTTACTTTCTTTGATTTATTTCCTTTTCTTGTAAGTTTATATTTTAACGCTAATCATCCTTTGTTTTAGTATTTGTGTTGACTTATTTTAGATCCTACAATTGGTATCATTTGGACCAACAGAAATTAGTTATCCAAGGAATCCTCTTAACCTCTGAGGTCGAGAAGCTTAACTCCATGAATCTCCTCGTGTGCATGGTCCCCATGGCCGCCGTCTTGTTGCTCCTTGTCAGCCTTTACGTCGAGGGCAATATTGTCACCACAACTCTGGCCAAGGCCGCGACGATCCACGACTGTTTCTTGTTTTTACTCGGGAATGTCACTGTCGCTTATCTCGTGAATCTGACGAACTTCTTGGTGACCAAGCACACAAGCACTCTGACGGTTCAGGTGCTAGGCAATGCCAAGGTCGCAGTGGCCGCCATTGTCTATGTTCTCATTTTCAAAAATCCGATGACGTTGATGGGGATTGTTGGGTCCGGGATCAATCTCTCCAGAGTGGTTCTATACAACGAGGCCAAGAAGAGGACTAGGTCTCATCAGTCTTCTCTCTTCCCTTCTCCCAATTCCTCCGACATCTCAACTCCTTCTCCCTCTCATTGAATTCTTTTCCCCCAAAATATACATTGTTCCTCTTCTTGTTGATGGAATAGATATATTGTTTCAATGAAAATTGATCGGCAGTGTTTCAATTAAAATTGATCGACAGCCTTTCACCAGTCTTGATTGGCAAACTGCTCCCTTTCTCCTCCTCCTCCGCTGTCAATCTCAACTTTTCTGTTTCCAATGCCACGATCTGAATCTGGTTGTCGTTCTCGCTGCTCCGTGGCTGCGACGCATACAACCGCTCGACCAAACCTCCCTCCTCAATTTGAGCTCCGTCTCGTGATCGGAAGCAGTGACTGAGATCACCCTCTCCTGATTTTTACCATCCGCGAATATGTAAAATAAATTAAGATAGTAAAGTGTATTGACTGAAAATTAATGTGTATATTTTTAAGTACCCCAAAAGTTGGAGCCTTGGAGGTATTCTGGTGAAATTACATTTTCTGTAATTAACCCCGAAATTTATCCCAAAAAAAAAAAAAAAAAAAAAAAAAAGCGTCCCCTCGGTATTAGTCTTCTCCGGAATGAAGTGATTCGACACAGATAAGAAACCTATCCACATCGGAGGGAAAAAAATGTAAGTGATAAGCCGCTTCGAGACTTTATTTTGCAAACGGAAAAGTGATGAAATAGGTGTAATAATTGCATTTAATTATTTCCGAGCACCAACTTTGGACAGAAGGAAAGGTTTTAAGAGCCCAGCAAACTCCAACGGAGCGCTAATCGGGAGGCGGGCCAGAGATCTGCCCTCCTAAAATGTCGCAGTCCGTACAATCTTAGCACTGCTATCTCTGGGAGAAGAAAATTCAGGTTTGGCCCGTTTCAACATTTTTCCATTGCTAAAACTTTTGTTTTGTTCACCGCCACATTTCTACAGACATGTCGTCTGCAATTTAAAACATCCATGATCTCGATCAACATCAGATCACATGCAAGTTCAAAATCTTGCAGCAAGTTTGCACAGAGAGTTGAAATCCATTCCATTTTAATTTCTAAACCGATTTTGATCTATCATCATCACAGCAGTTTCATCACCATTAAATTTGATTTGAGCCATCATGCTCACTATTAGGACACAACACATATGAGGTTGGTTGTTATTTCATCAAAGATTGCCGTTATGAGATTTCGATTCTGATCGCTAGTCGTTGTGTCAAGCAATTGGTAGACACAGGAGATGCTTTGTTTTGTGCTGTAGCTTTCTGAGGTATTGTCACTGTGATGGGATCCAGTGATATGTGAAAATGGACTAGCTACATCTTTCTAGTTGATGATTAACGAGATTCATTTTTTTTTTACTGTGGCATTTGGGTGAGAATAAAAAAGATTTGCTAACATTTTTTATTTTTTTCTTTTAATATTTTGAAGGAAATTGCGGCACCTGAGGTCTCTTTGCTGCTCTTCCTAAAAGGTGAAGCTCTTCGTCTTCTCGCAGAAGTAATTTTTTTTGGGGTATTCCATTTAAACCTACTGGACAGGTGAGTTTGCTAATTGATTAGGTAATTTCTGTTTTATTTAATCGATTTTCTTTTCTGGTTAATGGACCGTTCTGAATAATTGCGGAAATGGGTACTTCGGCACGCTGATAATCTTTTGGGGCAGGAAATTTACAACTATTAAATTTTATAATTGGTGTGTTGGTTTTACTTACTTACTGATCAGGCACCTTTTTTGTTAATATAATAAGCCTCCAATTACGCCATTAACCCATTTTTTTATTTTTAAGAGCTGCGAGACTTCTATACTAACTGATCCATTTAGCAATACTTTTGAGAGTAAATAATGTGCTAGATATAGCCATTTATCTACATTAATCTTAGAAGTAAGCTTAATTCTTTTTGATGCTCAGACTTGTGATGACTTAAGGAGTAACGATCACGTTTCAAAGTAGAATCAAATTTAGTAATCTCGTTTTCATTAAAACTTAATCTAGCTAACTATAATCATGCATGCATTTTGACTGAATTATATTAAGTGGAAGTAGGATAGGTTTAAAGTCTGGAATTTTAGGGTATTTTTTCACTTCATAAATCTTCTTAGTATTACATGTCTTGAGACTTTAAGCAACAACAGATTTCAAAAACCTAAAACAAATATAAGCTATTTGGTAGCTTTGGCACAGATGAGCCAGCACTAGGGGTGCCATCGGATCGGATACGGATCGGATATTACCTCTACCATATCCATATCCGCACCCAACCTTCGGATACGGATACGGATACGGATACGGATATTGGCGAATGTGGAAAAATGATATCCGTATCCGTCAAAATCGGATATCAGATATAAATCGGATATTAGCAGATCGGATGCGGATACTAATCGGATATGTTAAAAATGGATATAGTTAAAGATAAATTAAACAGAAATACTTATATTACTTTTATCTCATCTACTACAATATTAAATGTGATACATACTATGATATTATTGTGTACATATCAATACATTCATCGTATTCATTATCATTTGACTTCTATAACAATAGATTACACGTCCTCCGGTGCTAAATGCCGATTCGGATCAGAGATCAAAGACTCGGCCGAGTCGGATACGACTCGGCCGAGTCGGATACGACTCGGCCGAGTCGTATCCGACTCGGCGGCCTCCGGTTTAACTCGGTAGCAAAGAAAGAGCGGCCATTAAATCTAAAAAAGATCGACTTATGAGATCTTTAAGTGAGGAAGATTTCTATGAGGTGACCGAAGAAGATTCTGATAATGAAATTGAAGAAGTTGGTGGTTTGGAAGGAGTTGAAAGAAGACAACTGAAACAAGCCATGAAAGAAAGTCGTGAAATGGCTTGGAGATCGGCAGAAGGAGTTGATATTGGTGGCAGTAGTTCACAGCCTTCAGGATCAGGGAGTAACCGTGGATTGCGTCGGAGTATGACTATGAGAGAAGCTGAAATTCCAGCTCGTGGTATTGATCCTTACATGTTCCCAACAAAACAGAAATCAATCAAAAGCATGTTCTCAACTGAGAATATGAAAAAAGTTGGGAAATTCGTGGCGAACTTCTTTCACTACAATGCAATACCATTCAATGCAGCTGATAGTGGTCCTTACTACCAAGCCATGATTAATACTATTGCGGAGGCAGGTCCAGGTGTAAAAGGCCCTACAGGGTACCAGATTGGCAATCTCTATTTAGAGGAGGAAGTGAAAGAAATTGAAGTATATATTGCTTCAATAAAAACAAAATGGCCGCAGTATGGTTGCACGATCATGTGTGATGGATGGAGTTCTCATAATAGAAAGCCTATTGTTAATTTCATGATTTATTGTGATAGAAGCATGATCTACCATACTTCTGTTGATACCACTAATATCTCGAAGACTGCTGCGTATATATTCTCGCTAATGGATAAAGTTGTTGATGAAGTTGGCGAAGAAAATATCGTGCAGGTTGTCACAGATAATGAGGCAAGTTTCAAAGCAGCTGGTCACATGTTGATGGAGAAGAGAAAACATTTGTTTTGGTCTCCCTATGCAGCACATTGCATTGATTTGATGCTTGAAGATATTGGCTCTTTGAAATCAGTCAAGGAGACATTGGATGATGCTAAGGTGATCACATCATTCATTTACAATAGCCTCAAAGTGGTGAATTTAATGAAGCTATATACCAAAGATAGAGATTTGTTGAGACCAGGTATAACACGGTTTGCCACCGAGTTTATTTCTATTGAAAGCCTTATTCGCTATGAGCAAGACTTGAAAAGAATGTGCACGACTACAGAATGGCGTGAATTCAACAAGGAAAGGAGTAGAAGAAGTGTGCGAGATAAGGTTGCTAATCTCATTCTGACTGACCGGTTTTGGAAGAAGGCAAGAGAGGTCCAAAACATTATGGATCCTCTTGTTAGAGTCTTGAAGATAGTGGACCAGGACAAGAAACTTACACTATCTATTATATATGAAGCTATGGATAGAGCAAAATTGGCTATAAAGGCCTCAAATAAGAACTGGAAGAAGTACTGGGACATCATTGATAGAAGATGGGAGGGACAATTGCATAGACACTTGCATGCTGCTGGTAATTCATTTGCCTAGAAATCATATTTGTTGACTAGAAATTGAAACTGTCATATCATAACAATCGTTTGCTTACATTATTGCAGCATATTTTTTAAATCCAGCACTCCAATATTCAAAAAACTTTTCTACACATCCAGAAGTGAGATATGGATTAAAGGAGGTCATTAAAAGATTGGAGCCAGATTTGACTAAACAAGCAAGAGCTATTAATGAGGTAATAATAATTTATTTATTTCATCGATATAATGTTATGCAAATATTAACACTTGTGATGTGTATTCTCACAGATAAAATTATTTGTGGATGGAGTTGGAGAATTTGGAAGCTCACTAACTAGAAGAGCAGTGCAACAATCTCTTCCAGCTGATTGGTGGATTACTTATGGCGAAGAAGCTCCCAATCTGCAGAAAATTGCCATCAAAGTCTTAAGCCAAACATGTTCTTCATCGGGTTGTGAAAGAAATTGGAGCACGTGGTCGCTAATTCATACAAAACTGCGCAACCGGTTGGCAATGAAAAAGTTGCATAAACTAGTATATGTGCATTACAATATGCGGTTGCGAGTAAGAAACTTGACATGCAAAAGCGACACTGATGATTATTACAACCCAATTGATCTGAACAATATTTTCAATGATGATGATATTTTGGATGAGTGAATTCGTGAGGGAGAACAACCGATGTTACCACCAGATGACTTAGGTTGGTTAGATGAAGGTATTCGTCATACTGACGAAAGTGGCGGTGATGATGGTGATGGCGGTGATGATGACAGCGGTGATGGTGGTGGCGATGATGGTGGTGAGGGTGATGGTGGTGAGGGTGATGGCGGCAGTGATGGTGGTGATGGTGGTAATGTTGAAGAGACTCATGGTGTTGGTGGAAGCCAACGAGATGATGCTTTAACATGGGATTCACAATATTATGCCACACAAGATACAGATCATGGAGGCCGGGCGGGGATTTCACAGCAGCGTAGGCATTTGGATCGGTTGGTCGAATTCAGTTCTAGCGATGATTATTCGAGTGGACATGATTACTACTCACATGGTCGTCATAGTCTTGAAGGCCATTTACAGGGGTTGGGTTTGACATCTGGCCAATATTCTGGCACTGATTATTCTAGCACTGGTGATTACTCTACTAGCAGCACTGAATATCGAGGTTTTGGGTATTATCACCATGGAGCTGATATTGCACAACCCCTACCGCCATATTACTCTGATAGTGGATCCTCTGGCCAATCATCTCAGCCTACAGGATCTCACCCACAAACATATCATTATCCTTATGGAAACTATATGCCTGGTTTCTATACTTATCGCGGGCCAGATGATAATGATGATTTGGAGCCTCCTCGTAATTCAATGTGGAAATGACTATATTAGCAGGTACTTATGAATTATTTTGTGCAATTTACTATATTATGCATGTATTTTGATATTTTTCTACCGACGACGCTTGTATTTATGCTTTCACGTTATGTTTTGAGTGTTAGGTGATATGTTTTGAATATGTGATGCATGAATTTGGATGTTTACATTTTTTTATGATTTGTCATGATTTTTTCATAATTTTTTTGGCGCTCTATGTAGCGTTTTTTGCGTATCGCCCGAGTCCGATCCGAGTCGCCGAGACCGATCCGTCTCGGTGCCGGCCGAGTCGGCGGCCGAGACCGAGACTTTGAACCATGATTCGGATGCCATGGTTGATGTCGAAATACTCAAAATATCTTGTGGTGCTCTTGCAAGAATTGAATACTTTCCACTATTACTTTTTCACCAACTCAAAATATCAAAATTTAATGGCTTATTCCATTAAAGAATAGTCTTCTCCATACCGATATCATTATGAAGCACACAACATTCGGATATCGGATCGGATACGAATAAGATATTACTTTTACCATATCCGTATCCGCACCTACCTTTCGGATACGGATACGGATACGAATATTGACGGATGTGAAAAAATGATATCCGTATCCGGATTGGAGGCGGATTCGGATGCGGATATCCGTGGATAATCCGTATCCGGTGGCACCCCTAGCCAGCACAATCAATGCATGTACTAGTTTAGGACGAGTGGGCCAGCCCATACCTAATGGACTCGTTAGATGTATAGTGACATGGGCATAGAGTTTTAGGCCTATACATTACATGAGCCATGCTAGGGCTTAGGTAAAATTGTGTAAGGTGCTTTGCATATGGCTAAGCATGGTAGAACATGACTCATTTGAATCCTATTTGAGAAAAATCATGAGTTCAATTCTTAAACCCGAAAAATCAACACTCAATTGTAAGCTTATAAAATTTATAACCAATGCCTTATCAACGAACTAATTACACTTGTTGCACCACTTGAGACTTTTTTTGGTTGGTTGTCTTATGCAATATTAAAAGTTTTACCTCTCGATATAAAGATGTCCATACAAAGATACAAACTATAACCTAGAGTTTATCTAATCCAAAAAAAATCCAGTGTGGAAGACACTTGACATTTAACCAAAGGGAAGAGTGGTTTAATGTTCCAAGAATAACTAATCTTATTCCTAATGTTATACACTTCTCCGTGGGTTGGGGTGGGCTGTTCCTAAGTGTTGGAATAGAAAGCTTATTCAATTGTTGATATTTATATGCAAAAGTTTGATGCCTGATCTTGAAAAATCCCAACCCAAAAATAATGTAGACTCAATTTTACTCTATTAACTTGACGGATCCACTCTTTTAAATTTAAATTATTGTAAATCCATAGGTCTTGTTGCTGCTCTTAATAGTTTTTGATTGACACACACATTTGACTATTGTTAAGATTGGATAAAAGAATTTATTACAAATATCTTTGTTGTCAAAAATTTTCACAATTTTACTGTTGTTCCTAAGTGTAGGAATATAAAGCAATTTAACTATTGTTATTTATACATATATATGAAACGTTTGGTGGTTGATCACAAAAATCCCATCCCATAGATGGTCGGGGGTTTATTATTGTATTAATTATATGAATGCATTATTTTAATTATTGTAAATTTCTATGTCTAGTTACAGAATTAGCTTTTACTTGGACAAGTAACATAAATCAAATTTGCAGTGGATTGTTGCTAAGATTTGAGATGAATCTTTTATTTAAACTGAGATTATTTTTGTGAAAGTTTTCATGTTGGTTTTGGGAAATCAAACCTAGAAAAGAATATTAGTCATATGAGCCACATACCCTTGCTTACGATAAATATGTAGATCTTGCAGCTTTAAACACTTCTTATTTTGTAATGCATACACAAATTATCATTGCATTGGGTTAAATCTAGGCATAGGATATCTTTTTTTTTTTTACTAGTAATGAGCTGGACTTGATCTCGGTACAAAGGAATTGGTTTTATAGTTGAGCTGGAGCTGAGGTTGAAGCACCAAGTCATCAAACTTGTTTGTTTCTCATTGTTCACACGTGAAGGTGTAAACCATTTATGCGCAGAGCCACACGGGAGCAATTGCCTCTACTAGCTCTTAGAATTATCTTATATTTGTATGGGATTCTGTCCAATCACTTTCAGACACTTGCTTTCCCACATGATCTTTTTCTAAATGCAAAAACATTATTTATAAATAGTAATAAAACTCAACGTAATACCAAAACTAATAGAGAATCTCAATAAATATAAAATTCTCTCCGGCAATTAATAGTGGATCCATATGTATTTAATTAAATTTAAATAAAATATGTAACCTAATGGTAATAAATTGAAACTATAAATAGTCCACTTAAATCTCCACTATCCAATTATTTATCAACCCTCAAAGAAAATCTATTCCAATTTTTTTTCACTTTTTTATCGAAAGAGAGCAAGGACTTTTTTTACACTCTCCCCCGCGCGCGCATCAGTAAGTGTTCTGTTTCTCTTTTTCACTTCTCATAGAACTAAAAAAAATGACATCTTTTTTAAAATTGAAGAATAAAGGAAAAACTAGAAAAGAAGAATCGAAGAAAACAAATTAAGCGATCAAAGCCACCAACGGATTTTATTATTTTTATTATTTATTTAGCATATTTTTTCTCTTCTGTGAGTAGGTTTTATCCTTTTAAGAATCAAACCCATATACTTGTATATTTTTTTCCTCGAGAAGATGGTATTTTTAGCAATGCATATAATAAGAGATTTACTCTGGAATCGCATGGGAGATCAATGGATAAGTGAAAACTTGATCACATTCATTGTAAAGGTTGTATTTGGTATCACTTATAATGATACACTCATCAAACTGCAGCAAAAGTGTTACAATGTGGCTTCTATTGACCTTCACTTTTCAAAGATGCACACACCTTCTGCCAATCTTGTGAACAATGTCAAGCTGTAGGAACATGTCTCGAAAGGACATGATGCCTCTTTCCCCGATCCTTGTAGTTGAGATATTTGATGTGTGGGGGATTGACTTCATGGGTCCTTTTCCGCCTTCATTCGGATTTGAATACATTCTTGTGGTTGTTGACTATGTTTCAAAATGGATCGAAGCAGTGGCCACGCGTACCAATGACCACAAAGTTGTGATCAAGTTTGTCCAAAGCAACATCTTTAGCCGGTTTGGATTCCTACATGCTATTATTAGTGACAATAGATCTCATTTTAAGAATTAGAAGTTTGATGCCCTTCTGCACAAATAAGGAATCACACACAAGGTGGCAGCACCTTACCACCCACAAATCAGTGGCCAAGTAGGGTGTCCAATAGAGAGATTAAAAATATTCTTCAAAAGGTCGTTAGGCCTGATCGCAAGGACTGGTCAACCCGACTAGATGCTGCTTTGTGGGCTTATAAGACCGCCTTCAAGACTCCCATTGGAATGTCTCCTTATAGGTTAGTATTCGGTAAGGCTTGACATCTTCTAGTTAAACTTGAGCATCGTGCTTATTGGGCCATTAAAAAAAATTAATTTTGACATGGCTCAAACTGATTCACCTGTAAGCTCCAACTTAATGAATTGAAAGAACTCCGTAATGAGGCATATGAGAATGCGCACATTTATAAGGCTAAGACTAAGGCGTTTCATGATAAACATATTAATCGAAAAAACCTTTGAGCCTAACCAGAAAGTATGGTTATTCAATGCTAAGTTACGATTGTTCCCAGGCAAGCTTCGTTCTAGATGGGATGGACCATTCATAGTCACTCAAGTGTTTCTACATGGGGTCGTAGAAATAAAAAAATCCAACAAATGGAACATTTTCAAAGTAAATGGTCAAAGACTAAAATATTTTGTAGAAAATATTGTTGATGGAAAGTTGGGTGAGCTGTTTAATTAGACTGTGAATTGACACTAAGGCTACATAAATGAGAAATTAAGTGATATTCTATATATGCTTGAGTTCAATATCATAAGGGGAAATGTGTGTGGATATGTTTCTTTCTCTTCACCCCAACCAAGCAAGTGTCACCTTGAGGTTAAAAGTTCTTACGGTTCCAAGACGGGTGATAATCTAATCTTGGCCTCTGACATCAAAAGTGTCAAGAAAGTATGATATTTTGAACTAAATTACAATTGACAAAAAGATCCCCAAAGTTGAAGTTTTCTGAGCCTCTTAATCAATTCGTAATTTAGTTAGCAATGAACTTGAATTAGGAAGTGTTTAATTGAATTTTAGTATAATGTACTAAGTATGAAAAGTGAATATGGATTATTGGAAAGAAGACTATTTATCATATTATTTGCCTTTACTTGAAATTGTTGAAAATTAAAGAAAGACTTCACTTCTGAAAATTCATACATGTTAACTTTAAGTAATTTTATAATATACTACATTATGCAAGGTAGTTTCTTAATTCGGATCTAATCTATAAATTGCAATGACACAATTGATGTTTGTGGGTAGCATCATTGTGAACCCTCACGAGACTATAACTCGTCCTGCATGGTAACCTGTAGGTTTAAAGGCTTGTTGCATGAGTTCAATACATTTGTGTTTCCTACGAAAGTGACATTTTATTATTAAAAAAATTTGAGAAAGAAAGTGTGAATTTTCAAAAATTTGCATGAGGGCAAGCAAAGAGTAAGTTTGGGGTATTTGATAAGTCTAAATATTTCAGATTATTTGATATTCTTTTTGAATGATCTTTATAGATTGATTCAACAGTTCAAAGGCAAAAGAAGTTCAACCCATCAACAGTTCAAATTGAAATTGAAATCCAAAGTCTCAAGCTCCAGCAACTCCAATTCAAAGTTCAAAGCCAACTGGAATTCAAAATCCCGATCCACAAGCTTCAACAATAATTCAAAACCCCAAACCAAATCAACTCCCAGATCTTTGAAAGCAAATCAAAATCGAAGCCTAAATCAAGAAGCAAATTGCAACCGACTTCAGTTTAAAATAAATCCCCAACAGCCTCCATCTTATCCACAAAACAACCAAGGGAAGAGACGAGGAAGGATTTTTGAAATTCAAAAGAAAAAGAAATCCCAAAATAAAAAATCAACAAATTCAAATCTCAAACAACGAGAGAAGATTAGAAAAATCTGAACTCCTTGTGGGTAGATAAGAGCATCAAGCATCTATAAAAGGAAGGGGGAGAGCCAGGAACCAGGGAGAACGAGAAACCAGAGAACAAGAGAACAAGAGAACCAACAGATTCAGAAACTGAAACATCAAAGGGAAGCTAGCAGAATCAAAACCAGAGAGCAGTGGCAGCAGAATCAGATCGGGAGAAGTCTCTTATTCCTTCCTTTCTTTATTTCTCTTTGGTGTGTTATTTTAATTGCAATAAAAATTATTGATTCATTTATGTTGCAGAAAATTATGTGTGAGTAAAGATTTTCCTTGGGTGATGAAGCTTGAATTCAAGGCTATTTCAATTTATTATTTTTAGATGACTGGATTCATGTTATATCTTGTCAATGGTTTGATTAATTGAATCTGAGATAGATTATGCCTTGGAGTTAAATCCGAGATAACTTATGCCTAGAATATATTTTTCATCATTAATTTTATTTCACCAATACCGAGATATGCTATGACCATTGATATTTATAAAATATGGCAGTAGATAGGGTATACCTAGGAGAGGGAAACTAATTAGAATGATTTCAAGATTTCAAGCCATAGTTTCAAGTGGATTCTAAATCCAAGATTGTTTGAATGATTCCCCTCCCAAATACTTGATAATTACTGTGATTAGATTAATTTTAGACATCTTTATTAAGAACATCAATAAAATTTCTCCGTGGATTCGACTTGGACTCAATATTGTACTAGCTTGCAGTAGTTGGTTTTAATTTTTAATTTGTATTGCTTTTACGTATTTAACGACACCGCTTTCAATCGAACAACGGTCACATGAGGTGGACGAAAATTTATCTTTCCCTAGTCAAATGGATTATCCAGAACCTTCATGGCGACCTTGAAATTTTGGTGAAGAGATCTTAAAAGACATTATACTGAAAGCTAAAGTTTTTCTCATACACATCCTCTATACACAAGCAGTTAAAAAATGAATGGTTAAGCAAGGATAATGCATTATGTTAGTCCGCTCAAATGAATGATCCACACTGTAGCAGTGGCTAGCTCAAACATTCATGCTCTTATAGTTTATTATTCAAGTTGATTCTGTTGGCCCATAAGGTTACACTCTCCACTTGTTTAGAGTTTTGATGATAACAAACAAAATATGAGCTATACGGTACTAATTAGTTTATTAAGATAAGTTTCAGGTTTGTACCATATTTGGAGGCCATTGCTTAGCTCTTGCAAGAATTTCTAGGTTCATGAAGTAAAGAAGGCATATTGGACATCATAGAAGGAACATAGAAGTGAAGGCTCTAGCAAGGCATAGCTTGGCTCAAGACTTCAAGATTGCTCAAGATAATTTATTAGATTGTTTTTAGTTTAGAGTTTTGTTAAAGAATAGTGAATAGGTTTGAAGCTCCATCACACACGTTTTTGCGCACATCTTATTTCTAAGTTTAATTCATATAAATATACAAAAATATTTGATACAAAATCCTCTGCCTACAAATCCATATTTGTGTTTTATACTTATTCCTATTTAAAACATCTTTTGATAAAAATGTTTATCTCCTCAAAAATCTGTTTGAAACTTGTGTTTTGGCCTGAGCCGGTCGACCGCCACGGTCGACCGAGCCTGTGTCAGATTTTGCCGGTCGACCGCCCGAGTCGACCGTGGTTCTGGCAGATGCACGTATCAGTGTGCACGTTTCAAGTTGATTCTATATCCAACATTCACAGGAAATATTTTAAATGTTCAAATAACTCTTGAAAATATTTACAAATTACCTCAAACATATTTTATATAATTTGGCAATTTTGATCGAACACTTCTGACATATATGTTTGATGGTTTGATAGATTAGGTTTAGTCAAAACCACAAACCGGTCGATGGAATCAACTTTTAGTCAAGTATGGCAATGATGAAAGATGTAGGGAAGAAGATGGTTGATTCAGAATAAAAATTATAGTGATTCTAGGAGGGTCACCAGTTGAAAACTAATGGTTTGTTTATCAAAAATGATAATTAAATTGAATATTTGATCAAATTGTTCATCCGATCCATTTGTGAAGAAACATATTACATATGACAAAAACATGCTAATATCTATATCTGCTTCATTTCAAATCCTGTGTTTGAGACTTAGTGAGAGGAAGGCCTTAATGTTACTCATTGTGTTGAAGGTTGTGCCATATGTCGGATCCTTTTGAAGCCAAAGCAAAACGTGGCCCCAGTCCTGATGGTCTGGGTTTGAGCCTTCATCAATGCGCTCTTGTATCATTTCATCAAAGAACCTGTCCAACTCCTCAAAGTTTTTGTCCACCCTCTTCTTCAAGCCTGTAAATGCATGGACCCATGCCAATGATGGGAAATAATCTGCCAGACAAAATCCTCCTAGGAGCTTTATAGTTTCATCAAGAATTTCATATAACATGCTCCCCCCTTCATCAAATTTACTAATTCTTTGTACTTCTCACCAAACATAATTCGACATAAGATATTATTCATGAGCGTGAGAATCTTCTTACTCAAATTTATTGTAGTGGGTGGAGATGAAGCAGAGAGCCTTCTAACACAAGCAATTAGACTCGCACTTCATCTTCTCTTTCTGCTCGAAATGATTCTACTCTCTTCGAACTAAGAACCTCTATCATGTTAATCTTGCGAAGTTGCCTCCAGTACTCCCCATAACTCGCCCAAATCATGTCTGAGTGGCCGTTTGTGATCTTGTGACTAGCATGCAAGTTAGGCCTGTTTGAGCAAGCAGCATCATGGGATTTGATGTTAGTATTTAAAGGTATTTCAAAATAAGTAAAATTCTTTTAGTCCCACATTGTATAGGAAAAGAACTCTTTAGTGTTTATATATGGAGTCCCTCTCATGATGGGTTGTGTGGGTTAGAAACTAGGGGGTGCTCGTGCGCACACAAGCCCATTGAGGCCCAGTGAAGGAAATTAGGTTACCGGATCCGGAAAACCTTAATATACGCAAGTGCGCCCACATCACACGCAGGGGGGTACAAATTCGGGTGTCAGAGCCTCGCAGGTGTGACCCGAATAGGCTAAGTTTTGCCAATTTTATTTTTGAATTTAAAATTAAAATAAAATCTTTTCAAATCCTGTCACAATATTTGGGTCAGAGATAGCTGATGAGATTTCTATCTTCTATGTTCTGTCATGTCAGAGTTAGCCGTTGAGAGCTCTCTGCCCAAGTTCTGCAGTGACACTTTTCAAGGCAATATTGTTCCTCTGCACAAGGAAAGATTTCTTTCTCTGTCCAAGGATTGGTTTCTCTGCCCAAGAATTTTTTAATGATGAAAAACTCTTTTTATAAAGGACCTATTCTCTGCCCTCAATAACACAACTCAACCATCTTCTTCCTCCTCTTAAATCTTCTCAAACTCTTCAGTTCTTCCCTGCATCTCTGGAGGAAACAAAATCGAGCTATTCGAGGGTGATGGGAACATCTCTCCAGGATTGCGATTCTACACCAGGAGGCGTCGTCGCACACTTTCAGTTTGGTTCGATTAGGGCTGGGAAAGTCAATTTAGCTTTTATTCCCTTTTATTGTAATTTTTATTTATTTGGCATTTTTCTTTTAGTCCCATATCGGTTGTAATGGGATACTTCTGTTGATGTAGGCCTATTTAAGGCCAAGACTGGTATTGTTATTGATAGTTTTAGAATGAATGAAAATTACTTTTAAGCTTTGTAGCCTGTGTGCTTTGGGTGAGAAACCATAGGGAGAGAATCCCGCCCGGTTCCCCGTCATTTTGGTATCAGAGCTTAAATTCCTGATTTCTTTCCAAAACACAACACAACAAAATTTTTTTTCCCTCCAAGTATTAAACAAAACCCTACGTTTCTCTCTCCTCCTTTCCCCAGTCAGCGCCGCCGCCATCAAAAAAAAATAAAAACCTAAACAAACCCTTTTTTTTCTGCCAGTTCCTCAAACCCGCCGCCTTCGTGTTCCATCTCCCCCAACCTCCTCTTTCAACAGACTCGACGACAAAGACGCCATCGCACCAAAATCAACGCCGAATCCCCCCTCCGACAACTCCCTCGGGCCCGCTCCGCCTCCACGCCGGACTTCCGCCGACTTCGAGACCTCCGAGCGTTCTGATCGTCGTCATCTCCCATCCGAGCACATCCCCGCCTCCGATCTCTACTACAACCGCCTCCGATCTCATCCACCAACCTCGTCGTGCTCTCGCCTTCGTCACCGGAGTTCCCAGTTCCTTCGTCACCGGCTCTTTCCCAGATCCTCGACGTCATCTGGAATCGACGAGCCGTCCACCTCCATCGACCTAGATCTTCGCCTTTACGCCGGCGTCTGTCGACGCCCGATCATCATCTCCCTCTTCGACAGAGATCGCGACGACTTCATCCACCTGAAACGCTCCCGTAAGCACTCGCAGCAGATCCCCTTCCGCCCTTGTTCGACGCCGCCCTGTTCGACGCCGCCGTCCATTTCCTCTGCCTCATCGACACAGGGATCTTCTTCTGCGTCGCTCTCCTGATCGAAGCCCGATCCATCAGCTTGTTCGGGTTGCCCTTCAGATCGAAGCCCTTCTCCTGAGCGTGCCTCCTGCTCTACGAGCGACCCTCACTCTGCCATCTGATCGAGCGCACCACCTTCATCTGACTTCTAGATCTGGACGTGGGCTCAATTGCTTTCCCTCTCACAGAGTCTGATGAATGTTGGGACTCTGACTTGAAGCTTTGAATTGGGATTTTAGGTGAAGATTTGGAGTTCTAATCTGGGCTACAGTGCTGGTCTTTCCCCATCATTAAATTGCAGAGCTTCGCATCGATTACCCAGGTAAGCAGAATTCAGGTATAAATTTCCTTTGAACTGAAATTTGAGTACTACTTTAAATTCTGTCATATTAATTTCATCGATTATCTGCCATCCACAAACAGTGAGTGAGTGTATCTGCTGTGTCCTTATTTGCGGGATATCTTGATATTAATTTAGGGACTGCTAACTACATCGTAGATCTCAACAGTTGCATAGAATTAATATTTTACAAAATATTGAGGTCTAATTGCAAATTCTTTATACAACATAGTCTCTATTTTACACTCTTGAGCTAGCTAGCAGATTCATTCGCCTTATTGTGCGCTTTACGTTCCTGAATCATTGCTGATCCTCCACATCTTCTGCATCATCCTGCACGAATGCATTAGAGTTTGTTAGTGGCATATAGAAATTATTAGGTTGCATTCATATTAAAAAAAATCATCATCATACATTCAGCATTTAGATAATAACAAGAATTAAAAAAAAAAGGGGAACTGTGCATGCGTACTCGTAGTGGTAGAGTCTACAACCTAGTTGACCCCAATACAGACATGGATCCCAATGCTTCTTCGTCTGGTATCACCTCACCAACAGATTACATGACTCTTGAAATTCTAAAAACTCTTGAGGAAATTAAGGCCCAAATGAACACTCTAAGTCAGAGAATGGACAGGCTGGAATTGGAACGTTATGATGGCTCTCGTAATGAAGAGCGTCAACTTAACAATCGGGACAATCGTCGAGAGGAGAGAATAAACATGAATTATAATCGATACGATGAGGATGACCGGTACATGAAAAACATCAAAGTAGACGTATCGAACTTTGACGGCCGCTTAGACCCACAATATTACCTTGATTGGGTAATGAGTTTAGAGCGTTATTTCAAGTGGTATGAGATGTCCCAGGAGCGGCGAGTCCGTTTCGCTGCCATGAAACTGGTAGGACAAGCGGGACAATATTGGTCTAATGTTGAAAGACTGATAGCCCTCAGGAGGCAAGAACCGATCCGGATTTGGGATGAGATGAAGGCTAAGTTAAGCCAGAAATATCTCCCTATTACTTTTCAGGATCAACTTTTAGACAAGTGGAGCAGGCTAACACAAGGGACTCGCTCTGCTACAGAATATATTGAGAAATTTGACGAGTTCTTGACCCGGTGCAGCGAGTTCGTTGATGAATCCCCAACAGTCACCCTCTCTAGGTTCAGGTCTGGCCTTCGCGATGATCTCCGTAGGGAGCTCTTTGCAAGGGGTGTTAGTGATTTAGAACACGCCTACCAGATAGTTCGAGACTTAGATGCGTCTCGAGGATCTTACTATCAACGAGGTTCAGAGTACAAGAGCCAAAGCACGAGAGCTACCTCGGGACAGTCCCAGATCAAACCCAATCCTAACAGTTCGGTCCCAACAGGAGATCTCAAGGGTAAAGGCCCAGTTGAGGGCGTGCCACGAACCAATCCCCGCACCCAATGTTATAAGTGTCAAGGATATGGGCACGTAGAAAAGTTTTGCCCAAGCAAATTCAGGACCCTCTTTCTGGATGATCAATCAGATGAGGTGCAGGACGAACCTCAAAAGGAAGTTGTATTTGTGGGAAATGCGAGCAGTGATTCTGAGAATGATTTAGAGCAAGAGGAATTTCTTAGTACTATCAGGCAAGTTGCTGTGGTTCGATGTAACCTCGCTCAACCTAAAGACGTGGTTGACTGGCGAAGAACCTCAATCTTCCATACATGGATAAAGATTGGTGAGAAAAATTGTAAAATCATTGTCGACAGCGGGAGCTGTATAAATGCTGTGTCCTCTAGTTTGATTTCAAAGATAGGGTTGAAGACGGTCCCTCACCCTAGTCCGTACAAAGTTACCTGGATTAACACAGCATCGATGGAGGTGAATGAACGATGTCTTGTACCTGTGCAATTTGCCACCTATAAGGATAAAATTTGGTGCGATGTAATAACAATGGATGCAGGACATGTGATTCTTGGTCGACCTTGGTTATTTGATATGGACGTGACTTTGTGGGGAAAGTCCAACACTTGTACTTTCAACTATGAAGGACAACGGATCAAACTAGTCCCGAGTCAACCCAGGTCCAAACAAGAGAAAAAGCCAGTGGACACGAGCAAAGGGAAGAAGCTCAACTTTATCAGCCCTAAAGATATTGAACAAGAAGTGAGTAGTGGGGCACAAGTCATAGTTTTGCTTACTCGGGAGGTAGCGAAAGAATCTCATGAAATGATTCTTCCTGAAGTGGCCCCTGTTATCACAAAGTTTGCTGATGTATTTCCTGACGACCTCCCTGTTGAACTGCCACCAATGCGGGACATTCAACATGCCATTGATCTAGTTCCGGGAGCCACTCTACCCAACTTGCCGCACTATCGAATGAACCCAATGGAACATGCTGAATTACAGAGGCAAGTTGAAGAGTTGTTGAGCAGAGGGTTCATACGAGAAAGTTTGAGCCCTTGCGCGGTCCCTGCACTGTTAACGCTGAAGAAAGATGGGACATGGCGTATGTGTGTGGATAGCCGTGCTATCAATAAAATAACGATAAAATATCGTTTTCCAATCCCCAGATTGGATGATATGCTTGACATGATGACAGGTGCTACCATCTTTTCAAAAATAGATTTGAAGAGTGGTTATCATCAAATCCGTATTCGCTCGGGAGATGAATGGAAAACAGCCTTTAAAACGAAGGATGGGCTGTATGAGTGGATGGTCATGCCTTTCGGCTTGTCTAATGCTCCAAGCACTTTTATGAGAATGATGACACAAGTATTGCGACCCTTTATCGGAAAGTTTGTAGTCGTATATTTTGATGACATCCTTATTTATAGCAAATCAAAGGAGCAACATTTGGACCACCTCACGCAAGTTTGTGTAGCTTTGAGAAAGGAAAGTTTATATGCCAATCCTAAGAAATGTACCTTTCTTACCGACAAAGTCATTTTCCTAGGAGTGGTTGTTTCTTCACAAGGTGTCTCCGCAGATCCCGATAAAATCAAAGCTATCGTGGAATGGCCAGAACCATGCAGTATTCGAGAAGTGAGAAGTTTTCATGGGTTAGCCACTTTCTATAGACGTTTTATTCGAAACTTCAGTACGATTATGGCTCCGATTACCGATTGCTTAAAAAAGAGGACTTCGAATGGACTAGAGCTGCTGCCAAGGCATTTCGGGAAATCAAAGAGAGAATGACAGAAGCTCCTGTTATGAGGCTCCCAGATTTCACGAAAGTTTTTGAAATTACTTGTGATGCCTCAGGCGTTGGGATAGGTGGTGTTTTAAGTCAAGAAAAGCATCCCGTTGCCTATTTTAGCGAAAAGTTAAATGATGCTAAGCAACGGTACTCTACCTACGATAAGGAGTTCTATGCGGTAGTGCAAGCTCTGCGTTATTGGCGCCATTACTTGTTACCGCAAGAATTCGTCATTTATTCCGACCATGAAGCCCTTAAGTATCTCAACTCTCAAAAGAAGTTGAATTCGAGGCATGGTAGGTGGGTAGAATTCCTTCAAGATTACACCTATGTCCTCAAGCATAAGGCCGGGGTGGAAAATAGGGTCGCTGATGCTCTTAGCCGTCGTCGTGCTTTACTTTCTGTCATGAGTACGGAAGTGGTTGGTTTCGAGAAGATCAAAGACACTTATGAGTCATGTCCTGATTTTGAAAATATATACACTGTCTTAAGGGATAGTTTGACTCATGAGATTGATGGTTTTCTTCTGCAAGACGGATATTTGTTTCGCTCTCGTCTGTTGTGTATTCCTCGTACCTCATTGAGAGAATTTCTGGTATGGGAATTACACGCAGGGGGACTTGCTGGACACTTCGGGCGAAATAAAACAATTGAAGCCGTCGAACATCGTTTTTATTGGCCGAGCTTAAAAAGAGATGTTGCAAGGCTTGTTAGTCAATGTCGTACATGTCAACTCGCCAAGCAACGAAAACAAAATACTGGTCTCTACACCCCTCTACCAGTTCCTAACTGTCCTTGGCAAGATGTTAGTATGGATTTCGTGTTGGGTTTACCAAAAACAGCAAGGAAGCATGATTCCATACTTGTGGTTGTAGATCGTTTTTCCAAGATGGCTCACTTCTTGCCATGTTCCAAAACGTCGGATGCATCTCGGGTTGCTACAATATACTTTGATGAAGTTGTTAGACTACATGGGCTACCTAAAACAATTGTCTCAGACAGGGATGTTAAATTTACGAGCTACTTTTGGAAAACCCTGTGGCATAAAATGGGAACTAAACTTGAGTTTTCTACGGCATTCCATCCACAAACTGATGGCCAAACTGAAGTAGTCAATAGGAGTCTTGGTAATCTGCTACGATGTCTAGTGGGTGAGAATCTTAGAGCATGGGATCTTGTGTTACCTACTGCTGAGTTTGCATACAACAGTTCTGTCAATAGAACCATAGGCATGAGTCCATTTGAGGTAGTGCATGGTTATCAACCTAGGCAACCTATAGACTTAATTCCCATGGTACCTCATCATACTAGGATGTCTGAGTCAGCTGCATCATTTGCATCACACATTCATGACTTGCATAAGGAGATCAGCGATCAAATTCAGAAAAATAATGCAAACTATAAGGCTTATGCAGATTTGCACAGGAAAGCACATGAGTTTAACGTAGGAGACTACGTGATGGTTCGGATTCGACCAGAACGGTATCCTCCGGGTACCGTGAAGAAATTGCACGCACGTAGTGCGGGACCATTCAAAATTTTGAAGAAAATTAATTCAAATGCATATGTGGTAGATCTCCCACCGGATTTTGGCATTAATCCCTCTTTTAATATTGAAGATTTGATTGCTTA
Organism: Agave tequilana; assembly: GCA_038442645.1. NCBI lineage: Eukaryota > Viridiplantae > Streptophyta > Magnoliopsida > Asparagales > Asparagaceae > Agave > Agave tequilana. The sequence continues at coordinate 126,795 of JAVJIF010003180.1, forward strand.
TAAAGGGCCCAATTTTTCCCCTGATAATCCTTTATTGGATGAGCCTTCCCCTGTGCCACCTCCTGAGAGACCCTTATTACCTCCTCTTCCTCAAATACATCCAACCCATATGGCAGATCAAATTGATGAAATTATTGATGATCAGATTGTCTCTACTAGAGATGGTGGTTACCACAGATTTTTGGTTCGTTGGAAAGGATTACCTGATTCTGATAACACTTGGATTAATCGAGAGGAACTCCAACGGTTGAACCTGATCGTCTGGAGCATTATGAAAGCCGTGGAGGTTCACATTCGACAGAGCCGAATTTTTCCCAACCCCGAGGGAATGATGGGGACATCTCTCCAGGATTGCGATTCTACACCAGGAGGCGTCGTCGCACACTTTCAGTTTGGTTCGATTAGGGCTGGGAAAGTCAATTTAGCTTTTATTCCCTTTTATTATAATTTTTATTTATTTGGCAATTTTCTTTTAGTCCCATATCGGTTGTAATGGGATACTTCTGTTGATGTAGGCCTATTTAAGGCCAAGACTGGTATTGTTATTGATAGTTTTGGAATGAATGAAAATTGCTTTTAAGCTTTGTAGCCTGTGTGCTTTGGGTGAGAAACCCTAGGGAGAAAATCCCGCCCGGTTCCCCGTCATCCTGTGCATTGCGAGTGCACGCTTGCAGGGCCAGCGATCATTGAATTCTGGAGGGTAGGCCGCCATCAACCTGCTGCACTGAGATACTCTCTCAGAGGGGCGCGATCTACTCTTAAGGACAGTGCTCCGCACGCCTCGATCAAAATAGAGAAGTTCCTTCCTTCTTGAAAGTTTAATTTAAATAGTTTAGCAGTATGTCGTACATTATTTTCCAACAATGTTAAGAGTAGATATGGATACTGCTATGGTTGCTGCTACTAATGTTAAGTCTCTGTCTGACATTTCTAGAATTGAACCATTTAATAGAACCCACTATAAAAGATGACAAGAAAAAGTTATGTCTACACTTGATATAACTGATTATGCCTTTGCTGTAACTGTTCCTAAACCAGAGAAAGAAAAAGAATTGCAACACTAGGAAAAAGCCAACAAAATTTGTAGACACATCATTCTCAGCATACTTAGTAATGCACTGTTTGATGTTTACTGTCCTTATAAAACTGCAACTGAAATTTAGAAAAGTCTTAATAAGAAATATATTCTTGAAGATGCTGGAACTAAAAAATTTGCTATTAGAAATTTTCTGAATTTTGTCATGTCAGATGAAAAGGATATTTCCTCTCAAATTCATGAATGCTATGTTCTAATTGATGATCTTAAAAATGAAAATATCATCCTACCCGAAGCCTTTGTTATTGGAGCCCTAATTGAAAAACTACTCGACTCCTAAAAAGATTACAAGAAAGAACTGAAGCATAAAAGAAAACAAGTGAACCTTGGAGATGTAATAATTCATATTAGAATTGAAGAGAAAAATAAAGAAAGAGAAAATAGAAAGGGCCAAGGAGCTTACTTCCAAGGCAAATCTAATTGAAAGCAAGCCTTCTAAACTAAAAAATATTTTCATAAGCTAAACTTCAAATCAAATCAGAATCCTAAGATGAAAAGAAACCCTAACTTTACTTTCAAGAAGAAAGAACTCAGCACAGTGTAGGTTCCGGAAGACTGGAGAGGCTCCATCCAAACCACAAGCTAGCCTGGTTGAGAGTGACATTATTGCTGCTGTAATCTCTGAAGTTAACATGGTTGCACATAATAAGAACTGGGTGATTGATTCCGGGGCAACTCGACATATATGTGCCGACAGAGGAGCTTTCTCTTCTTATTCCTCTGTTGATGATGGTGAACAAGTGTTCATGGGCGATTCGAGGCCCTCACCTGTTGTGGGTAAGGGAAAGGTGCTTCTCAAGCTCACTTCAGAGAAGATCCTTTCTCTTACAGATGTGCTTCATGTTCCTGAGATTTGTTGGAATCTTATTTCTGTTTCTCTTCTTGAAAAAGCTGGAGTTAAGATCTGTTTTGAATCTGATAAAATTGTAATGATTAGGAATGGACAATTTGTTGGTAAAGGGTACTGTAGTCAGAGTTTATTTATGCTGAATGTACTTGAAATTATGAATGAAAATGCATCTACTTCTTCTGTTTACATGATTGACTCTTGTGATCTTTGGCATGGTAGGTTAGGACATGTTGGTTTTTCTTACATTAAGAAAATGAAAGATATAGGTCTATTGCATAATGTAACTATATCTGATCATGACAAATGTGAAATATGTGTTGAATCTAAATCCACTAAGAAATCATGTAAAAGTGTACAAAGAGAATCTGAATTGCTTGAGCTTATTCATAGTGATCTTGGTGACTTAAAAAATAACTTAAATAGAGGTGGTAAAAGATTCTATATCACCTTAGATATACAGTAGTCTATCTATTAAGATTTAAAGATGAAGCCTTTGAAATGTTTCTGAAATATAAATCAGAAGTTGAAAATCAACTAAATAAGAAAATCAAGAGATTGATATCGGATAGAGGTGGTGAATATGAACTTAAACAATTTAATGAATTTTGTGAACATGGCATAATTCATGAGATTACACCTCTATATTCACCTAAATCTAATGGTGTTGCTGAAAGAAAAAATAGAACACTCAAAAATATAATGAATGCTATGCTTATAAGTTCTGGTGCATCTTTGAACCTGTGGGGGGAGGCTATACTCTCTACTTGTTATATTCAAAATAGAATACCCTATAAGAAAACTGGCATAACCCCATATGAAATTTAAAAAGGACATGCACCAAACTTAAACTATTTAAAAATGTGAGGGTGCCTAGCTAAAGTTCTTCTACCTGAACCCAAAAGAAAGAAACTCGGACCCAAAACTTTTGACTGCATGTTTATAGGTTATGCACATCATAGTGCTTCATGTAGGTTTCTTGTTACTAGAAGTGATGATAATGTTATGGAGGTTAACACTATTGTTGAAACTAAAAATGCAGAATTTTTTTGAGCATGTTTTCCATTGAAAACTCATGTTGATAAACCATCTCATGCTTCATCATCTAGTCATGCACAAGAATCTGATGATAATAAAGAGATTGAACCGAGGAGAAGTAAAAGAGTTAGAAAATAAACCGACTTTGGCAAAAATTTCTTTACATTTCTTGTTGGTGATTACCCTCTCACTTATATAGAGGCTATCTCCTCTCCGGATGCTCCGTTCTGGAAAGAGGCTATTAATAATGAATTAGAATTCATATTATCGAATCACACTCGGGAACTTGTTGATTTGTCACCAGTGTAAAACCAATTGGTTGCAAATGGATATTTAAAAGAAAACTGAAACCTGATGGCTCTTTGGATAAATTTAAAGCTAGATTGGTTGCTAAAGGATACACTCAAAAGAAATTATTTTGATACAGTTGCTCCTGTGACTAGAATTGCATTCATTAGAGTGTTGCTTGCTTTAGCATTTATTCAAAACTTGTGATACATTAAATGGATGTTAAAACTGCATTCTTAAATGGAGAACTGGAAGAAGAAATATATATGGACCAACCTAAAGGTTGTGTGACAACTGAAAATGAACACAAATTCTGCAAACTTGTAAAATCTTTATATGATTTAAAACAAGCACACAATTAATGACATGATAAATTTGATAGTGTTCTTGTTTCTTATGGTTATCAGATTAATAAGGCTGATAAATGTATCTATACTATATTTGAGAATAATGTTGGTGTTATCATATGTTTATATGTTGATGATATGCTTATATTTGGTACAACTTAGTAATTGTAAATGATATCAAATAATTTTTGTTCTCTAATTTTGATATGAAAGACATGAGTGAAGTTGATGTGATCTTAGGAATTAAAGTAACTAGAGATTCTGATCGTATCATGCTTTCACAAGGACACTATATAGAAAGAATATTGAAAAGATTTGATCATTTTGACTGCACTCCTGTTTTCACACCTTATGATGGCAACATTTACTTAAGAAAGAATAAAGAATAAAGTGTGTCACAATCTGAGTATGCACAAATCATTGGTAGTTTAATGCACTTGATGAATTATATACGATCTGACATTGCTTATGTCGTGAGATGACTTAGTCGTTACACTCACTGTTCTAATAAGGACCATTGGACAACATTATATAGAGTGTAAATTATCTAAAAGGAACTATTAATTATAGTTTGACATATTGTGGCTTTCCTTCTGTTTTAGAGGGATACTCAGATGCTAACTGGATCTCCGATTCTGATGAGTTAAAGTCCACAAGTGGGTATATGATCACACTTGGTGGGGGTGCGGTGTCTTGGAATCATCCAAGCAAACCATCACAGCTCGCTCCACTATAGAGTTTGAGTTTGTTGCCTTAGAGAAGGGAGGTACTGAAGCTGAGTGGCTCAGGAATCTTTTGATTGATATACCAATTTGGAAGAGACCAGTTCCGTCTGTGTCTATTCATTGTGATAACCAAGCTACTATTGCTAGAGCTAAGAATAAAATACAATGAAAAGAGTAGGCATATACGCTTAAGACATAAAATTGTAAAGCAGTTGCTGGATGATGGGATCATATCTCTTGACTATGTGAGGTCAGAGCTTAATATAAATGATCCATTTACCAAACCACTAGGGAGAAAACTAGTGGAGAATACATCGTGGGAAATGGGACTCATGTCTATAACAAAGAGTTAAAAATGATAGTAACCCAACATATGTGATTGATGAACTCATGAAGTAGGTTCATATAGGTAATAACAAATCATTTGTTGACTTGGTGATGCACTATCATTATTTTATTATTGAGAAGTCTCTTTCTATGATGTAGATAGCGCAAATTACAATGTACAAAGGATGAGCATTAGCTCTTAATGGATTACCATAGCCCTTATTGGGTTGTGTGTTTAATTGCAATGCACACTTGATGGATCCACCTATATGAGTGTGGAAGTGTGACCGCTTCCTATGAGAATGTAGACATATTCTTTAGAGCGCTCATGAATATCCAGGTAGGGCGCATGGACGATTCACGCTAACCCATTTTGAACAGCTCAGTTCTATGAATGATATGTGGGTAGTAGGTCAATGATCCATAATTAGGAAGATTGGTTCATAGAAACTTTCCGTTTCACCAACTTCCTGTGGTACACACCTACATATTCTAGATAGTGGTTCATAGACCAAAAGTCACCACTATTGATGCATTAAGTTCTCATGTTTCCTCCATATTTGATTCCTCCTCTTCTCTCTCGTTCTTATTATCCTTCCTTTTAATTTAGAAATAGTAGGAGATTGTTAGTATTTGAAGGTATTTCAAGGAAAGATTTCTTCCTCTGTCCAGAGATTGGTTCTCTGTCCAAGGATTGGTTTCTTTGCCCAAAGATTTTCTAATGATCAAAAACTCTATTTATAAAGGACCTATTCCCTGCCCTCAACAACACAACTCAACCATCTTCTTCCTCCTCTGAAATCTTCTTAAACTCTTCAGTTCTTCCCTACATCTCTGGAGGAAACAAAACCGAGCTGTTCGAGGGCCTGTGCATTACGAGTGCACGCTTGCAGGGCCAGCGATCGTTGAATCCTGGGGGATAGGCCACCATCAACCTGCTGCATCGAGATACTCTCTCAGAGGGGCACGATCTACTCTTAAGGATAGTGCTTCGCACGCCTCGATCAAAATAGAGAAGTTCCTTCCTTCTTGAAAGTTTAATTTAAATAACTTAACAGTAATTCGTACATTATTTTCCAACATTTGAAGACCTCCTGGGCTATGTTAGCAGATGAGATAACTATAGTGGGAATGGATTTGAGTTTGAGAAACATTAAAGGGCCATGTTTTAGAGAGAGCTTGTGGAGTGAGTCATATCGCTTGGGGCCTAGCTGGTGTAGGTTTCCAAGGATTGGGAGCTTCAATGGGCCAGGAGGCAGCTGTATATGCTCTTTTTTTTTTGCAGTTTTTGAATAGTATGACTAGAGGAACTGAAAGGAAGAAAAACTAGAAGAACTAAGAAGGAACCCCCGCGTCACAAAGAACTAGGAAGGAGCCCCGCGTGACCGGGGGGGGGGGGTTCAGAACTTGCAAGATCCAGGAATAGGCCTAGAAAGGGGGATCTGACTTATTTCTCAAAAACTCGTGAACTACGCTGAGCCTATAATTAGAAAGCATTAACAAATCAATTCTCCAACAAAAACTACATAATTAACATAATAATTATCATAATAAAGAGCTTGACTTGCACATACACTCAGTCATGTTGATCATTCATTTGAGACAAAAGCCTGAGTTCGTGCTTGACTGCGTGTATATGCAAGTTGTTGCACCTCGAATGTTATAAAAATTTTCGTCGTTGTTTGAGCCGCACACAAATTATAAAAACCAAATCTTGCTTTTAAATTTTAGAAAAAATAGTATAGTTGTAAGAAATTGGTCGAATCCACAGCGACTTGTAGAATCACAGTTTTTAAAAATCTGAATTTTTTTAAAAATCTAGTTGGAATGATTTTGGATTTGGAATTTGTTTTAACAATTTTGAGAAGAATTTAAAATTAAAAAAAGAGTAGATAAACTAAGAAATAAAAATTAACCAGCCTATAAGTTGCTTTACTTGGAAAAAAAAAAAGAAGATTAAGAGAGAGTGGGATAGGAAAAATGGAATCCGTGATTAGCGCAATGTCTTAGATCTTGTCAAGTTCGATTGTGAAGAGGCCAGCTGCCTGAGCTTTCTTTCCTGCATTTTAAAAATGATTAAAAATAAAATATAAGCATGAAAACTTGCTCAACACAAAAAGAAGTTAAAAATAGAAGAAGAAACTTCTCTACAATATTTCGCAGCTGATGATCTTCGAAGTACAAAAGTATACATAAGCTCTCTCTAAAGAAAACAAAAATTGAAACCACTCCACTAAGCTCTTAATTAATCTCCTAATTAATTTTCTCTCCTCCCAGCCTCCTTGCCGAGCTCTGTGTTTCCAATTTATAGTCTCAGGGCTCAACAACCTTTGCCGAATTCCAATTCGTTTTGATCTCTTTTGTATTTTTTTTGAAATCAAATCCTGACTGCATTTCTTGAAATCAAATTCCAAGTGGTTTGGAGCCTTTGAATTAAATCCAAATCTGGCACATCTCCAATTGCATGTTAATCCGAACTGCATGTTTTTGAAATCAAATCAAAATGTTTTGAAATCAAATCCAAGCTGCCAGAAAAATACTCCTGCATCTCTTTATAAGGAATTTTACAAAAAGACCCTCAGTCAAAATTTATTACAAATTAATCCATTTCCAGCTTGGACAGATTCTATTAATGATCGATACATCCAATCAAATGTGTGAATCAGTAAGAGTACTCAACATAAAATTGTAGATTTTCGAATTCTCTTTCTGTAGGCACCTTGAATGACCTCGTTTGGAATTCGATAGAAGAAGTTGTAGCCAAAATATCACGGTTCGAAAAACACCCGTTGACCTTCATTTTGTGCCAAATTAGTCCATTCCACTTGTCTTTTCTCTTTTCTATCGATTGGGTGCATGCACTGCACACACACTAACACATACTCGAGTAGCATTATTGTGATACATAAAATAAATAAATGACAGTATAAAACTAACATAATATAATGCTCATCACATGTCACGAGTCTATGAGGAACTGTGAAGGACATGAAATTTTATGTCATTCCACATGCAATGAGAGACATGAAAGAAACAACAATTTTATAGAGAGATAACTAATCAAAATCAAAGAAGGATACTGATCACACAATTGGGGAAGCAATCAGCAAAATGAAATACTAAATGAAGCAAAGCTACCTAAAAGTTTACATAAGAATTTTGAAATCCAATTTGATCGAATGGATCAGAATAAAAGGAAAAATACCAAATTGGTGAGCCAAATGGAGCATTCGAGGTAAAACCTCAGACATCAACTATTAAAGCTAAGAGCATAACAGACAGCTACACAATTTCAACCTATTAGCCCAATACGTATCAAAATAAGAAAGCAGAGAACTAATTGAATTAATTGTGTTGCAAAGAATTTATGATATTAAATTAATTATTCTTGTAGAGTAAATGTTTTTATATGTAAAAAAGATGTATTTAAAATATATATATATATATATATATATATGTGTGTGTGTGTGTGTGTGTGTATGTGCATGTATATATATGTATGTATATGTATTTATATATTGGGTAGAGTTACAATACACATAGGTGTAACTAAGTTAAGTTACACACACCTCTTTCTACCACAACTTAGTTACATTTGTGTGTATTGTATCTCTACCCATAAATGATTAATATTTGAAAATGAGATGAGATGGGAGGATGAGGTGTGCAATTGGAGGGTGAGGTGGCCGAAGCTTTATAAATGAAGTGAAAGAAAAAGAAATAAAAATGAAATAAGTCCAAATGTGCGCATATGCAAAGCCCACTCTCATTTTCCCTCCCACGTAGAGTAGCGGCGCCCTTCTCCTCCTGTTCTTCTTCTCCATCACCTCTCTTGCACTCTCTCATTCCCTCACTCCCTCATTGTCTCTCTTACCCTCTTCCTCTATTTCTCTCCCTCTCGCCTAGCCCCGCCGGCGATCGTGCGTCGAAGAGTGCCAGCAGGTCGCCTAGCCTGGCCGCCTCCCCTCTAACTCCTCTCCCCTAACCCTTTTTCTTCTTCCTCCTCTCTCCTCCAATCCTCTCGCTCTGTCTCTCACCTCCTCTCTTGTGCCCAAGCAACGTTGCAGCAGGCAGAGTGGCTGTCGCTGCCCTGACCTGCCACCACTCCTCCTAGGCCGCAACCTTCTTCCCTCCTCCCTCTCCTCTGGTGGCCGATCAGTAGCCATCACCACCCATCTATTCTCTCTTTTTTCCTCTCTTTCTCCGTGTCTCTCTCCCCAGCCTCACTGCCGGCCGACCGTCGCCGCCAGCCGAAAGGGGGTGGCATCGGCGGACTGGAGAGAGAGAGAGAGAGGGGCAGATCAGAGAGCGAGAGAGGGGAGGGGGGAGAGAGCGAGAGAGGGGAGGGGGGAGAGATCGTGAGAGAGATAGGAGCAACCACTGTCGAAGGTAGAATCATCCGAAATGGCCTCAAACTGTAAAGGCTAGAAAAAACACCCTTTATGTCCAATTTACCCTCCCCCAACAACAGCTAAATGAAAGAAAGAAAGAACAAAAAAATGTAAAAAAAAAGGAAACAATGGGGACAAAAGTGAAGTGCCAACTGTAATTCCATCTACCTTTTATACAACTATATATATTGTTGAAAAAGCATTTGTGGATCCATTATTGGGTAGAGTAATGGTGCTGATGTCCAATAACATTTAGATTACATAGAGAATTGCATGGAGTGCTAATACTCTATCAAGTAAAGAGGCTGTAGAAACATCACTATTTAACATACCCCATCAATTAAGTTCCGCGTGATTCACAGTTTTGTTGTCTTCATTCACTAACCTAGTCACCAGCTTATGTACCAAGCCCAACATTTTAAACATATTTGGCCTTGCATGATTTTCCAGCCTGCTGGTTTACTTACATTTTCACATTTTGTTTCTAGAACTTACAACTTACCATTTATTTATTTTTAGTTTAACATAGCTGACAATATCCTCTGATAGAATCTCTTCTTTTTGTCACCCGGCTTGCATTACCATATTATTTATGCACACTGCTTGCTGATCCATGGTTGACAGGAAAATGATGCATTACCGAAGGTCGATTCCCTCGGTGATGCTCCTGAAAAACCATCGGTAATGACATCACCAACGGTTTTTTTCTTAGCGATTCCCCTGTAAAAGACCGTCGGAATCACTAAAGTCAGTGATGAAAGTCGTCACAGATGGACTGATCCGTCGGTAATGCTTGTCCGTCGATGGTGGCTTCATCATCGACGGGCTTTTACCGACAGATAGATTACATCCGATTTTTAGCTGAACTGGGGCCCACATCCTCATTACCGAGGAATTTGTAACATCAGCGAGGGACTATTCCCTCGCTGATGTATCCATTTAAAACATATTTTATTATACATATCACCGATGGATACGCCATCGCTGATGTTTTGCTCCCTCTGACATCACTGACGGAAAATTCCGTCGGTGATGTTACAAAAAATGCGATTTAATTTGTATTTTTTTTTGGGATCCATTAGAGGGTAGAGCAATGGTGCTGTTGTTCTATAACATTTAGGTTATATTGAGAAGAGTAGTGATAGGCAAACCCCTGTCAGCAAGGGGGAGAAAGAATGAGCTCTCTCTCTCTCTCTCTCTCTCTCTCTCTCTCTCTCTCTCCTCTCTCTCTCTCTCTCTCATTTTGCTTGGCCACCTTGTGGCCACGTTTCACCTGGGCTCTGAAAACCATTATCTAGAGAACTAGTGGCTAATAGTAATACTGTATCAAAGAAAGTGGCCGTAGAAAATGCAAACAAGAACAGCTTATGTAAAGGATAATAATATACATATACTTTTTGACAAGGGCATGACTACAGTCATTCTTAACATTTGGTTCCCTTAGTTACGACCAGGCTTTCAATTACTTTTTTAGTCTATTCAGTTAACAGATGTTATCTATGTAATTCATGATTAAGTTACTACTGTGCCCTTAGCTATGACCAGGCTTAAATTGACATTTTTAGTTTTTAGTCAGTCAAAAGCTGTTATCTGTGCAATTCACGGTTAAGTTACTTATTACTATGCGAGTAAGGTCTAGCTCACTGGTAAGAGCTCGTGGTTGGGTTATGGGAGGTCCTAGGTTTGGACCGGGTTACGGCTTTTGTTCACACACACGCACACATACAAAAAGAAAGAAAAACGAGGGCTACTTATCACTAGTGTACTACACAAGGGTGGTGATTGGTTCTACGTTTTTCTTGTTGGAGCAGACGGAATGTAGTGGGATCTTGTAAGAATATATGGAGAAAAGAGTAGAAAAAGTTGGAATTTAGAAAGGAAGGGAGCTCTCGGGGACTTCATTCGAAATTTTATTTTGGAAGAGGGGGTTTACTATAAGTTTTCTTACTTTGCCTTTTGGCTTTTGCTGGCTTGGTTTAATGGCATACACATCTCTTTTCTAGCATCTTTACATGTAGGTATAATTCAAATTGACCTTTCATTATGGCATGTAAGACATGCCTTTAACCTTAAGAATTACATATTAACTTCTAACACCTCTCCTTAACTTGTCATTTATACAAAAGTGTTAATGGACTAATAAGTGGATACTGCAAGGTCAGTGTAGAGAGAAGAATGGAATCAAGAGAAAATGAGCTGGGAATTTTGTTACCTAAATGGACTTGATAAATTTTTTATTTAGGGGGAGGGGTTTACAAAAAGTTTTCTTACTTTGCCTTTTGGCTTTGCAGGCTCTTTTGGATGTAGTTGAAATTAAGTTAAGAGAAAGCGAGGTAAGACTTTTATACTCTCTTTATCATACCACAAATTCTTTTTGCCATTATGCAGCCTACATATTTGACTTTCTCATCCTCTCATTAATAAGCATGGTTGGATGTAGTTGAAATTAAGTTAGAGAAAGTGAGGGAAGGCTTTTATACTCTCTCTAATCTCTATCATGTCACAAATTTTTCTTGGCATTATGCAGCTTACATATTTTATTTTCTCATTCTCTCATTAATAAGTATGATTGGATGTAGTTAAAATTAAGTTAAGAGAAGGAGAAGTAAGGTTTTTATACTCTCTCATGTCACAAATTCTTTTTGGCATTATGCACCTACATATTTGACTTTCTCATCCTCTCATTAATAAGTATGATTGGATGTAGTTGAAATTAAGTAAGAGAGCGAGAGAAGGCTTTATACTCTCTCTCCATTATGTCACAAAATTTTCTTGGCATTATGCAACCTACATATTTGACTCTCTTTCCATCACGCCACAAATTCTTCTTGGCATTATGCAGCCTACAATTTGACTTTCTCATCCTCTCATTGATAAGTATGATTAGGTGTCATTGAAATTAAGTTAGAGAAAGAGAGGTAAGACTTTTATACTCTCTCCCCCTTTATTAAAAACCTAAGATAAATTGGGTTTTGAGGGTTTGATATGTGAAATTAATTGTATTCTCCCTTCTGAATGGTGGATTTCTTTTGTTGTCCCTCTCGTGGACGTAGGTAATATTCACCAAACACATAAAATTCTGGTGTTGTTCCTCTCCGTCTCTATTAGCTAAATTTTATTATTTTTATCTTTATTTATACTTGTCATCTCTTGCATAAAAGTAGGACTATAAATGGTACCTGAAAACCTAATAATCCGATCCGATCTTTTATAAACGGGTCAGGTTCGGATCTAAAAATTAGACCCGAAATCTTTATCGGGTCGGGGGCGGGTATGACTATTTCAAACCCGAAACCCGATAACAAACCTGAAAAGAGAGTAAATGTTATAAAATAGTACTTATCATCATACATTTCACTAAATTTAAATTATAAATTATAAAAATGAGAACTTGATTATATTATATTAAAGCAAAATATATAAATTTTCATTTTGCCTCTAATAAAGTTGAAATACACTTTAAAAAATAACTCTCATTGGAACTTTAATACACCTATTTAAAATTCGAATCCGACCCGAACCGATAAGAAAGAAGAGATTTCGACCCGAAACCGAGTCCGAACCCGAATTCCTTATTAGGGTCGAAATCAGATATGACATGGATCCGACCCAAACCCGACCCATTTACACCCCTAATTAGAAGCCCACTTCTATAACACTCAAAAGTATTATTAAACGCCTTTGTTAGTATAAAAGTCTTGCAACTCTTGAAACATGACCACTGGCATAATTGGAGGCTCATTATATAATGAAGAAAAGTACATGATAAATAAGTAAACAAAATCAGCACGCCAATTATAATACACCGCAAGTGACTCAAAGTACCCATTTCCACTGTCCACTCAGAACAGTCCATTAACCAGAAAATACCAAAAATAAAACAAACAAAATTTAATTAATCATTTGCAAACTCACCTATCCAGTGGCTTTAAACAGCAAAATAATACTTTTGGGAGAAGACAAAGCCTTTTTACGAAGAAAAGCCGAGAGACATTAAGTTCAGCAATTTCTTTCAAAATATTACAATAGAAAAAATGAAGAAACATCAGCAAAAGTTTTTATTCGCATCCAAAATAACCACCTAAAAAAATGAATCTCATTAATCATCTACTAGAAAAGATTACTGGTCCATTTTCAAAGATCATTATTGGAACCCATCGCAACACAAAACCTAAATATACTGTCAACATGAGAACTACTAGGATTTCCATTGTTTTTACTAATTCATTATGTGAACGTTAGATTGTCTCCAAAGTAAACCAAATTATAACCATTTTATTGATGAAGAAAGAATGTTAGCACTACAATATTGAATCAAGTACTCTTGTCACGATAGTGTCATGATAATACTATGGCATCAAACTAAGCTAATGTGTTGACTTTGCCATATATCTCCAATTTTAGCCCTTTTCCCCCTCTTTATTGCTTACAGCAAGACTTGAACATGGCACTCCCACTATCCACCTTAATCCTTTACCACTTAAGGCAGGCCTAGGGCGAATTTTATATATAGTTATATACTTGTTAGACTAACGTAAACCAGCATGCTGCAGATCGAATAATAATGGAGACAGAGCCAGTCAATAAAATTCCATCGATGTGAATGCTGAATTATTATAAACTACGAACTTGTAAGCTCAAGATTCTAGACCATATGCTCAGTAAGTCAGTCTGCGTAAAGAATATGGCAAGGCAAGCTGGGTCAGAAAAAGAAGAGATTCTACGGAAGATACTGTCAGCTATGTTAAAATAAAAGATAAATAGTAATTTGTTAACTTCCACAAACAAAATTTGATAATGCAAGTTATTAGTATGCTGGAAAATCATGCAAGGTCCAACAAGGGTAAAATGTGGGCTGGTAAATAACCAGTGACTGGGTTACTGAATGAAGACAACCAAACCTATGAACCACATGAAATTTAAAAGATGGGTTAGGTGAAATAATGAGGTTTGTGGTACCTCTAATTGGAGATGTATTGTTGGGAATTAGATGCAATTCAGCTACATCCAACCATTCTTATTAATGAGAGGATGAGAAAGCCAAATATGTAGGCTACATAATGACAAGAAGAATTTGTGGCATGAGAGAGAGTATAAAAGCCTTACCTCTCTCTTAACTTATTACAACTACATCCAACCATACTTATTATGAGAGGATGCGAAAGTAAAATATGTAGCTGCATAATGCCAAGAAAATTTGTGACATGATAGAGATTAGAGAGAGTATAAAAGCCTTCCCTCGCTTTCTCTTAACTTAATTTCAACTACATCCAACCATGCTTATTAATGAGAGGATGAGAAAGTCAAATATATATGCTGCATAATGCCAAGAAGAATTTGTGGTATGATAAAGAGAGTATAAAAGTCTTACCTCGCTTTCTCTTAACTTAATTTCAACTGCATCCAACACACTTATTAATGAGAGGATGAGAAAGTCAAATATATAGGTTGCATAATGCCAAGAAGAATTTGTGGCATGATGGAGAGAGAGGCATGAATATTGGCACACACCAAGAGTTGTAAGGCACACACTAATTAATTACAAGAGTGCCATTTTTTTTGGACAATTTTATCCGTAGTGTAAAGTCCAAAATGTCCTTTCTTTCTTCCTCACCCTTCCTCCCGCTCCTCCGTCCGTGGCGACCGCCGATAGTCCCCAGCTGCCCTCACCGTCTCGTTGCCCTCACCCCCTCGCCTCCCCTAACTCCTCCCCCTCCTCCTACTACTACGAGTTGTTGCTGCCAGCAACAATAGTCGTAGCCGCGGGGGAAGGCGGGGGGGGGGGAGGCGGAGGAGGGGAGGGCTGGGGCTAGGGGGAGGGCCGGGTGGGGAGGACGGGGGCTAAGGGCAGAGGGAGGGGATGGGGAAGAGGGGGATGTCGGGGGCGACAGAGCATGCGGCGAAGAAGGTAGGGAAAGAATAGAAAGATGACAGAGGGGTAATTTTCTTGGTGCACTAATTTGGTGTGCGCTTTGATCACTTCCTGATGTGCCAATATTTGTGCCTGAGAGAGTATAAAAGCCTTACCTTACTTTCTCTTTGACTTAATTTCAACTACATCCAACTATACTTATAATGAGAGGATGAGAAAGTCAAATAGGTGGGCTGCATAATGCCAAAAAGAATTTGTGCATGATAGAGAGAGAAAGAGAGTATACTCTTTTTCTTAACTTAATTTCAACTACATTCAACCATACTTATTAATGAGAGATGAAAAAGTCAAATATATAGGCTGCATAATGCCAAGAAGAATTTATGGCATGGTGAACACATGGGCTTCATGTGTAGTCAAGTCACTAGCTAAGAGTGTATTATGTACTAGAAGTAGCCATTTATTTACATTAATCTTAGAGTAAGTTAATTCTTTTTTTCGCTCAGACTTGTGATGATTTAAGAGCAACAATCTCATTCCAAATAAAACCAATTTAGTAATCTCATTTTCATTAAAATTTAAGCTAGCTAACTTAATCATGCGTGATTTTCAACTAAATTATATTAAGCAGCTAAAATATAGGTTTCAAAGTTTGAATTTAGGGACGAAAACTTTATTTTGGATGCATAAATTCAAAGAATCTACACATTTTAAGAACAAAAGCAGAAACATTAATCTTAGAAGTAAGCTTAATTCTTTTGATGTTCTAGACTTGTGATAACTCAGGAACACCAACCACATTTCAAAGTAGACTTGGAGTTACTTATCTTGTTTTCCTTAAAACTTTAGCTTGCAAACTGTGATCATGCGTGATTTTTGACTAAATTATATATTAAGCGGCAAAAAGGATAGGTTTAGAAATTGGAATTTTGCGACGAGAACCTTTTTTTGCACGTCTAAAGAATGTAAGCAGAAACATTGATCTTAGATGTAAGCTTAATTCTTTTTCATGTTCAGACGCGTGATAACTTAGAAGCACCAATCACCTTTGAAAGTAGGCACATGCTTAGTAGTCTCCTTTTCTGTAAAACTTTAGTTAGCTACTAGAATCATGGATGATTTTCATCTAAATTATTTAAGTGGCAATATGATAGGTTTCAAAGCTTGGGACTTTGGGTCGAGAACCTTATTTTTGGCTGCATGAATCTTTCCAAGTACTTGCACATCTTAAGAACTTAAGCAGCAAAACAATTGGAAATGTCACTCCCTCACTCCCCGCACCATAAACTAGGGCAACCATGACAACATATGCAAAAGACAAATCTTATGCATATGCTAACATTCTTAACACTTCACTCACATAACAAATATCAATATGAGAAGAATAAGTGCTAATGCTGGGAAGTCTCAGAGCATTATTATCTAAAATATATAAGACCTCAAACACATTCCAAACATAATTAAGAGTCCGCTCACGATAAATCTCCACCTGCTAATTTCATTTAAATTGAAAAAAGTCTCTAATATCTAAATAAGAAGAAATTCATTAAGTAATTCTTCTGCAACAATTAAACTTCTTAAGCTTTGCCCTGTGAGCTACTCAAAGTCTGTAGTGAAAATAAAGGGTGAGCTATGCGCTCAATGAGCATAACAACTACTTACTAGTTGATCAGACAAGTTTTTTAACAAATTAAACAACTATTTTAAAGAAACTATAACATAAATTATGAGATATCAAATATATGAAATACATATCATATTCAGAATATTCTCAATTCTTATATCACAAGAATGATAATTAAACCAAACCATATTACTATTGAGTTTGAGGAACCCAAGTAACAGAAGATTGCAGCAACACACAGAGACTAGTCACCAATTGCACGAACGAACAAAAAGGGAAGAAAGTGAGAACACACAAATTTAACGAAGTTCGGCAATTACCTATGTCCTTCAGGCAGAATGACAGAGAGATCTTATTAATCAATCAATTACATAATACAATCAATAGGGGCAATACCTTCTTTTTATAGCCAGAGAATCCTTAAAGAAAAGAAAACCAACGGATCTGAAATCAGATCAGAAAAGAAACATATTAAGAAACTTCCCTGAGCTGACATGCGGTCGACCGCGCTCTGTGCAGTGTCCAAATTGCGCTCTGTGCAGTCAACTGGATGGTCGACCACGCTCTATGTAGAGCCAGTTTAGCTATACTGGCCAGTCGGCCAGGCGTGCTATTGCTAAGTAATTTCTCATTGGGCGATCGGCCGGGCGTCGACCAACCCTTCTTTATTTTCGTACACGCTTTTGTGCATGGCCAGTCAACTGCCGATCGACCAGCCCTTTGTCTTCGGCTGCGTCTGGTCTTATATTTTGCACCGTTGACTCTGATCTCTGCGTTGTCTTCTCCAATGAGTTAAAAAACTTTACTAACAAGAGTTATATACTCTGTCCCCACAATCACATGGTAACAAACCATACTTATCACATTTCAAAAATCATCTTATTTGTCCAACTAAGGTGATAGATTATGGCCCACCTGCATGAGAATGCACATAAATCACATGAAAGTTACTTAGGGACACAATGTATCTAACTGGTCATAGGTTGCCCAAAGGTCACATAGATTGCCTGAAGGCCACATAAAAATTACTCGGAGGCCACATAATTTTCTGGAAGACACATAGATTGCCTGAAGGCCACATATTCGATACACTTAGTACCATATGACAAGCTCAATAACATCACATCACATCATACAGACTTTTGAGAATTTTTAACACTTCAAAAACTTTTGATTTTTTTTACTATTCCAAACACTTCACTTTTCAAATATACTTATCAACTCATTTCATTTTCAATATAATAAATATCCAAAATAGCTATAGCACTTATAAAGTTAGTTCACTTGTTTAGAAAATGAACAAGAAATTTCAATCACTTAATTAGTACGAATATTCACAAACTAATTATAAAATATGCTTTCAAACTTCGTTTGCAAATCTTGGTAAGTAATCACAGTTAAGAAATATAATTTGTATAAAGAGTGGTATACGAGTTGTATTAGGAATATATAGAAATAAGAGCAGATTATACTTTTATGTATCCATATAATTGAGAGGAGAAATCTCTCTGAGACTAACTTTTAATTTTTATAATCTAAATTTTTATATGGTATCAAAGCACTAAGGTTCTCGATCTTTCACAACCTTTGTCGTCTTCATCTCCGCTCGCCCTCAAAAAATCATCATCAATTATCTTTTTTTTCGTCTTCTTTCTTTTTTCTTATTTTAAATCTGATTTGAATTAAGGTTTGTAAAAAAAAGTTACTGCTCACAATGAATAATACCATCATGGTACTGTTCACGTGAATAGTAAACAATAAAAAGGTGGAAGAGGCTTGGAGTTTTTTTAGAGTATTCTCTTTTCAAGATTATGTATTCTTTATGAATATTGAGTTTGTGATTTTTCTATGAATTGTTTAGATCTTGAGGGAGAATTGTTTGATTGGCATTTTGGCGTGTTTCGAACCCGAGGGTGGATTATTTGCTTGGGTATTAGATCCCGTGGGAGCATCATTTGTTTGATTTATTTGTTGGTGTTTAGATTTCGAGAGAGGATCATTTGCTTGGGTGTTTTGGAGCCTTGAAGAGTGGAGAGGATCAGAAGAGATTTCAGGAGTATGACAAATAAGGAGTATACACCAATAGTTTTAGTATTTTTTTCCAGACGTTTCAATGTTCCAGGCTGCCCAAATGTCTTCTTCTGAATAACTTGCTCACCATTTCAACAATTCAGATGTTTCAATAATTTTAAAATGCCCAGATGTCATCTTCTGAAGAACTGCTCCGGCCTGGTCAGGTAACTCCACAGTTTATCCTGCATCATCTTCTCCACACGTGGGTTATAGATTTAGGAGCTTAGATCGTATGACTGAGAACAAATGTATTATACTCTCTTGATTTTACGTGTTTTTTTCCCTTTGTTATATTAGCCGATAGTTCTACTTCTTTTCAAGACATAAGACTTTCTGATGCTACATTTTTTTATCTCTATCATCTGTCCTTTATATTCCAAACTTTCATTGCAGTTTACTATCAGTAAGTAAGATTACTAGAGCGTTAAATTATTCAGTAAAACTCTAAAAACTCTATTCTTTGTTTTGTGAATTCAGAAACTTGAAACGAAGAAGATGATTGGCACCAAGTATGAGAAAGACAGATTGTACTACCTAGACTTGGCCTCCAAACTAATAACGTGCTTCAGTTCAATTTCACTTTTTGATAATCACTGTCAGTTTGGTATCAGAGATAAATCCTGCTCTTTTCCTCTACGTTCCACAAAACCCTATCCTCCCCCAAATTTTCACAAACCCTAGTTCCCCTTGTCAATTCTAGATCTTGCAAAAAAAAACCCCTCAAAAATCCCTTCAAAAATCCTTTGAAAATTCTGACCACCACTGTTCTCTATATTCTCTCCTTCAACAGCACCTGATCCAGGCCGCTGCCGCCAGCTTCTCAATGCCGACAACTTCTCCCCTTCCTCTCCTCTGCCTCCTGACGATGAAGACTCTTCCGCTGCTTTCCCAACGACGAAGGTTCCTCCTCCGCCGCCGATCTCTGACCTCTCCTCTCCATCGGAGTGCGCTTTGGTTCATTCTTAATGCTTATATGCTGGGTCCACGATCACCACCATGGCTCGATTGAAAGCTGAGGAGATCTGCACTCAACAAGGTTGAATTTCCCTACTCCGGGGGAATGATGAGGACATCTAGTGGATTAGTTTGTTTTACTTGGTTAGATCATTTTATTTTAATTTGTTTTAGTTGGTTGGATCATTTTATCTTATTGTTTTAATTGGTTGGGTCATTTGATCTTATTTTATTTTAGATGGTTAGTATAATTGGTTGGTTTATTTTATTTTAGTCCCACATTTATTGTGATAGGGGTTATCATGATATTGTAGGCCTATATAAGGTCATGACTATTTTTTTTATTAAGCGTATGATTGATAATGAAAATTGCTATTGATGCATTGTAGCCACTGTGCTTTTGGGTGAGATGCCCTAGAGAGATTGTCAAACCCCTCTTTGGGGGATTGAGATTTCCTACTGTTCGCCTCCGTCACTTTTCCTTTTATTTTCTTTTTTATTTTAAGAAAGCTAGACTGCAATCAAAGCATAACCTATCATTTGATGGGTGGAGCCTGGAGGCATGTTTAGTTGTCCTTCTAGCTTGTGGTCCTTAAATATTTGCGCGGGTTTGCAAAAGTTTGTCTTGCAAATTATTTCTTATCTTCAGGTTTACATATTTTTCCCTGTCCTAGGAACAAAAAGATTGCAAACCCCACCTATCTGGGTGCTATGTAGCTCAAGTCCATAGAACACATGTGTACTTTGGGAATGTAAAATAATTGAAATCTGTAACTTAGGAGTTAGGAGGTAAAATCCAATGGACGAAGTAAAGTTCAATGGGTATGCCTGCTTGCATAGTTATTTGGTTGTTGTAACACAATACGTTTTATAGTGGATATTTTTCAGGATGCGAGGATTGAGGGAGTGAGAAGAAAGGAGATCGCTAGCGGAGACCTGCAACGGATTGTGTTACATTGGACTTTGCAGGATCTTCTCGCCGGAAGCCGTGGACTTGGTGCGGAATCTTTAGTTGACCTTTGTTGTATTCAAGGTTCTCAATATCGGATATCGGAATCGTATCGGATGAGGGTTTTTCATATCGGATATCGGATATCGGGGAGATATTGGGGATACGCGCGCATATCGGGCGTTCATATTAGACACTATATATAATGAAATATTGATAATTAAGAGTTGGTTTAGGGTCATAACTATCATTTATCTAATAAAAATGATGTAATATGATTGCAGAGACAGTAAAAATAATGTACATTTGCACGCAGTCGTGCAATAAATAAGTTATTTCATATCGGGCGATATATCGGACGATTTATCGGCCAATATCGGGAAATTTATCGGGCGATATTTCAAATATCGGCTGTTTTTTGCTGCAAACGATATGGCGAACGATTTTCCCATATCGTATCGGCAGCAGACAAAAAAAGAGATATCGGACGATATCTCGGCTGATATTTAAAACAGGGGTTGTATTTTTCTTTTTCTTTGCGGAAACTATTATTGTAGTCTTCTTTCTTGGGATATTTCGTTAATAATTATTAATGGAACAACGCCGGGGGCCTTTACCGCAAGGTTTTTTCTCAAAAGATATATGGCCTCCCTCTCATCAAGGACAATATGTAAAATAAACTTTCATGGCTGTTTACACAAAACAATTGTCTAAATTCCAAATAAAGTAGAGTGCAATGACTGTTTACACAAAACAATTATCTAAATTCCAAATTAAATAGACTGCAATCACATTATTAGATGACAGGTAGCGTTCAGGCACTCGGTAATGGATTAATGATTCCCTCCTTTTTTGTAAATAAGTAAATAAAACAAACTATGACTCAACCACACACCTTCAGTGACATTGCTCTACTCATAATACTGTTTCTAGGTTACTTGGCTTTAGCGACAAGAAACAAATGTTTCTTCTTAGGTGTTGTGAGGCCAAATTTCTCCTCAAAGTCCAAATCCTCTGCTTTAATTCCAAACGGTAGCACCCAATGAAAACAATGTAATAGATTAGCCAAAGTGAGCTCCATTATTGCTGATGCAAAGTTAATCCCGGGGCAACCTCGTCGCCCAACTCCAAATGGCATGTAATCAAAATGTTGTCCTGGTCTGTAATCTCTAGCATTTTCTAAAAATCTCTCAGGACAGAACTCATCTGGGTTATTCCAGAATTTTGGATCCCTGCCGATGGCTTTGGCATTGACAAAGACCCTTGTTTTTGCAGGAATGTGGTATTCTTGTATCTGACACATCTCAGTAGTTTCTCTTGGAATCAACAATGGAGCAGGAGGGTGTAACCTCAAAGCTTCTTTGATCACTAGTTTCAAATAATTAAGTCGTGGAAGGTCACATTCTTCCACCTTGCTTTTGCTTCCAACAAACTTTTGCAGCTCTTGTTGTAGTTTATCCATCACTCTTGGGTTCCTCATGAGCTGTGTCATTGTCCATACAAGAGTCACTGAAGATGTGTCGCTTCCAGCAATAAATACATCCTAAGACAAAAGAAAAAAAATCCATTGCTATTAATATAGGACTTCCAAATTTCAATTATTTATACAGCAAGGCAGTGTCTAATCAAAAGTAGTATATAGAAAAGACACAATTTTGAAGACCTCTGGTGTGCAAAGATCCCCATCAAAGTTCACGACGTGAGCCACATAAGGTGGGTGAAACCTTACAGTTCAATGTGGAATCAGTAGAGAATAAGTAGATGGGAACCTAGGTTCAGTAGTCCTAGTTGAGGAGATGAATTGAGGATTGCAGGAACTTATGGGTGGCCGAACGGAGTAGATATCCTATTATCTACATTTAGACGCCACAAAACCATGGCATTGAAGATGTGTTTTTTCATTAAGCGAACCTTTTGTACCTTGGAGATTTTATCAAAGAGCGCAAATAGGTTTAAAATGGGTGTTGCTAATAAGATCACAGAATTGTATTTGGTTGCTGGAATATGATGTTGTTATCAACAAGAAAATCTTATTAAAGATGGGTTGCAGATGACAACTGCTGATTCTATGGACATATTCTAGAAATGGTGGCCTTTCTTTTTCTTGTGAGAGGAGAAAAAGTTTCTGGTGGACTACAAAAGATGTTTTCTAGCTTTTCCATATTCCTTTGCCACTAGATGGTTTGTGGCAATGTGGACTATGGATATTTTTAAGGAAAAGGACCAGAATATAAAGACAGGTTCTTTAGATTTATCCTCCTTGGAGGAATATTTTATGAACTCTGTGGTGGAGCCAATTTCATTTGACCTTTATATTATCTTTTATGTATGTTACATTGGTACCACCTGTGGGGACCGAGATATTTAGTAGAATATTTTTTAATCCAAATGTTTGGCTTTCAATAATTGCTTCCATAATCACTCTTTCATGAAATTGGTGGGTGGTAACTACCATTAATTTAAAAAAGAAGGAAAGATCAGGTTTTGAATCTTGGAAGTGGCACAAGAGTGAAATAATGAGGGATTTGTGTCTCTGGTCTAATTATGTAGATGGGATGTTTCTTTTTCCTTTTCCCCAAAGAGTATGGGGAGTCACGTCAGCATGCCCCCCCCCCCCCCCCCCTCTCTCTCTCGTGTGTGCGTGTGGAGATGGTGACAAGAGATGGTTGATTCAGAATAAAAGTTACTATGATTCTGTTAGGATGACCAAGATTAGTTAATGGTTTGTTTATCAAATATGGTCATTAAATTGAATATTTGATTTATAGTTCATTAGTATTCATTTGTTAGGAAATGCATGACACAAACATGCTGGTGTCTATCTGTGCTCCATATCAAGTCCTATGTGTTTGAGAGACTTACCGTGAGGAAGGCCTTAATGTTATTCATTGTGCTGAAGGTTGTGCCATATGTTGGATCATTGTGAAGGGAAAGCAAAGCATGGAGCAAGTCCTCATGGTCGGGGGCTGAGCCATTATCAATGTGCTCTTGTATCATTTCATTGTAGAACGTGTCCAACTCCTCGAAGTTTTTATCCACCCTCTTCTTCAAGCCTGTGAATGCATGGACCCATTCCAATGGCGGGTAGTAATCTGCAATACAAAATCCTCCTAGTAGCTTCATAGCCTCATCAAGAATTTCGTAAAATCTGCTCCCCCCTTCATCGTAATTACTAATACTTGCATTGTACTTGTCACCAAACATAATTCGGCACATGATATTATTCACAAGGGCGAACATCATCTTACTCAAATTTATTGTAGCAGAAGGAGATGAAGCAGAGAGTCTTCCAATATAGGCAATTAGACTTGCCACTTCATCCTCTCTTACAGCTCGAAATGATTCTACTCTCTTCAAACTAAGAACCTCCATCATGCTAATCTTGCGAAGTTGCCTCCAGTACTCGCCGTAACTCACCCAGGCCATGTCTAAGCGGCTGTACGTGATCCTGTGGCTAGCATACAAATTAGGCCTGTTCGAGAAGGCAGCATCATGGGATTTGAAGACCTCTTGGGCTATGTCAGCAGAGGAGACAATTACAGTAGGAATAGAGCCAAGTTTTAGAAACATGAGAGGCCCGTGTTTTAGAGAGAGCTTGCGGAGGGAGTCGTGAGGCTTGGAGCCTAGCTGGTGTAGGTTTCCAAGGATTGGGAGCTTCCATGGGCCTGGAGGTAGCTTTGTGTGCTCTCGTTTTCTCCTGCTTTTGTGGAGTAGTAGGAGCAGAGGAAATGAAAGGAAGAGAAACCAGATGAATTGTTGAGAAAGCCATTGTGGATCCATTAGTGGGTCTGGTGGGGTGGTGCGGATATTCAGCCAGATTATATAGAGAATGGAATACAAGCTAATACTAATTCAAGGATAGTGGCAGCAGAGTGCAAACAATAAAGCTTAGGTAATGGATATGAGGAGGACATCACTATAGCTCATTTTGACCAGGCCTGCATTGATATTTTACGTTTTCTATTCAGTTAGCATTATTATCTATATAATCATGATGAAGTGACTTTTATTATGCAAAATCCATGTTAGATGTCATATTTAGCGGATACTGTCCTCTGTTAGATTCTATTCTTTTTGCAAACCAGCTAGCATTACCATAGTCTTTATGTAGGCTGACTTGCAGATCCATGTTCTAGACATTTGAGCTTATCTCTCATCCTAGTGTATAGTAATCAACACTCACATTCTGTTTACTTTTCATTGACCTGGCTCTGCCTCTATCATTGTTTAGTCTGCAGCAAGCCAAAAATTTGGAGCTGTTATTATGTTTTAGAGATAGCTTATGGAGCGATGGGGAGCTTCCATGGGCCAGGTCGTAGCATTGCTTGCTCTCTTTTGTTGCTGTTTTTAAGAAGTAGCAGGAATAGAGGAACAGAAAGGAAGAGAAAGCAGAAGAATGTTGAGATGGCCTTTTTGGAGCCATTAGCGATAGGGGTGAGCAGAGTTCGGTTATAACCGAAATAACCGACCAAAAACCGAAACCCGAACCCAAACCGAACCGAACCGCTGTAGTTCGGTTCGGTTTCGGTTTTGTGTTTCAAAAACCGAACTCGACCGAACCGAACCGAATCTCTCACCCTATATATCACCCCACCCAAATTCAATTTAGTAAATCATATAGTTCATAATAAAAACTAGTGAAAATTTATTTCATTACTTCTATCAATACCATCTTTTTTATATTGAATATGTGAAAGTTATGTTAAGTACACTATCATAATTAAGAATAATATTTATATTAATATAGTTCTTTTTTTTCATTCTTGCCATTAAAAAATAGTAATAATTATGTGAGTTTTGATATAAGAGCCCACATACAGCGTAAAAGTTTTAGAATATGAAATTTTTAATTCACATTAAGGTTTGGGTCTTTTCTTATTTCTAATTTGGGTATTGAATATTTGATATTAGAATATTAAACGATGATAATATAACGGTGATTAAAAAATATAAGAAATGATGGAAAATATTGGCCTAACCGAAAAAACCGAAAAACCGAACCGAACTGAGTCGGTTCGGTTCGGTTCGGTTGCTACGTCTAATCGGTTCGGTTCGGTTTTGTAAAAATTAGCAAAAACCGAACCGAACCGACCGATGCTCACCCCTAATTAGCGAGTATAGAAGTGGTGTTGTCTATGCAACATGAACACTCCTATCATAAAGTCGTGTTGTATCAGACACATGTCCAACATGCGTGTTGGATACACGTGTATTTATAAGAATTTGTTACGTGTTAGCATGTCGTGTCCATATTGATGTACCCGTGTCCGTGCAACATAGGGTGTTGTTGTCCAATAATATTTGGATTATATATAGAATTCAATTGCAACAATATGCTAATTCAAGGAAAGAGGTTGTAGAATGCAAACAATGCTGCTGAGCTAAATGATAAGATACATATATCTTTACAAAATTATAGAAGTTTAGTAGGGCACATGATAGCTCATTCTTAACTAATGCACTGACTTTTACATTTTTTAATCAGTCAACATCTATTATTTATATGGTTCATGATTAAGTTATTTGTTATTATGCATATGGTGGTTAATATAATATTTATATTATATATTAGAACCTTTCCTTTTTGCCACCCACCTTGCATTTCCGTGAGGATAATCCTGTAGAAGCACGAGGAGATGGTTCTGGTGATCAAAGGGATCAAAATTTCCCTGCAATTATGGATGAAGTGCTCCAAGTGGTTTTGGCTACCATTGGTTTTATCCTTGTCCCCACCACACAACCCCCCCACCCCACCCCCCCCCCCCCCCCCCCCCCAAGTTTGAATTTATACTGTGTATGTTTCCTTCATTTATATCGCTGGAGGGCCTTGGGTTTCTTCTGTTAATCTAGACATAGTTATTTCATAAACATGAAGAATGCTTGTTCTATTTTGCATATAACCATATATTTCGACTGAAAATCAAGCTTTACTCTATATATTTGGGATTCTTAGAATGACCTTCCATGGTTACGTAGGGAGTATTAAATTTGCATTGGGTAGCAGAAAACTAGTGAAAGCAGCGACAAATATGCATTGGAGAGTCGCTGCTTGTTTGATGAGGTTATAGATTTGGCTAGCTTATATGATGCGGTTATAGTGAAGAAATTACTGCTTGTTTGGGATTCTGAAAAGCTTCTTTATGTTTCTTGTTAGATCTGATGAAAGAAGTAACCCTTTTTCAAAGAAAAAAATCAGGGCTAATTGTGTCATAACTCAAATATGAAAGTTGTTATGACACCGCCTGTCATATTACCTAGGCAATAAATGGCCGAAGAAATTGCTTTCTCTATTTTCAGTTACTGAGAGAGCGTGGGTTGGTTGGGAGCCTTCAAGCGATATATTTATGTATTGTCCCTGAAACTTCTTGAAAGTTGATAAACTTGAAGAACTTCTTGAAACTAGATTGCATTAAAATGGAAACATTTGCAATTCTCTCTCTTTCACTTCTCAGTTTTCTGTATTTATCATAACTTTCTGTGCAACCAAAAAAAAAAACAGATCACCACATACCTAATAGAAAAGGCCTTGTAATACTTCAAAGAGTAAAACTTCCATTTCATTGTTCATGTTATCATTCTGTGCATCGTGTTATTAATTTATGCATAGAAGTTTTCTGAAAAAGACTTGTCTGTCTTTGTGTTTCCAGTACACTTGCTCAGCGGTGCAGAGCTGATACGGCTTGCTAGGGACTACATCAAATATCTCTCGGGGGGTACTGCCAGCCCACGGTTGCTGCGAACCATGGAGAACTTTGTTGGGGGTTTTTTGGGGGGGTGGGGGGGGGGGGGGGGGGGTTGGGGGGTGGGGGGGCATAATCAGGACTATAAACAGTCAAAAAGACTGGTTGGGACGAGCCATTGTTGCCATGCCCCATCTTGTAGCCGAACCCGAGGAAATTAGTTGAGTTGATGAGGCCCGGAGATAGTTAAACGAGATTCTCTCTGTGTTCTTCAAGTATCTGTGCATTCTTGATCACCTCGTTCTTCTACAGGATTATGTGATTGAGACGAGCTACTCAATCTTGTCAAGTCTCCCAGTCTAGGATTAGGATTTTACACAGATGGAATGACACTGGAAAAGTGCTGATGTTTAAGAAACTTATTATTTTTGTTAATTGGATTGGCTGTTATTTCTGTTTTTTTTTATTTGTTTCATTTTCTGTTCTTTTTAATTTGGCTGGTTCCATGCGGCCTGAAACTTTGTAATGATTGATGGCAGTTCTTTCGACTTGACTCTGTTGTATTGCAAAGCAAATATTGTGATATTTGGGTTTGCATAGTTAGAAATCTTTCTGATTGATGTCAACTTTTGGTTTCTCGCTGAAGACTGAAACAGAATGCCAGGCCTGTAGCTCTAGTAAAGTCCTTGTGTGCGGTGCATTTGAACTCTACAATTTTATCTACATTTTCGTTTTAATTTCATGTCAACTTATATTCTCGTGCTTGTATTTATATCATGTTCTTGTTTGTATCCATGTATGTGATCGGCAAAGAGACATGCAGATATGTATCTTATCATATCCGTATTTGTATTCATCTTTGTGATTGGCAATGGATATGGATATGGAAAATTCTATATAATATCCAATCTGCTTTAGTGACAACCATTGACCATCATCAGATTTTTCCTCTTTCTTTTATTTATTTATTAGATTTTTTTTTTTAAAGATATAGCCCTCTAGAAATTTTTTTTATATTTAAGAGAACCCTTATTTATTTTTTTAGATATATATTTATTTTTTTGATCCAGCCTCATAGTCCAACATCAATGTGGTGGGCTTGGTTCGGTTACGAAAGCTTGACCTCTTGGGCCCGTTTCGAAAACGGGTCGTGTTTTTCATCACGACCAAGGTATTACCCAACCCGACCCAAATCGGGTTCTGTTTATTCGATTTAGGGCCCAGGGTTTAAAGGGAGAGCGAGTTCTGCGCTCTCCACGATTCCCCAATCTCAGTGTTCCAACGCCCGCTCCTAATCTTCTTCCAGGTATTTTCTACATTCAATCCCCCATTTGATTGAATTTTTTGTGGTAATATTACTTTTTTAAAGCAATTTTGCGTAATTTTGGGCAATATTTGAAAAATGGGTTCTTTCAAGGATCAAACCTTTTGCTTTCTCGTCTCTGATCTTCTATCAAAATGCAATTTTGAAAGATTTTCGATTTTCTTCTATCCTCTTTTAGTATTTGATAGTAACAACTATTTTTCACATTTGTAACATAATTGCCGAATTGGGTAGAAATAAAACCTCAGCCTCACTTATTCTGATCTTTAGTAGCATCTTTTTCATTGACACAGAGCAAGTGGTGACTAGGAAATTTGTGTTATAACTGCTGTATCTTGCTCTTGTTTTCTTCTTTCCTGTTCATTCAATAATCTTTTGAACAAATTGTTTGCTTGCTTGATGGTAGGGAAAATTTTCATCATCTTTGTTGCAGGATACACTCCGTGTCTCGATCTTAGATAAATGGCACTTCGTGGTGTCTGGCAACTTCAAAAACTGGTAGTGAGCTACTGTGACTGGGGAGGAAGTAGTAGGGGAATCAGGTACTTGTTTTGCTCTTCTTTGCTGTTATAGATAGATAGCCGTGTGGGAGTTCATTTTTTTGCAAAGTTAGATTGTAGGGGCTTGTTATTAGGACGAACCCAAACTTTAGGGTTTAGAAAACAAAATAGAGGCATTTCTTCAGGACAAGCCTGTAGTTACTGAGTTGAAAATGATCTTGAACTATGGACAAAGCGTAAACAAATTTACTAACGTTCTTATTTGAAGAAAAAAAGCTGTTAATGAAGCTAAGCTAATGTAGTACGATAGTGGACTTAGCCTAGCAGTCTTATTCAGCATTGAACCCTTTAGTATGAATTACTTGTTTTCATCCATACTAGTAGTGGATGCTTATGTTGAAACAGTTTTGCTTTCTATAATTTTTTTAATAAAATTAATATTATATATCCTTGAATGCTTTAAACTTAGTGAATCTACTACTGTTGTTATCTGTGAAATGTCATTTATAATGTTGTAATGATCCTAGAGGACCTTAACTTTAACCTGTTTATATATCGGGTTGGAGCTTTCGAGTTTGAGGCCCCATCCTTTCTCTAAAAAATAAAAAAAAGATAAAGAAAATAATAATCTGTTTACAATAATGCAAATGAAGCAGTGAAATCATGCATTTCTAATTTGATTTTATATTTTCTTTATTACTGAGAGTTGAACTATAAAACCATATGTTTCACTATAATACATAGAATTGAAAGGGGGATGTGTGTTCCTTGACATAAATGATTAATACATAAGCATACTTCATTCTGTCAAGCATGGGTCTAGGAAGCAAGGCCACAATACAACACAAACAATAATTTTTAAAATAGTACATTTGAAATAGCAGTGATACAAGATGAAGTGTGGTTCTTAATATGTGTATCCGTCACGACATGACTTCACAATAGAGATGTCGTGCTTCATAGAACATAAGGGCTTAGTTTGCAATTAAAAGAATTCGAAACTTAGCCTTTGTTAGTCATCATTATATTTGCAATTAAAAGAATTCGAAACTTAGCCTTTGTTAGACATCATTATGTTTGCTTCAGCAAATTTATTCTTTCTAGTGAGTAGTGACACTCAGTCTAATGATATGTGGGTCAAGACACAAGCGGCTATTTGATTGGTAAAGAGGGCCAGGGAGTATGGCCACTTTCTCCTCTTTCTATTCCTCTTCCACCAGTTAGAGAGTAGTGCTCGGCAGACCATTAATCTCATAGTATTACTCTATCCTAATTGATCTACATTGTTCAGGCTTGAGATAAATGGTAAATAATTTTTTGTCATATTTACTTTTCTTTGGCGAAACACTTAAATGTGGATTTGGTATCATGATAAGGAGTGCAAATGGACATGGATAATCCTCATATGAATTACATAATCATTTTTGAGTGTGGATATCTTATATCTGATATCTGCTAAAACTGGACGTGATACCGTAGTGGTAAAACTATCCGAATACATACCCAAAGATTCCATATGTCCAAATGCATATGCATGTTTCACATGCTTCAAATATGATGTGATATCTTGGTTAAGCTTGTGCGGTTTTATATAATTCTAATATTTCTACATAAAAGAATATCAAAATTTAAGTGTAAGTCATGTTTCTTTTCCAAGTTCTTTGTCCTATTCATCATATCCAATTAATATCCGATTAATATCTAAATATGAATTTGTTCCTACCAAATACTTATCCATATCTGAATCCCCCCAAAAGAATTCAAACATGGTTATGGTAATGCATACATCCACCTTGTAACTGATCCAAATGCACCCTTATTGATAAATTATAAGTAATTTTGCTAGCTGTTTCCTATTCTCTGAAATTAGAGTAACTTCAAAATAGAACAAGGCTAATACTCCTTGACCAAAGAACTAGATCACTTGGTTTGAAGGGTGACCAATAAAAACATTGCCTTCTCCATCTCCAAAGTGTGAACTGGAAAATTAACATGTTCTAGAGAAGACCCAAGTTTCACATGATACCATAGGAAGTAGTGGATAACAACCTTTTAACTTCAGAACATGTGAGGAGTATATCTTAAAAAATAGTGTTTCATCTTTGTGGAATATGAGTACTTCAATTATTTGTTATTCCTTAAAAATGCCCATGAGATGCTTGGAGCGCCCCTTCAAAAATCTGATCATAATGACATGGACCTTGTGGTATAAAACATTGGGAACCTCTGCTTAAAACATCCTCCTGGCTTGTAGCTATAAATATTCCTTTTTCCGTCCTCCGGGTTCTGTTGGGTAGTACCTGTGTGTCATAGCCCCACAAGAATCTGAACTTAATGTATGGTTTTACTTCCATATATGAATCTCATTTCCATA
This sequence comes from Agave tequilana, assembly GCA_038442645.1. Taxonomy (NCBI): domain Eukaryota; kingdom Viridiplantae; phylum Streptophyta; class Magnoliopsida; order Asparagales; family Asparagaceae; genus Agave; species Agave tequilana. Next base: position 158,204 of record JAVJIF010003180.1, read on the forward strand.
TTTGTCAAGATTACGTGCTTTCTTCATTTTTTGATATGTTGACATAACATCTCTAAACTCTAACGATCTCACCAGGGAAAAGTTAATCTTTTCCTTTTGACAGACAGGTTGGAAAGAAGATTCATCTGGTGATTGTGTCAGCTAGTCTTATGGTAGTAAAACTCATTTTCTTTCTATCTGACAGGACAAACAAATAGGAGGGGATGGTTCTTTCATTGCATTGATAGAAATGATAATTCACATTAATTTCTAACAAAATTTGATATCCTCGGTTGGCATGAGAATTTAGTTGGAACAGTGGAATTGACACCTAAAGAAAGCTAGAAGTGAGTACTTCTGGTCATATAGGGACGTTCTGCACAAGGTGCAAAGGCATATCAGTTAACTCAAACCTTACAAGAGAATGGAATGCAATTACAAGTTTATTTAACGGTAATGGGATGATAAGCTGAATCTGATATTTGTCTGTTTTCATTGCTACTGATATCAGTATCTGGATACCATTCCTCCCTCGGTAGCTGTTCTTTAATGCTTTCGTTTTCCATGCCTTTAGGAATTAAATATTGTGGCAGGGCATCTCAAGTCTGACTAGCTTGACTTAAACGGAATTACTACTATTTAATTGTTGGGATATGTGCAAATCTTGGCAATACATGAGAGTTCTGATAGTCAAATTGAAGTCTGTCAGCCTTTTTTTTTTTCCTTCTTTCCCCTCCCTGGTCAGTTGCCAAACTGTTTTTTGAGCAGGAATGCAGGGAAAACATAATTACTTATAACAGAAATTCAAGGTTTATGTGGCTTTTCGTTCATCCTAGAATCTTTCTTCCAAAAACTTGAAGAAATCCCATTATTTGATAATTTTCTACATTCTCCAGTTAAGAGTGTCCCACATGCTATTTTTATACATTCATGATTAGTTCATTTCTTATTGATATTTAGTTTAAACCCGGTAATCACAGTGGAAAATTCTTCTTGGTATGTCATTCTGCAATTTCGATATGTTTAAATTTAAACAGCTGCTATAAATTAATAATTTTAATTACAACACTTGAAAGGATTCTATTTTCGTATCATCAATAAATCTCCTGAATATGCTCAGTATGCCCAAACAATGATGAACAAATACAAGAAACAGAAAGTACACTTTCAGGGGTTGCATACTATTGAGTGAGATGTGATATTGGTCGGTTGATTTTTCTGAAAAATCATTGTTAGTGGCACAGTATTTTTCTGTCAGAAGTGTATATGAAAATGATGCTAATTTAACTTAATTTAGAATTAGAATAGCTAGCTGTGAATTCATAAAAACCATTAGGGCTGCTAATGATGGACTTGGAAGGAATCTGTAGGGACTGCCAGATAACACATATGATATGAGGTGGCTTTTAAATATTTACTTTAGTTAGTTATGATAATTGAATTCTAATGGAGGTGTAATGTTATGTCATAATAGTAATCTGTCTTCATCAGTTCTTTGCTTGGGTCATCCTTTCATTGGATACAATCATACAATATTCAAAAATTTCATGCCTAAATATCACTAAGTCTGTGAAAATTCCAGGGCATTTATGGAGTCTCATCTGCCGGCGTTTAAGGAAAAGAATCCTCAGCTAGAGGTGGTTACCGAACTAATTCGTGGTCAACATCCTCATTTGAAGGGACAGTATAGTAAGCCCCTTGCATTCTACTTATTCTATACATGTTACACAATCACAGCAAAAACTGAGATCTATTTGCTAAATGCTTTCTGTTGAAAACTTGAAATTTCATCTTATGGGTAGTCATTACATTTGGACAGGCAGTAATGATTGAAGGATCGAATTTTTTTCCAAAAGATTTCTACCCCTATCTGTGCTTAACTTTATGTATACTGAAAACTTATACAGTTATGCTAGAAAAACCAGAGAATTTGTTGTTGTAACTCCATGAGCCAACAACATCAGACCAGCACAACTTACCTAGTGTCAGATATTTTATCCTAAAAACCTAAAATTTTAGCTGTGATACGTTTCCTATCCTTTTAAGAGTTGTTTAAAAATTCCACAATTACTGTTCACGTAGGCTAGATTTACTTCAAGTGATGGGAACTATAATTCTTTTGTAAGCTGCTTTAGTGTCTCCTTTTTCCTGCTATCACCCAGTCGTATCAGTGTTGCGGGTGCAAGTGGATTAGATTTTACGTTACAAATAGGTGCCGCCAAGGCTACTTTTACCAGGATTCTGCGCGTCTGGCATATAGGCTAATCTGGGAATTTTGAAACAGTTATCTAATATAAGCCTAACTAATGGGGACATCAAGTGAATTAGTTTGTTTTAGTTAGTCATGTAGTTGGTTATTTTATCTTAGTTTGTTTTACTTGGTTATGTAGTTGGGTTATTTTATCTTTAGTTTGCTTTAGTTGGTTATGTAGTTGGTTTATCTTATCTTTAGTTTGTTTTAGTTGGGTAGTGTAGTTATTTTATTTTATCTTGTTCTCCACATTGGTTGTGGTGGGAGTTCTCATATGATGTAAGGCTATAAAAGGCAGAGACTGCTCTGAAAATTCTCAGTTGATTAATGAAATATTTGCTTAAGCTTTTGTGTCAGTGTGCTTTTGGGTGAGATGCCCTACAGAGAGAGTCCCAACAATTTTCTTAAGTTACAAATTCTAGGTTAAGATTTTCTAGTATTCGTTCCCAATTATCCCTCTTCTTTTTTGTTTGTCCCCCACCATTTTGGTATCAGAGCTAAATCCTGCTCTTTTTTTCTACATTTCACAAAACTCTAGCCTCCACCAAATTTTCACAAAACCCTAGTTCCCCTTGTCAACCTTAGATCTTGCCCCATAAAAATCCCAAAAATCCCTTCAAAATCCTTCGAAGAAATTCCAACACGCCACTGTTCTATTCATCTCCTTCAACAACACTTGATTCATGTCGTCGCCAGCTCCTCAACGCCGACAGCTCCTCCTCCCCTTCCTCTTCTTCGCCTCCTGACGACGAAGGCTCCTCCGCCGCCGTCGATCTCCGACCCCTCTTCGCCATTGAAGTATGCCGCCTTGGTTCAGTCTTGATGCCATCTGCTGGGTCCACGACCACCATCATGTCTCGATTGATAGCCTGGGAGATATACACTCGACAAGATCGAATTTTTCCCAACCCCGGAGGAATGATGGGGACATCCAGTGGATTAGTTTGTTTTAGTTAGTTATGTAGTTGGGTTATTTTATTGTACTTTGTTTTAGTTGGTTTATCTTATTTTTAGTTTGTTTTAGTTGGTTATGTAGTTGGTTTATCTTATCTTTAGTTTGTTTTAGTTGATTAGTGTAGTTAGTTTATTTTATCTTATTTCCACATTGATTGTAGTGGGAGTTCTCATATGATGTAAACCTGTAAAAGGAAAAAACTGCTTTGGAGATTCTCAGTTGATGATTAATAAAAAAATGATTGCTTAAGCTTTTGTGTAGCCAGTGTGCTTTTGGGTGAGATGCCCTAGGGAGAGAGTCCCAATAATTTTATTGGGTTACAAATCCTAGATTAAGATTTCCTAGTGTTCGTTCTCAATTATCCTCCTCTTTTGTTTGTCCCCCATCACTAACCTTATGCAAAATACCATGTATGTTGCCAGTTTGAATTTTGTTCATCCCCCGCCGTGGCAAGCTGGAGCTGTTATTTTCTTCTCCTGCTTACAAACTAGGTTTAGATGTTGGTAAAAAAGCACATAATTGGCTTTAAATATTTTTTATGTCAAAAATCTTTGTTCTCACTGATAGTTGAGAACATAGTTTCGAATATGGGCTGATTCCAATATATATATATCGGCAATATTGTATCGGATATTGAGGTATCAATAATTGGGGCTGGTATTGTCAGCATGGTTGATATTGACAGTTGATACTAACGATATTAATACTAAAATACCAAGATTTTTAACCATGGTTAAGAATTGCTATCTCATACCTGCCTAGTGCAGACTTAAATAAATTTAGATTTTGTTTGCTTGCTCAAGCCCTCTGGACAATGGAAAGATACTGCTCCCCATACATTAAAGATCAGCCTGATCTTGCACTTAACCTCATCCAATCCAGAAGCAACTGGATCTGCTTCATGTGTCATTTTCATATTCTTTAACCAATTCCTGTGCAGAACTTCTATGACTTTGAATTAGCTTATATGCAACCTGATCCAACCTTTGCTTGTTGTATGGTTTGTATCAGTTTCATGTTGATAAATTATATTGGTCACTTCACCACTTCAATTCTTTTGCCTGTCTTGCGATATGTTAGTGACTATATCATAAAAGAGAAATACTGAGAAAACCAGTACACAAGGGGAATTAGAAAGTCCATAAGGTGGCAATAAACTTTCATTCAACACTGACTGGATGTAGCAATCCATTTCTTCATACTTGTACATTAACTACTATATATATTTTTTTATTAGAATTTCTTAATTTAATTACTCTTTTTGGGATTTAATTCTAGTTTGGTACATTTATATGTTCATATAATTAATGTGCATTATAATTAACCATCAAATCTAAGAGATGTATTCTCTAGCGAAGTATTCCTCTGGTCCACACTCCTGTGACTACAACAGGATCTTACATCTACTTTTTGCACCTCCTTTGTTATCATTATAGTTTTGATAATAATTCTCTTATCATTATTTTGCACGCAGAGAACCATAATGAACGGGTAATTTGTGTGAAGAATTTAAAGCCAGAAGACATCATGTTACACACAACCAGGCTAAGGAACGCACTGGGAAGGAAGGTGGTCAAGCTGCGGACTAGACACGTCACCAAACACCCAAGTGTTCAGGGCACATGGACGACTGTGACCAAATTTTGAGTAGAGACTCAGTCCTACTGTTAGGTAAATCACCTCACCGAAAACACTCACACTTAGCACCCCGTACATGAGTTCAGTTCAAATCGGACCTATTTGTCCTTACTTCAACTCTATTTCGTTCACACGTTCTGCAGAGGAGTTTTGAACTAGAGTCCACACCTTCTCGAAGCTTGTGTGTCCTAGGGGCAGTGAAACTGTCAGTTCACTAGGGACGTGAAGCTCAGTATCTGTGGTGGTTTGCCTGAACTGTTTGCACGATATTATTGGTGTTGTTTAGCTACTGCCATAAACTAGAATGATCAGGAGGATAAAAGTGAGACAGTCTGCATATTGATCTCTGGTTGCAGACTTGTTGTGAACTTGTTAATATAATCTGTATCACAAGTAGAACTTCATTCATGTTCTTTGTGCCATCAATGTGCGTTCCTCTGCTAATACAATTTAAATTTCAATCTAAATTTTGTTGACCCTTATGTCGCAAATCTATGTTAAAATTTCAATTTGAAGTTGTTTGTTACTCTTTCTTGATATCTTGATGCAGTTTCAGTTCTCAATAGACAGAATCATAATCTTGCAAGCACATTGCATACCACACATTTTATACCTGGTCTCATTACTCTTCCTAAAACGAATCTATGCATTACTGAATGCTGTTTAGCTCACTGTCGCCAAACAATATTTGCCATCAAAGTCAATCGCACAGAGCTCATCCCATGTCTCAATTGAACCCATACCTTCTTTGGCGATGAGCTCCAAATTGATGGCAGGAATGCCTAGGAGCGAAAAGACGGACTGTGAGTAAGAGAGAACCAGCAGAAGCGAATATTCTGCATCATCCTATTCTCGGCTGGATGTTGCTGCGTTTGCTGAACAATGTGTCGAGGCGATGATGTCCATTGATGCTGTTGATGCTCACTAGAATAACTCTACAAATGGATGGCCACAGTTCTTGTGCTCTTATTTGCAAGTGCTCAACTGAGTTTTCAGAATTATAATGATAATCTATAGTTTATAACAATAACACGTCTTTCGCCATGCTGGAAGCAATTTCTAGATTGGTCTCAGGCTCCAACAATGGAGTGCAGAACCAACCACCACCCTGGCGTATTGAAATGCACGGCTTGGTCCCCGGTCAAGATTGGCTCTTCGTAAACACAGTCCTCCTTCGTCTCGCCTACGCGTTCCTCAATGGCGATAACATTGCAAGAAGACGCATCCTCGACATTTTGTTGATTGAATTGAAGAGAATCATGAAGAAGGGGAGAAATTATGAGGGGATTCTGGTGAAAGGAGAGTGCTCCTCTGTTAATATGTTGAAAAAAGTGAAGGTGGTGTTTGATACGGGGGATGCCGAGGCAAAGGCGCTGGCTTTGAGGCTGTTTGGTTGCTGGGCTGACATGATTCTGCTCAGCTTGCAGTCTTCCGATATTTTGGAGGTATAGTTTTTCTGGATTTTGTTGTGTTGGTCTTGTTTTTTTTTTGTTGTCGATTGTTGTTAACTGTGAATTTTGTTTTTGGGCAGGTGAATGTGGCGTTGTTTGCTTCCGGTTGCTTTTGTAGATTATCAGAGGATATTGCATCTGTTGTCTTGCTGATGTTGATTGGTAGTGTGTCATCACTAGAAACATCCTATAAGAAGTTGGGATGCAGTTCGTGTTTTTGCTAAAATGCGGTGTTCATGTTATATTGCAAATAGAGCTTAGAAGGTTTGTTTCGTCTCTTTTGCTACTTTTATATGTGTTTAAATTGTTCTGTGATTTTAGTTATTTTCTCTATGCCATTTTTCATGAAGCATGAATCTGTCGACCTCATTATATTATATTTGGTTTTATTCTTCAATTAGGTACAAATTTCACGAAAACAATATTTGTAGTAGTTTGTATAGTTTAAGGATTATGGTCAACTGTTATCTTTATATCAGTTTATTTTCTTTTAAATCATGCATGTTACTTCTAAGTTCTGAAAATTATTCCAAAAGATTTTCCAATGCATCTGATGCGTTAAGATCTAATATTAAGAACTGCAAAGTACTTAGCGTAAAATGCGGGTTCCCTTGCAACATAATGCTATTAGCCTGAAATTTTGTGGGCGCGCGCGACTCTAAGTTCCAGTTTCAAATTGGATCTAACACATACTTTCTGAGAAGCATTGACTTTGTTAGCGGGCTCAAAAAGCAATTCTAGTATTCATTCTCACAATTTGCTCTTGATTGGTGCAGGCTGGTCAAGAGCTGGCGCTATGTTTACAAAAAGAGGAACTAGAAGATGAGACACTGTCGTCGCTCTCAAAGTTGGCTTTTGATTCATCTTCTTTAGTTACTCAACAGGTGCTTGTTCTAACCTGTCTATGTAGCTCTACTTTTCTATCACTAATATAACAACTAATTGCATGTAGTTTTGTTTCTATGAGTTAGTTTGTGTTGTATGGAGCAAATCAGGGTCTAAAGAACTTGACATTAAAATTAATAATTTGTTCTTGCACATGATTTTAGCTTGTGCTTTTATAGAAGATTTCTAATCTTTCACGTTATTTGGAATGAATTGGCATGATAGAACTGTACATTAATCTGTGGTATGTAGGACTCTTCCACCAATGAAAACTAAGTCTGACTTACGTGGACATTACATTCGTAGCCATATGGGAACTGCACTTAAAAATATGCAACATGTTATCCACCTTAAGAGCATGTATTATATGAAGTATGCTATGGACCCTACGGGCAGAAACTGTTATGATTATGACGTTAATACGTCGTGAATGTTGATTAATATCAGATTTGATAGCTTCCATTTCTAAATTTTTTTTGAGTCCGAGTTGAATTCAAGTTTTTTTTATTCTGTTTGAAGGTTTTTGAATCCGAGCTGGATTCAAGTTTCCTTTATTTTGATTGAAGGAGTTTGTTTAAGACTAAGAGCGTTCTATGGTTTATAAATAACTTTTTAGTGGTGACCTTCAATGTATTCCAAGAGAATCCTATGAATTTGTAATTCCTAAGGGTGTAATTCATCTAGGTAGAAAATTCGTGAGAGAAGCTTAGCCATAAGGGTTCGCTGTTCTTGGCGGCCATTAAGGGATTGTAACTTCTCAGTGTGAGATGTAAGTAATTCTTATTATACACCCCCAAAATTTTAATAAAGTTTCTTCCCTTCTCCCATGGACGTACACACGATCTGTTTGATCGGTGGAACCACGCTATATTGTGTATTGATTTTCTATCTACTTTGAAATATCTTATTCTCTTCTTCAAGTTGTCTTAGTAGATCTTGTGGTTCGTATCTGCTGTGGTGCCCGGTCGATCCGCTCGTGGGGGCATCCGACCCCTGAAACCATAACAATTGGTATCAGAGCATACAAATTGTTTCTCAATAATTGGTATCAGAGCATACAGATTGTTTCCCAATAACTGGTGTCAAAGAAAGGTTAACGTGAGAATATCTGCGATCAAATTTGATATTCAAAAGTTCGATAACGTCATCAATTTCAGCAGGTTGCAGATTAGGATGAACGCCATCCTTACCCAGAACAGGTTGAAGAAAGCACTACTCGGGAGGGAGAAAAAGCCTCAAGACATGAAAGAAAAAACTTGGCAGGAGTTGGATGAGAAAGCCTTGACAACTATTTAATTTTGCTTGACGGACGAAGCGTTGGATAAGTTTTCTGCGGAAAAACAGCGTCGTCACTGTGGGAGCGACTTCAGGACCACTATCTGAAGAAGTTATTTGCGAATCAGTTGGTTCTGAAGCAGTGTCTCTTCCTTCTCCGCATGTATGAAGATACGCCTATCAAGTCTCACATTGCAAAATTTTTCTCTATTATCAATGATCTAGATAAGATAAAGGTTATGATAGAAGATGAGAATCAAGCACTTCTATTAATGTGTTATTTACCTTCTTCATATAAGAGCTTTAGGGTAGCTACCATTTATGGAGGCAAGTCAATAATAAAGGTCAATGAGGTTAAGGAGCATATGCTCAACAAGGACAAAATTGATCTCTAGTTGACGAGTGAGTCTCATCATGATGATTCTGAACAAGTTCATTATTTATGGAGAAAAGTAATAATGGAAGTTCCACGAGTAACTCAAAATACAAGAATTTGATGTGCAATTATTGTCACAAGAAGATGCACATTAGATCTAAGTGTTGGCTTCGAAAGAAGAAACAAGTAGATACTAATATCACTGAACTGGTTGAAGGAGATGAAGAATAGTGCAACATTCTATCTGTAACAGACAAACCAGTTGGTAACAAAAATAGGTGGGTCATAGATTCTGGATGTCCAAAGCATATCAGTTCCAATAGGAAGATGTTCTTTTCATACACTTCGGTTCAAGGAGGAGAAGTCTTCATGGAGAATTCTGGTATAAGTAAGGTGATTGGCGAAAAAACAATTCAGTTTCGGTCTCTTGATGGATACATCACTACTCTTCAAGGCGTTCGTCATGTTCCCGAATCAAGGTATAATCTCATCTCTTTTGGAGTCTTACATAGAGAAGGGTTCTGTTTCAGTTCGAAAGGTGATCTAATGGAAGTTTTCAAAGAGGCCCATATGATGTTTTAAGCTGAACGTGTAGGCAATGTGTATATGTTGCGGAATTTGGGGGTTACAGTTGGTGGATTACAGTTATCTTCGGCTTTAAAAGCGGTGGTTGTGGAATAATCGGAGACTGTGATGGATTCGAGTTCAGATATTCAATTGTACCCCAAAGGAAGATTGTGACTAGACGCGCAACAAGATAGTCCTGATTGTTACTCCTATGGTGGAGCAGATTCTCATAAATATTGTGTAGATCAAGTAGATCATTGGGTAATAAAGTTCAAGTTGGGTCTAAACTTATTCGACCTAATCAAGATGTGAACCCCATGAGAGGGTTATGGAGAAGAGGGAATGAGATGGAGATAAAGTCAAGTTTGTTCAATTGTGTGTGGATGCAAGCATATGAAGTATGGTGACTATTCTAGGACTTGGACGTATTCAAGTCAATGGGGGAGATTGTTAGGATTATAACGTGAATACATCGTGAAGGCTGATTAATGTTGAATTTGATAGTTTCCTTTTCTGAATCTGTTTGAGTCCAAGTTGGATTCAAATTTTTTTTATTCTGATTGAAGGTGTTTTGAGTTCGAGTTGAATTCAAGTTTTCTTTATTTTGATTGAAGGAGTTTGTTTAGGATTAGGAGAGTTTTATGGTCTATAAATAACCTCTTAGGAGTGGCCTTCAATGTATTCTAAGTGAATCCTATAAATTTGTAATTTCTAAGTGTGTAATTCATCTAGGTGAGAAATTCGTGAGAGAAGCTTAGCCACACAGGTTCGCTGTTCTTGGCGGCTATTAAGGGCTTATAACTTCTCAGCGTAAGGTGTAAGTAATTCTTATTATATTCCCCCAAAGTTTTAATAAAGTTTCTCCCTCCTCCCGTTGATGTACACACGATCTGTTTGATCGGTGGAACCACGTTATATTGTGTGTTGGCTTTCTATCTACTTTGGAATATCTTCTTCTTCTCTTCCCCCCAAAGTTTTAATAAAGTTTCTCCCCCTTCTTCCGTTGACTACACACGATCTGTTTGATCGGTGGAATCATGTTATATTGTGTGTTGGCTTTCTATCTACTTTGAAATATCTTCTTCTCTTCTTCAAGTTGCCTTAGTAGATCTTGTGGTTCGTATCGGCTGCGCCGCCGTAGTCGATCCGGTTGTGGGGGCGTTCGACACCTGAAGCCATAACAATTGGTATCAGAACATACAAATTGTTTTTCAGCAAAAACTAACTATTTTTTTTTATCATTTTACTAAAATTACATTCTTGCATATATGAATGACAGGCTAATACTTATATTAAAGAGGAATATATGCATACATTCGGAAGAAATATGCATGTACATGTCGTCGTGTCACTTTTTAAAATTGCTACGTCTGAGAATCCGTGTCCATATCGAAGTAAGGCAATTGGCCCGTCTCTACAAAGCATATACATTAATTGCAAATTTAATTTACAAACTGGCAACTTACCTCGTAAATCTACCAGCTGATAGTTACGCGACATTTGAGCCTTGTGGTAAATTGGTCTCAAAAGGGGCACCTTTGAAATGGAACAGCCTGATTTTTGAAGTTGGTAGTCAAATTTGTAAAGGTACAGCTAATTGTTTTTCATTATAGACGCAATTGGCTGGCCTTTAAATTTGTATTGTGATCTGCCAATTTTAGCTCGGGTGTCAGTAGTATTTATGGAAATAATAAAATCTGGTTTCATATTGGAAACTGCACTTCATAGTTTTCTATATAAATAACTGATAATTGCATAGCTGTTTGAGTATGATCTGCAGTATCTGTTTGACGCTGACTCAAATAGCTGTGAACAATTAATGGATTATTGTGTCATTAAGGCAGAGAGACGCCTAGGTCTTTACCTCCTTGTAGATATTTTTTGCATTTTAAAGACATCAATAAGAGACCATTAGAGTTCTTTTCCTGAAAAGTGGGATGTCACTTTCTTGAAGTTCCAAAGAAGTGATCGTATAAATGGCCCAGCACTTCTACTCTCTGATGTCATTCTCTTAAGAGATGAACTCCCTACTGAAGCAATGATTTTTGCATCTGGCGTTGCTCCGCTTCACAAGCTTAACCTTGTTCTGCATCTTGTTCTTGAGTACCCTTCATTACCTCATGTTGTCCTTGGTGGACAAAGATGTTTAATACAAAACTTTGGTAAGTGAATGCGGCACATTTAATATGGTAATTGCTGATGCTTGTGGAGAACTTCCTTAAGTGGAAATCAGCGCTGAAAAGCATGAATGCATTCTCAGTCCCCATGGACCTGATAACTAAGAACAGAAATATATAGTTCCAGAGCTAATACTGTGCATTTGCAGGCCACAATTGCTTGCCTCAATATACTGGATGAAACCGGTGCAGTCACTAGTGAAGTCTCTCTCGTTGTGAAGTCTCTAGTGGGATGCATAAGCCAGAATGGATGTAGTTGTGACGCGTATGGAATACTCTTTCTTAATATATATTTGTATGTTATGTTCAACAGTTCCAGAAAAGCTCTAAACAATATGCAGGATTCCAAGGAACCAGAAAGTTTTTACTGAATCAGTCTTCTATCACAATGTGTACTAGGCTGCTCGGGAATGGTGTGCACTTGAGTTCACAAAAAAGGTTGCTTACAGAAAAGAATTACTGGAAAGCCTGCAGAGCTGGAATGTATGCTTGTTCAGAAGGTGTGGTTTGCTGCTGCTTTTCATTTAGGAAATTGATGCATGGTGTGCAGTCAGATATTAATTGTTTCTGGGTTAGATCTCTGATGCTTTTTGCTGGGGCTGAAAGTGAAATCAAACTGGTTATTTTTCCCAAAGATAGGAATTAAAATTATTAATAGATGCAGACTGAAAATGATTGTGGAAAAACCTTTGCCGAAAGGGAATGGCAGAGTAAAGTTTTCAAAGATTCAGAGTAGAATTTGCTCTTCTGAGGAATATTTGCATCTTCTGGGGCTGTGGATGGTCTGTATTATTTCCAGAGGTGGTTTTCGAGTCTCAGAAGCAAGGTCCTTGAAATTGTTACTGATATGCTAGGACTTTTGGACTCACATGAATTTTCTGAGGAACAACTAAATAAAGGTTCAGAAGGAGACACCAAGATCCATTTTACACTGGCCCTACAAACCATTTCTACTCTTGCATCTGGATTTGCTAGGTTCTTTCTCACTTAGATTGAATAATGTGGCAAAAGAATATGATCTTGCTGTATCTTTTTTGGATATTGATTGTAAAAGTTTTTTGGATAAAATTTCAATAATAGTCTTAATCTTATATAGGCCTACATCAAGAGGAAGAATCCAATCACAACCAATATGAGTCTAAACATAAGCAAATAACTAAATAAAACAATCAACTAATATAAAAAGCAGCTAAAGATAACTAGCCCGATCTGACTCGGACCCACGTGCTCTAATCGAACCACAATGATAAGGTGCAGTGATGCCTCCTGGTGTAGACTCGAAATTCTGGAGTGATGTCGTCATTATTATCCCGGGGTATGAGAAAACTTGATCTTGTCGAGTATAGACTTTCTTGGCTATCATAGACGATCAGAATCTAACAGTTGGAGGCCATCTCGATTAATCCAAGTATTCTTTGAGCCAGGTTTTCTTTTCTAATGAACTAAAAATCTTTGGTAACCTATCATCTCAGGTAGAGGCAATCGTATCATCAATAATTTTATCAATTTGTTCTACCGGGTTGTTGGGTTGTATTGAGGGAAGTGGAAGGAATAAGAGTCCCTCAAAAATATGCTTAGAGGAAGGCTCATCCAAGTAGGGATTAGCAAGATTTTTTTTTTTGAACCTTTACAAGTAAGTAGATCTTCAATATTAAAATGGACTAATGTTAAAATCAGGTGGAAGATCTATTATATATGCATTAGGATTAATCTTTCTCAAAATTTTGAAAGGCCATGCACTACGTGTCACGCAATTTCTTCACATTACCGGAGGGATACCGTTCGGATGAATCTGAACCAACACGTAGTCTCCTACATTAAATTCTCGGGCCTTTTTGTGCAGATGTGCATGAGCTTCATTGTTTGCATTATTTTTTTGAATTTGAATGCTAATTTTTTAATGCTGTTTATGAATATGCAATGCAAATAATGCGGCTGAATCAGATACTCTAGTATATGATGATGTGCCATAGGAATCAAATCTATAGGTTGTCTAGGTCGATAACCATGCACTATCTCAAATGGACTCATTCTTATAACTCTATTGACAGAACTATTGTAAGTAAACTCAACACTAGATAACAAAAGATCTCATGCCTGTAATTTTTTCACCCACTAAACACCTCAAAAGATTTCCCAGACTCTTATTGACCAACCTAAGAATTGAAAAATGGTATTTCACTGTTATCTTGTTAATGACACGGCTATCTACACACATTCTCCATGATCCATCTTTCTTTGGCATCAGCAGTGCGAGGATCGCAAACTTTTTCTTATGAACCCTCTCCTGAACGACTCATCAACTTACCCTTTTAGTTTAGCGTGTTCTATCGGGTTCATCCGATAATGTGGCAAGTTGGGCATAGTAGCTCCCAAGACCATATAATAGTATGTTGGATATTGCACAATGATGGCAACTGATTCCGGGGTCTTTAGGAAAGACGTTAGGGAACTCGTAATGACAGAGAATACCACAGGGGGAATTGGCTCGGGGAAGTCTTTTGTAACCTCTCGAGCAACTTTTTTTTTGATCTATTTAAGGTTGAGCAAGTTGAGCCTCTTTTCCCTTTTGGTGTGACTGGCTTCTTCTTGGCTTGCCCGATCTTTGGTTGATTTGGGAGCAATTTAATCTTTTGTTTCTCATGAGTAAAGGTACAAGTATTAGATCTTTCTCGCAAGGTGACATCCAAATCAAATAATCATGGCCTCCCAAGAATCACATGACCCACATCCATAACTATCACATCGCCCCAAATCTTTTCCTTCTATGTTATAAACTGCACCGGCACAAGACATCTCTCATTCACTTCAAAGGACATCGTGTTGACCCAAGAAACTTTGCAGGATTGAGGATGGAGAACAATTTTGAAACCTATCTTGGAGATCAAAGCGAATGACACAACATTGATGCAACTCCCATCATCGATAATAATTTTGTAATTTTTGTCACCAATGTTAGTCCAAGTGTGGAAGATGGTGGTATTACGCCAGCATCGATCTTTTAAGTTAAGCTATGGTACACCTAACGACAGTGATATGCCTAATAGAAGTGAGAAACTCCTTTTGTCCAGTGGCATCATCAGAATCAATACCTTCGTTACCTATGAACACGATTTCATACTATGTATCCTCCTTTTCTTGATCTGATTGCTCATCCAAATAGAAGGCATTGGATTTTCTTGGACAATACTTTTCCACACGACCACATCCGTAGCATTTATAACATTGAGTAGGAGGGTTGATCGGGGTACACTTTTAGCAGACCCCTTTCCCTTGGAATCTTCTTTTTGAGTGGAAATATTAGGGCTGGTTTTACACTGAGATTGTCCTGGGTTGGCCCTAATGGATTGGTTCTTATATTATGAACCACTCTGAAAGTAAGAGCCTCGAGAAACATTTAAGTCTCAGATTATCTGATAGGCAATCTCTAGGTCACGAACACCTCGCGCAAAAAGTTCTCCATGGAGGTCCTCATGAAAACCATATATAAATCTAGAGAGGGTCACTATGGGGGCCTCTTCGACACATCTGCTGCATCAAGTTATAAACTTATCAAATTTCTCAATGTATTTAACAATAGATTGATTTTCTTTGGTAAGCCTACTCCACTTGTTGAGTTGTTGATCCTAAAACGTGATTGAAAGATACTTTTGATTCAACTTACATTTCATCTCCCATGTCCAAACATGTTCTTGCCTCCTCAGGGTTGTCAACCTCTCGACATTTAACCCATATTGTCTGGCTTGTCCAATCAGTTTCATAACAGGAAAATGGATTTGCCGTTATTGGGATATCTCGAACAACTTAAAGTATCGCTCTAGACTCGTGATTCAATCAAGATAATATTGTAAGTCCAGGCGACCATCGAAATGACACTTCTAACTTGATGTTTTTCAAGTAACTATCATCCTCCTCAAAGCGATCATGGTTCCTAGGGTTCTATCATCACGGCATGGGTTGTGTTGACGATCTCCATTATGCCACAATCACGATGGTGGTTCTCTATCTTATCTATCGTCTAACTTAAGGTGTTAAAGTTGGGAATTTCCTCAAGGGCTGTGAGAACATTGGGACTAAGTTGATCCGCTGATGAGGAGATATCCTTTGAATCGGACGAAGAAACATTGGGATCTATAACTACAATGGGTTTATTTGGATGATGGTCTCTACCACTATGGATAGACATGAACAAGTAACCTTTTGCTAATTTCTAAATGCCAAGAAATAAATATATGATGCAATATGATTTTTTTTATTTGAATTTAATAATTGCAACCTAGTATTTTCTATGTGCAACTAATGAACTCTGATGCAAGTGTTGCAAAATGAAGAGAATCACCAACCAGTTTAATCAATTAGTGCTCGCAATAAAGCTCACTGGTCAATTATTTGTAGAAAACTCTTGAGAATGTGAAATAGGGATTTGATGTAATTTAATTGCATTTGGATTTCAAAATCTTGTAAAGATTTCAAAGTCTTGTACAAAAATAATTAATTGTAATTTATTTATTTCTGATACTAAAATGATGGTGTATAAAATAATTGAGATTCTCTTCCTAGGGTTTTTCACCCAGCGTATATGCTCTCGAAATTTCAGCAATCAATTTTTTATTTTCATTCTTCATTAAAAACTTCAATAAAAGTCTTGATCTTATATACGTTTACATCAAGAGAAGAATCCCATCACAATCAATGTTAGACTAAATATAAGCAAATAACTAAATAAAACAACCAACTAAAATAAAAGCAGCAATTAAAAACAACTAATCTGATCTGATATGAGCTCACAATCTCTAATTGAACCACAATGATAAGGTGCGGCGATTCCTCCTGGTGTATACTCGAAATCCTGGAGCGATGTCCCCATCAACTTGCCTACAAAAATCCCTTATCCAATAGTCGGAGAAACATGGTGGAAATGTCACAAACTGTAGTTCTGATGGACCTAATTGAGAGATCCTTGAGCATAGATGAAAATTTTGCTCCTGAACTTCAGATGTTAATGACTGTGTGCAGGGAAGTAATGACTCGCTTGTCGCCCAGAAGAGAACCAAAAACCTGTGTGCTTATTGATAGGGCATCCTTATTGGTCTATAAGCATCATACGGTAGGTATTTTGTGCATTCAAAAAGACTCTGAGGGAGTGAAAGATGAGGAAGGTTTGCATAGGCTTCTTTTGCAGGGAATTCAACTATTCACTGGCATACTAAAAGATGGATTGAGATACCTTGTTCGATTCCTAAAATATTTCTTCAGAGTAAGGTATGCATTTGAAAAACCAGCTCTACAAGTTCATTCATGTTTTGCTTCAGTTGTTTGTGTTTAACTTCAATTGAAGGTTTTCTTTCCCTTTTTTTTGTTCTATATTCTGCTGGCCCCTCTTTCTGTTTCTGTATTTTTCTGGACTGACAAATAAATCTCTCTCAGAGTTAAACGGAAATGACCATGTTGTTATGTTTCTTTCACTTGTATTGGTGCAGAGCCTTTCATCTTCAATCAAATGGCATTGTTGTTGTATCGCTAGAAAAGGCCATCACTGGAGCCTGTCAATAAACCCTTGCGTGATACAACAGCACTTTCAATCTGGGACTTATTCAAAGCAACATTGCGAGGTCGTGCATAATTTTGCTTGTACAGTTCTAATTTCTTGTGCTCTGTTGTAGGAGAGGCTATGATGATGTATTTGTATCCCCATATAATTTGTTTTGATTTTGGATGATATTGTTTGGACCTCTGGGTGTTTACAATAAACAGGGGAAAAAATTTCAACTCTCTCATCTCTACATGTCAAAATCACTGAACCAGTTATTTTGTTTACCAACTGAACAACTGAAGTTGTTGTTGGTTCATGTTGGGAAATCAACGAACCCGACATGGATCAGATTAATGAAGTTGTTGTTGGTTCATGCTGGAAATCAACGAACCCGACATGGATCAGATTTCAGAGATGTGATTTCTGATCGCAGAGATGCAGCCAAGTTTATACAATTGCTCATTGTTGCTATATGCTCAAATGTTACAGTGGCTAGGAAAGTGACTTGCATGGATGAAGACGAGACAACAGCGAGAGTTAGGAGGCAGTATCTATTAGTTTTGGGCCATTCCTGAAACACATCATAGTCCACAGGAAATTGGGAGACTGCAGAGCTTTCAGACGAGGACAATCACACAATTTGCACTAGAAAAGCTAAAATGTTGAACCCCTAGGCCCTGTTTGGCAGCCCACGAGTCCAAAACCTCATCTGATGATAGTGCAAGTGTCGTTATAAAATTTCTTTACAGTGGACAAGAGGTTTGATCACGGTTCAAAAAGCGAGAAAGAGATGATAAAGGTTCAACGGTTGCGAGAGCTAGAAAACTCGGTATACATTTGTTTTTTGAGCCAAGAATTCAGGGTCTACATTTCTCATCAAATTAGCATTATTATTTTCTCTCTAAAAATATTTTAAAAAAAAACTCTGCAGTTTATAATTTGATTGTCTCTCTCATTCATAGAACTAGACTAGAAACTAGAAGACAAAACTTGTGGAACCGCAATTCACGGGAAAACCCTCAGCTCCTCAATAGAAGTCATAGGTTTTTGTTTTTTGTTTTGACAAAGAATGAGGAAGAAAGATGACTCCTCAATCCCCATGATGGACGTTAACAACAAGACAAAAAAAGAAAAAAAAAACTATTGATTTAATGGGGGATCAACATGCATCCAGTCCTCATAAAACTCGCAAATTACGGAGTGCATTATGGCCCATGACCTACACTAGTCTCATTCTTCTCCAGAGAACAGTAAGTTGGAAAGTTCCAACTAAAAACTTGGAAAATTTGCTATCAAATTGCTAAGAAATTTTTATATCATTCGAAAGGAAAGAATCTTACTGTTCAATCGATAGGGAAAGAGATGGGTTTTTGTTAAATAGATTGCAAATTGTCGGTGAAAAGGATGATCGTTGAACATTTGAAATAGCAATGACTGTTAGCTAGATATGCATCATGATTACGATAATTAATTAAACACGGAGTGAGGACATGTCGTGATTGTTATTATTATTTTTTTTGAGTTTAAACGGTGAACCCACAAGGACACCCGCGTTTCATTATAATAAGTCTTTAATGAAAACAACTCTGATGGTACAATAGAAAAAGACCGAGTTTTCTCTTTAACCTGAAAGCTAAGCTGCACACCGCATGTATACAAAAGTGCACCTAAGCAAGAGATACAAGTACCATCCAAATACTGTCTCACAGCTCTTTGAAAAATTCATAAAATAAACACCTATTGCCATATGGCATTTGGGACTTTTGTAGCATAATATTTACATATGTATATTATTATTTTTAAATAATAAGGCGTATAACTCCCATGTCCCATCTTCTTCTGATAGCCAAGAAATAAATTTTTTAAAGGCCAGAATTAAATTACATAGTAAAGTGGATAGTGTTCGCCCTCACTCTGAAAATGGAGTCAGAACATTGAGCAAAATGTTTAAGTTGGATAACTCCATTTTCTTTGGAGTTGAGAGACACCTTTGTGTGATAGCACTACTTATCTTCACTCAGGTGATTCTTTTTTCTTTGGGTAGTGTTATCGTAGCAAGGTCTTAGGTCTTGTTTGACAATAAGAGTTAGCTCAAGTATTGAGCTAATAATTCTTATTAACTTTTGCCAACAGTCAAAACTTAGAAAGAGATAGGAAATAGGGTTGAATTTAGAATTAGATCAAAACCACTTCTAAAACCATCTCAAAAAGCATTCAATTCAAGAGTTGTTAATTCCACCAAAATATTGTAATTAGTCTCTCTCTCTCTCTCTCTCTCTCTCTCTCTCTCTCTCTCTCTCTCTCTCTTAATCCCTAACTCTAGCTAAATCTAATTCCAACCAAACAATAAAAAAAAAAAATCCTAATTCCTACCACCCTCAAAGTTGCAACTTTTATAATTCAAGCCAACACCCTTTATCTCTCTCTCTCTCTCTCTCTCTCTCTCTTTCTTTCTCTAAACTTTGCAATTGATATTACATATGTATTTTCTTCTTATGGCAAATTTGATGTACGATTCATCACATACTCTTTGATGAAACCACACTGGTGATCTCAATTTTAATTCCAAAAAAAAAATAAAAAAATAAAAAATCCAACATTCTTTAACACTTATCTAGACCTCATTGATACTATTCAAGTTGATATTTAGGTTGGTTTTCTAATCGAGCTGATTAGTGAGATGGATAAGAGAACTAATGAAGAAACTTTTATAGTTTCATTCTTCTTGCATCAAAGATTAGGTGCTGCTGCTTCATGAAGTCACCTGCCAAATTAGTTGTGCAGTCTATGTCAATTATTGATCATCAAGAGAATAACTGATCACAAGCCCTTGAGGAAGGAGCTGAGGACCTTCCTTCTTCTTCAAATCAAGGTTTAGTCAAAATTATCATCCTCTCTCACAACTTGTACTCTCATCTGAATCAGTCTAGAACAGGTTTTGTCACGTGATCTTGAACAAATCAATCATACAGGAAATATTGAATTTTTGGAGTAAAAAGGGACCTTCGTAAATTGATACAAAATTTACAAAAAAACAACTTTGATCTTAAAATCTACGTGAGTACTCAACTATTGGTCAAGAAACAATCCAAGCAATTCTAATATTTCTTCTGTCTTGTAAACTACTATTATATTAATTTGGCACATCTGAAGACAATTTTATAAACTTTTTGCTAAATATAAAATTTAAGATCAAAGACCCTTCTTCTTTTTCAAGGAGACAATGCTGAAGTAACTCTGAAACACTTCATGTTATTTAAGAGGAATACTGTCAGATGTATAGGGTCGCATCAAACGTTATGCTAATTAAATAAGAGCGAGTGTTACTTGTACTAATCTCTCTTCAGAAATACGCGGTTATTTGGAAAAATAATTTCAGAAAAATGCCAAGACTTGACTTTACTTGTTACAACCCTTAATGCAGATTTCTGTGTTTGACATGGTTATGCTTCTTATTTCCCCATCACCAGGTAGAGAAGATCCAACGGTATTGTTTTTTTCTGTAGAGAATCTCGATTCATTATGAGTGCAGAGTACTTCTCTGCAATGTTTTACCATTACCCTGGTAAGGGCCTGTTTGGTGTTTTGGAAGAGAGAGAAAGAAGGAAGAGAGGGTTCTTTCCCTCTTCACTGAATGGGGTGTGTTTGATGGGAAGAAGAAATGGAGAAGAGGAAGGAGAAGAAGAGAGAGAAAGAGGGGGATTAGAAAATTAATTTTCTAATCTAGATCGGCAAGCTCCGACTCTTTTCGAGGTGAATTTGGGTGGAAGAGATTTGGGGAAGAAGCCAATCTTTAATTTCCATGTCGATCCGAGTCAGCGCCAACTCAGATTTCTTCCCTTTTTTTTTTTCCTCCTTATCTTCCTCGACGAGTCAAACATCAATGACCAGAAAAGAGGTCGATTCCCCTTCTAATCTAGATCGGCGGGCTCCTACTCTCTTCGAGGTGAATTTGGGTGGAAGAGATTTGGGAAGAAGCCAATTTTTTATTTCCGTGTCGATCCGAGTCAGCGCCAACTCAGATTTCTTCCTCTTTTTTTTCTCCTTATCTTCCTCGACGAGTCAAACATCAATGACCAGAAAGAGGTCGATCCCCCCACCCCAACCCCCCCCCCCCCCCCCAAAAAAAAAAAAGAAAAAGAAAAGAAAAAGAAAACAAATAGGCCTAAAAGAAAAAAAAATAATACATTATACTGAGGAAAATAAGGACAAGCAAGCTTTAGTGATAACCACACTTCATTAAATCCCAACTGAGCCCACATATCTTCTATCTTATTAAAAGCAAGTGGATGGGGGCATGTGATAATCTTCTAAAATCATGCAAATCATCAAGATTCTGTGCATAAAAACTGCATAAAATTAATATATACATAAACATCCACACACACTCTTATGTCCTTCCAAAAGGATTTGATCCCGAATTCTTCCCACTCAAGTTCAACACTCCGAAAATCGAATACAAGATCCACTCTGTGAAAGTTAATCTGTATTATTTCAAGTATTTATAAATAAAAAATTAAGTATTTTTAATACTTTTTGCCTATCCATCAAGTGACACGAAATAGACGTCTGAAAGTAGTAAGTTGGTTAGATCTATATTTTTAGACATGCAAGTTTTCGATCCAGCCATTTCATTATGATGTAAACATTTAAAACTCTATAAAAACCAATTTTGGTTTGGTTTCAAATATTTTACGCCGTTAAACTAACCAACTCACTATTTAGGCCGTCCGTTCTTCCTCTACTTGATCGAAATATATATATATATATATATATATATATATATATATATATATGGGGTTACTGTACCTCAGCCTGCAGGCTGAGAGAGTTTCTCAGCCGGCAGAACGTGACAACATCAGAGCCACAAATCTGTCATAAATTTGGCGGACAAAAACTTCAAAAATCCCGCCTAATTTAATGTCAGTCATGTCAACATTGTATTTTCCGAAAATACCCTCACTCACAACTTTTTACCTTATGTAAAAACGTGTCCTTTCAAAAAATTTACAGATCTAAAATTTCACCTGATCATTTTGTTTAAAAAATATAAATTTACAGACCTGGTCGCAGTGTCGAACCGGTCGCAATTTTTTTACATTTGCATTATACATGACTGCGACCTTGGTCGCTGTGTCGTCCCGGGTCGCAGTTGTTTCAATATTCGTTGTAGTGTCATACGACCATGGTCGCAGCGTATTTAACATCATCTGTTTTTTAATTCCCCTAGTCGCAGTTTGTTATGTTTGCAGTGTACACTGTAGATGACTGCGACCTTGGTCGCAGTGTCGAACCAGGTCGCAGTTTTTTATATTTGTATTGTAGATGACTGCGACCTTGGTCGCTGTGTCGCTGTGTCGTCCCGGGTCGCAGTTGTTTCAATATTCGTTGTAGTGTCATACAACCATGGTCGCAGTGTATTTAACGTCATCTGTTTTTTAATTCCCCTATTCGCAGTTTGTTATGTTTGCAGTGTCACTGTAGATGACTGCGACCTTGGTCGCAGTGTCGAACCGGGTCGCAGTTTTTTACATTTGTATTGTAGATGACTGCGACCTTGGTCGCTGTGTTGTCTCGGGTCGCAGTTTTTTTATATTTATATTGTAGATGACTGCGACCTTGGTGGCAATGTTTTAAAAATTATTTGTTTTTATTCTCTTATAATTTTTAAATAATCATTGGTCTAAATTTTTTTATTTTTCTAAATCTGATAACTAGCGGTCAAAAAATTGTCTTGTGGGAAAATATAATAAACAATAACGAAAGTTACCGAAAGAGTAGCTTTTCATAAGGGGTATTTGGTAATTTAACTTCTTCCTATAAGCGGGCCGCAAGTCAGTGAGGTGACAAATTGAGCCACGTCACCGCAGGCTGAGAGAGTTCTCTCAGCCCGCAGGCTGATATACATTTTTCTCTCT
The DNA here is from genome assembly GCA_038442645.1 of Agave tequilana. Taxonomy (NCBI): domain Eukaryota; kingdom Viridiplantae; phylum Streptophyta; class Magnoliopsida; order Asparagales; family Asparagaceae; genus Agave; species Agave tequilana. The sequence goes on from JAVJIF010003180.1 coordinate 181,209, forward strand.
CTCTCTCTATATATATATATATACACACACACACACATATACACATACATACATACATACAGACACATGCATACAACATACATACATACATAGTAAGGTTACAATGCACCTAGGTGTAACTAAGTTAAGTTACACATACCTCTTTCACCACACAAAAAATTTACTTTGTGAGATGCAAACAAAAATTAATGTGAGTGGTCCCCACAAAGTGTTTAAAGAATGTTTTTTGTGTGGTGGAAAAGGTGTGTGCAACTTAACTTAGTCACACTTATGTGTATTGTAACCTTACCCATATATATACATATACACACACACACACACACACACACACACACACACACACACACACACACACACATATATATATACATACATATATAAACACACAGACTTGTGTCCTTCCAAAAGGATTCGAGCCCGGATCCTTTCCACTCAAATTCAATCCTCCGACATTCGAATACATGATCCACTCCGTTGAAGTTGATCTATATTATTTCAAGTATATATAAACCAAAAATCAAGTGTTTATAATACTTTTTGCCCATCCATCAAGCAACGCAAAATGGACGGGTGAAAGTAGTGAGTTGGTTAGATCTATGTCTTTAGACATACAAATTCTTAATCCGGCCATTTTATTATGATCTAAACATTTAAAAACCCCTACAAACTAATTTTTGTTAGGTTTCAAATGATCTACACCGTTAAACTAACCAACTCACTATTTAGACCGTCCATTTTTTCCCTACTTGATGGATAGGCAAAAAGTATTCAAAACACTTGATTTTTGGTTTATAAATACTTGAAATAATATAGATCAACTTCAATGGAGTGGATCTTGTATTCGAATGTCGGAGGGTTGAATTTGAGTGGGAAGGACCCGGACTCGAATCCTTTTGGAAGGACACAAGTCTATATATATATATATATATATATATATATATATATATATATATATATATATATATATATATATATATATAGAGAGAGAGATATCTCTCTATATATACATATATATATATATATATATATATATATATATATATATATATATATATATATATATATATAATATATATAGAGAGAGAGATATCTCTATATATATACATATATATATATATAGATAGACTTGTATCCTTTCAAAAGGATTTGCTCCCGGATCCTTCCCACTCAAATTCAACCCTCCAACATTCGAATACAAGATCCACTCCGTTGAAGTTGATCTATACTATTTCAAGTATCTATAAACCAAAAATCAAGTGTTTTAAATACTTTTTGCCCATCCATCAAGCGACGCAAAATGGACGGCCGAAAGTGGTGAGTTGGTTAGATCTATGTCTTTAGACATACAAATTCTCGATCCGGCCATTTCATTATGATCTAAACATTTAAAAACCCCTATAAACTAATTTTTGTTAGATTTCAAATGTTCTACACCGTTAAACTAACCAACTCACTATTTAGGCCGTCCGTTTTCCCCTACTTGATGGATGGGCAAAAGTATTTAAAACACTTGATTTTTGGTTTATAGATACTTGAAATAGTATAGATCAACTTCAACGGAGTGGATCTTGTATTCGAATGTTGAAGGGTTGAATTTGAGTGGGAAGGATCCGGGATCAAATCCTTTTGAAAGGATACAAGTCTATCTCTATATATATATATATATATATATATATATATATATATATATATATATATATATATATATATATATATATATATATATATAGGGAGCTGATCCTCTAAGAACGGTTCTCACGGATTTCTGTGAGAACTTTCACGTGGGTCGTCGGATCTGATAAATCAAATCAAATAAAACTAGATCTCTATCAGATCCGACGGCCCACGTGAAAGTTCTCACATGAATTCGTGAGAACCGTCCTTAAGGGATCAACTCACTATATATATATATATATATATATATATATATATATATATATTATATATATATATATATATATATATATATATATATATAGAAAAATGGATATCAGCCGGCAGGCTGAGAGAACTCTCTCAGCCTGCGCTGACGTGGCTCAAATTGTCACGTCACTGACTTGCGGCACGCTTTTAGGCGACTGTTAAATTACCAAATACCCCTTATGAAAAGCAACTCTTAGAGCGTTCCCTTGATTATTGTTTATTATTATTTTTCCCCCCTTTTATTTTGCCGCTCTTTATAGGATATAAATTATTTTTCGCCTTATTTCTTTACCTCTTTTTTTGAAAGATGTAGTTTCTCCTTTTCAGCCTGAGATAAATTTTTTTTGAAAATATAAATCTTTTCAGATCAATGTTTTCAGCCTGCGATAAAATTCTACTTTATAGTTTAATTTTTTTTGTATATAATGTAGTCAGAGTGTAACGGCCCCAGATTCTAATCAACAAGATTAGGCCTACAATACATCATATTCCACTATCATTAAGTTGAGGAAAAATTTTGGCAGCATCATCCTTAAAATTTCTGAAATTCTCACTAACAATACTCAAAATTTCGGCTCGAAGGCCTACTTATATCCCCAAATAGTTTCGGCACACCCGGCCTACTTATATATCACCAAATAGTTTCGGCACATCCGGCCTACTTATATATCACATAATCCAATCCTTAACTACTACATATATCATGACTGAGTTCTTTCCATTATAGACATAGCCTTTACATCACATTACAAGAGTTCCATCCCAACAGTTTATATTTCCATATTTTGCCATCGATCCAAAATTTCAAGGTATACATACCCAAGGGAATACACAACCCAGAACATAATATTACATACAAGACAAAGGTCCCAACTGTTACAAGGATAAAATATACATCAAGTACAACTTAACAGTTTCTTCAATAAAGGCTTCCATAGGGTCTAACCTACACATATAATACCATATAGCAAAACCAAAATGATGCAACAATAAGTAAACCATCCATAACTTAGCCTTTCCATTAGAGGGGTCCCTTACCTTTATCCAAACCTGAAAAGATGTAAAGGAAATCCAATGAGCTCGACAGCTCAATGAGTAACCCATATCATAGGGAATTATCATAATGATTTCACAAGATAATCAACTTAGAAGAAGTAATATAGGATGAGTCTTATACACGACAGTTTGTACAAGTTGCATTATTCATTCTAAGCTCCATACAAATATGGTCTACATGCCTACATTACCAAAGGTTGCATCTAGCAATATTCCGATACAAAGATATAATGTATGCACATGTGTAATGTTTTCACGAGTGAGTTCACTCGCATCAACTAGGTTCGTTGTATGCATAAAGTGATAACTTAATTTAACACAAGCATTAACATACATAAATGCAACTTAACAGTCAAATATAAATATCATTCAGTCCAAATGAATTTCCCCGTCTTCCACCTCCTACCGGCTCCCGCACGGCCCCTTCCTCCTTATATATATAATACATGTATATGTATATAAGTTTCCCCGTCTTCCCCCCTCCTACCGGCTCCCGCACGGCCCCTTCCTCCTTATATATATAATACATGTATATGTATATAAGTTTCCCCGTCTTCCCCCCTCCTACCGGCTCCCGCACGGCCCCTTCCTCCTTATATATATATATAAATATAGATATCAATTCCCCGTCTTCCCCCCTCCACCGGCTCCCGCACGGCCCCTTCCTCCTTAACACAAAATACATCATGCAATGGTAATATACAATATGCACAACAAGTAATTGCAATCAATTTACGCGTCATGTCCGAAATAGTATGCAACAATGAAAGAAAGCATAGATGTATCTGGGATTCACCACACATCATAAGAACATCACAACCACATCACATTTATTTTATATGAACATATGCATTATTCCATCATTTACCAATACTTAACAACATATTGCATTCCACATCTAGTTAATATAGCATCACCATTACTATTGCAACACCCATTAAATCCATTTTAACCTAAGCAAATTTTTCCAACAGCGAATCATATAGGCTAAGTACCCTTATTTAAGTTTACATAGTGAGCTAAACATGTATATTACATATTTATATTGTCATAACATGATGTATGGGCATGAAGACTAGGTAAAACTCTTTAAATTTTCATCTAGTATGAAGATGTCACAAAAACAGTAGCCACTACCCAAGAATAGAGATTTCTACTCTTGAGAATCATATACCAAATTTATAATTATATATTTTCAACTTTGGATCAAGGATTTTAACCCTAGGAATTAGGTTTACTCACCAAGTTACCAAACTCTGGAACAGAGGATTGTGCGACAAGAAAAGGCTGATTTAGGTTGCTGGAACTTCCTCTACGACCCGTCAGGAAGCTCCTCCTCCAAAATCAGTCCTCCTCTCCCTGGAATTGCCGCGGATTCCCAAATTTTGCCGCGGCTCCGCGGCAAACTGGAAGGCTCCCGTGTTCAGTCGCGGCTCTGCTAACTGTGATCCAGAGCCCTAGCCTTTCCTCCCGCAGATTTTCCTTCAGAGTTGTAAGGAACAGAGATTTGAGCTAGAAGAGTGTACCTTAGTTTCAACTCTTGGATTTCTATGGATGAGGTGAGATGGGGGAATTTTTGGCTTCAATTCTCTTCACAAAAGCAAGGGAAATTTCAGGATTTGAGAGAAATTTTTCTCCAGAATTTTTGAGTGAAGAAGATGAAGAGATAGCTTGGTCAACCTCTTGGAAATGCAAGACTTAGGTGGTGCATCCTCATGATGCCACAAGGCCAAAGCTCTCCCACAAGGTGCCACATGGAAGCCCAATTTCCCAAGGTCATTAGCCCACCTAATCCTTCCTTTTAATACACACTTATCTCTAAAAGGTTATTAGGATAAGTATGATGATTACATAATATTAGCCCATTTAATTTTCCCCCTAATACATACTTACCACTAAAAGTTATTAGGATAAGCTTGGCGATTAAGGGGATATGATGGATTAGGTTACACTTTCTTTTATCATTTCCTAAGTCATAATTTGTCCAACATATATGCACATGAGCCTACATGTTAAACATTTTGGTCACCCCAAAAAGAAAATCAAATAACTAAATAAAACATTGAAAAGGGGAGTGGGTCTATAAATTAAATTAAGTTTAATTTTGTTGACATAAAATTATGGGGGTGACTACTACTATATATAATGCTTTATTCAATTTTCTTAATATTTAAAGTGAGGAGAAATCATATATATAAAAATTTTGGTTGTTACATTCTCCCCTCCTAAAAGAGAGCTTCGTCCCCGAAGCCTGGCGTACCTTGGAAAAGTTGCGGGTAGTTCTGCATCATTTCTTCCTCTGATTCCCAGGTAGCTTCCTCAATTTCTTTACTCCTCCATAAAACCTTCACTAAAGGGATTGCCTTGTTTCGCAGTTGTTTCTCCTTCCTGTCTAGGATTTGAACCGGCTCCACAGTACATGACAAGTCGTCCTGGAGCTGCAGTGGTGAGTATTTAAGAACATGGCTCGGATCTGACACATACTTCCGTAATTGGGACACATGAAATACGTCATGTATTTTCTCAATCTCCGGTGGTAAAGCTAACCGATATGCCAGAGGTCCAATTCTTTCCAGTATTTCAAAGGGTCCAATATATCGGGGGTCTAACTTATTCCGTTTGCCACCCCGTACCATCCCTTTTATTGGTGATACCTTCAAGAAAACTTTGTCGCCTTCTGCAAACTCCAAAGGTCTTCGGCGCCGATCCGCATATGTCTTCTGTCTACTCTGGGCCGCCTTCATTCTCTTCCTTATCATCCGGATCTTCTCCGTTGTATCTACCACTATATCGGCTCCGAATAATGTTCGGTCTCCAATTTCTTCCCAGCAAATCGGAGATCTACACTTCCTGCCGTACAGGGCTTCGAATGGCGGCATTCCAATAGTAGATTGATAACTATTGTTATATGCAAACTCCACTAACGATAGGTATCTTTCCCAATTTCCCCCAAAATCCAACACGCATGCTCTCAGCATGTCTTCCAATATTTGTATAGTTCTTTCTGATTGTCCGTCGGTTTGCGGATGAGCAGCTGTACTTGGGTGTAGCTTGGTGCCCAGAGCTTGGGACAGACTGATCCATAGCCTTGACTGAAACCGAGGATCGCGATCTGACACAATCGTCTCAGGGACTCCATGAATCCTGATTATCTCTCGGAGGTAAATCTGGGCTAATCTATCCATCGAATAGTTTATTCGTATGGGCAGAAAATGAGCGGACTTGGTAAGTCGATCGACTATCACCCAGATGGCATCATAACCTTGCGGGGATCTAGGGAGTCCAGTCACAAAATCCATAGTAATGTTACTCCACTTCCATTCAGGGATTTGTAAAGGCATGAGGAGTCCAGGAGGCTTCTTATGTTCAGCTTTAACTTGTTGACATATCAAACATCTCTGCACAAAATGTGCTATATCCTTCTTCATTCCTTCCCACCAAAAGTTTGCCTGCAAATCCCGATACATCTTGGTTGTTCCAGGATGTGCGGTGTATGGAGTGCAATGGGCTTCAGTTAGAATTCGCTCCTTGAGTTTAAAATCTGGCGGTATAACTATTCGGTTTCCCTTCCTCAGCAATTCCCTGGAAATGATAAATTCTTGGGTTTCACCTCTTTGCACTTTCTCAAAGTTTTTAGCTGTCTGATCATCTTTCCTTTGAGCTTCCTTGATTTCTTCATAGAGATCGAAACCAATACTAATTTGATTTATATGGTTCCCTCCATCCCGGGGCCCTCTAATGTGAATTTCAAGTTGCATTCTTTCCATCTCCTTTATCAACTCTGATTGCTGTGTTAACAATACTGCCAAGGATCCCTCAGATTTTCGGCTCAGAGCATCGGCCACCACGTTGGCCTTTCCAGGGTGATAATGAATGTCTAAGTCATAGTCCTTCATCAACTCCAACCATCTCCTTTGGCGCATATTCAATTCTTTTTGCGTGAAAATATACTTCAGGCTTTTATGATCTGTGTAAATATCACATGAAACTCCATAAAGGTAGTGCCGCCAAATTTTTAAGGCAAAAATGACTGCAGCTAACTCAAGATCATGGGTAGGGTAATTCTTCTCATGGTTCCTTAGTTGTCTAGAAGCATATGCAATTACTCTCCCATTTTGCATTAATACACACCCCAGGCCTGACTTTGATGCATCACTGAAAACAACATAGCCTTCGTTTCCAATGGGCATGGCTAGGATCGGAGCTGATGTTAACTTATCTTTTAGTTCTTGAAAGCTTCTCTGCTGATCATCCCCCCAATGGAATTTGAGGCCTTTCTTCGTTAACTGGGATAAGGGTGCAGCTATCTTAGAAAATCCCTCTACAAATCTCCGGTAATAACCAGCCAATCCTAGGAAGCTTCGCACCTCAGTGACATTAGTAGGTTGAGGCCATCCCTCTATCGCCTCTATCTTCGCGGGGTCCACTGATATTCCTTCTTTATTTATAATGTGACCCAAGAACCCAACTTCCTTTAGCCAGAACTCACACTTCTTCAGCTTTGCATAAAGTTGCTTCTCCCTCAATAACTGTAATACTATCCTCAAGTGTTTTTCATGATCCTTTTTGCTCTTTGAATAGATCAGTATATCATCAATGAACACCACTACGAACTGATCTAGATATGGCTGAAAAATTCTATTCATCAAATCCATAAATGCTGCTGGAGCATTGGTCAAGCCAAATGGCATTACCAAAAATTCATAATGGCCATATCTGGTCCGAAAGGCAGTCTTAGAAACATCTTTCGGTTTGATCTTTAATTGATGATATCCAGACCTTAGATCTATCTTAGAAAATATGCTGGCACCCTGAAGTTGATCAAATAGGTCATCAATCCTCGGCAATGGATATCGATTCTTGATCGTGACCTTGTTCAACTCTCGATAATCTATACACAGCCTCATGCTCCCGTCCTTCTTCTTAACAAATAATACCGGAGCACCCCAAGGTGATACACTCGGCCGAATGAAACCGAGGCTTAGCAACTCTTGCAATTGGTCCTTCAATTCATTCATTTCTGCGGGTGCCATCCTATAAGGTGCCCTGGATATGGGACTTGTCCCAGGTAGAAGGTTGATGGAAAATTCTACTTCTCTATCTGGGGGTAAGCCGGGTAGATCCTCCGGAAAAACATCAGGATAATCTCTTGCAACTTCTATGTTTTCAATATTAATCTTCATGTCTTCTTCACCAATAAGGGTTGCCAAAAATCCTTGACACCCTTGCCTCAACAACTTAGTGGCCTTTAAGGCAGAAATGACTGGAGTGCTGATTTTATTCTTCATCCCTTCATAAATTTTTCGGGAGTCCCTTCCAACTTAAAAATTATCTTCTTCTGATAACAATCTACATGAACCCGATATGTGGACAACCAGTCCATTCCTAGAATGATGTCAAACTCCATTTCTCCTAGCTTGATCAGGTCTGCCTGTGTATTCATCTCACCTATGATGATTTTACATCCCTTATAACACTCGCTAGTGGTCACTCTGGCGCCTACAGGGGTTGACACCACTAGTTGATAGTTCAAGGGTTCAGATTCCATGTTAATAGTTGTAGCAAAAGACGAAGAGATAAAAGAGTGTGTAGCACCAGGATCAAACAATACTCGAGCAACATTATCGGATACATAGACGGTACCTTCCACTACGGCATTGGATGCTCGAGCCTCCTGCTGAGTGATTGCATTCATCCTCCCCTGAACTCTTGGTTGTTGTACAGATGCTTGTGTCATGGCCGAGCGAGTTCTGTTGAAAGGTTGTCGATAGGCGGTAGCTGGTCCTCCTGTTGTAGGGGCGATTCCCATGGTTGGTCTTCCCGTCCCTCTGCTAACTCCTGGGTTTCCATGTAAGTTCGGGCAGTCCCTCCTCATGTGACCCATTCTTCCGCAGAAAAAGCATTGCTTACCGGTGGCGCAACTACCGGTGTGAATTTGGTTGCACCTCGGACACCGCTGGTTTCCTGCGAAGTTGGAGCGTTGGGAGGGCATTGGTGATGCTAAATGGGGTAATCCCCTATGCTTGGGCCATGTGTTCATCTTGCTTCCCTGGGTGGGCATGATGGAAGATCCCGTGCTTCTGTCGGGCCTCATGGACTGAGCTCCAAAACTCGGTGCATTGCTATACCGGGGGCGCTTCATATAGGGCAGTTCTCTGGTCTTCATCTCTTGATTCTCCTGCATATCCCTTTCAATTTCCATTGCCTTCTCTACAGCTTGACTGTAAACTTGCAGTTGGAAAGGGATCAGCTTACTTCTGATCTCCTGCCTCAAACCCCTAACGAACCTCTTCGTCCTATCTTCCTCCTCGGACACCAACTTCTCGGCATACCTGGACAGCTGAGTGAATTTAGCTTCATAGTCACTTACTGTCCATTGTTCCTGTTTCAACTCTTGGAACTCCATCGCAAGTCGGTCCTTCACTACTCCAGGGATGTACTTTTCATTGAACTTTGCAACTAAGAAGTTCCAGGAGATCTCTCTTCCCAGGTTCTTAGCTCCTCCTTTTACCATCTCCCACCAGCGCTCAGCCTCTCCTTGGAACATGAAAGAAGCAAAAGATACTCGCTGGGTCTCAGTACATTCCATCACATCCAGTATCTTTTCAATTTGTCGGAGCCATTCTTCCGCTTGGATAGGGTCAACTCCTCCTCTGAAAGCTGGTGGGTTGAGCTTTTGAAATTGTTCAAGAGCTCTACGGGGGTTGTTTGCATTTGCCAACTGCAACAGCCAATCTGGGATTCTGTCCGGTACTCCCCGATTAGCATTAGATTGCCTACTCAGAGTTTCTTGACTTGCCGGGGGGTGGACGCTCCCAACTGCGCTATGCGATGGGACGTTGCCCTCCGAGTTGACATCGGATGGAGGAAAATTCAAATCCATCTAATACCTAAAAGAATGGTTGCACATATTCAATGGTAACTCAATGATAACAAGTAGAAGAGTTCACAAACAAAATACTGATTTCATTTATGCATAAAGCGTTTTCATAGCAACATATACATTAGCATGGCTGCATTCATCCAAACATACCAATGCAGTCAAAAAGGGATACAGGTTCATACATGTAACTATTGGTGACCACTTTCTTTACAAAAAAAATATATAAACTCATGTAAATCGACATTCCTTTACTTCAAAAGAACAAAAACGACAAAAACAAAAATGTCACCCAACTAAACACCTATCAAGGGGTGATGTTGGACCCCGAGGAGCTCTCCTCCTGGTCTTCCCTCACAGGTTCCTCTTCTGGATCCTCGTCTTCTATTGGCTCTTCTTCTACCGGCTCTTCTTCTCCGGGTCCCTCTTCCATTGGTTCTTCTTCTACTGGTTCTTCTTCCATTGGTCCTTCTTCCACTGGTTCTTCTTCCACTTCCTCCACTATAGTATCCAAATCACATCCCCAATCTTCATTATCATCGTACAGGTCCATATCTTCCACCCAGCAAGAATTCCACCAAATACCCCCAACGAAAATCCTTCCGTCAAGGTTCACCTCCTCATTGGGTAGAACTCCCAAGTCCTCAGCTACTGGTGCATCTCTAATGGCACTTTCTGCCTCATTAATGTCATCTGTCTCATCTTGCCCCATGTGAATCTCTGCATTTAAATTATCTGGGGAACTTTTAAGAATGACCTTTGGATCGGTCTCGTCAGATTCAAACTCCCAGTCCATTGAATCCGCTATCCAGCTCAAACTTTCTGACTCCGGACCGTCCGACGATGATCCAGACATCTCAGAATCTCCCATCTGTAGAGGCAAGACATTTATATTAGCTGATGTGCTTTTCAATTCTCCCCAAAGCAATAATTTGCATGAATATAAAATCAAGATATGATAGTAATTCACCACTTATATGATCATGCCGATCTATCATAAATTTCTCTTATGTATAACTGTCCTACATTAGGTTTTGACCCCGACTTATGTGATATTTTGATTGTTCTCCTTTTCCGTGTCCCATAACACTGAAATTTCTTACAGAAGGGCCCGCACCCCTTGCAAGATCCATTTGAACTAGGGTATGCGGGTACCCACATTCAAATGTGGAGAACAGTTAAATATCCTACATTTCAGGGCCAAATACTCTAAACTATACCACCATCCTCATATCCCACTTCTAACTCACTCTAGTACACCTATTCATGACTCCATAGTCAGTCGTACATACTACATCTATCTAAGCTAACCTTGCCTAAACCATGCTCTGATACCAATTGTAACGGCCCCAGATTCTAATCAACAAGATTAGGCCTACAATACATCATATTCCACTATCATTAAGTTGAGGAAAAATTTTGGCAGCATCATCCTTAAAATTTCTGAAATTCTCACTAACAATACTCAAAATTTCGGCTCGAAGGCCTACTTATATCCCCAAATAGTTTCGGCACACCCGGCCTACTTATATATCACCAAATAGTTTCGGCACATCCGGCCTACTTATATATCACATAATCCAATCCTTAACTACTACATATATCATGACTGAGTTCTTTCCATTATAGACATAGCCTTTACATCACATTACAAGAGTTCCATCCCAACAGTTTATATTTCCATATTTTGCCATCGATCCAAAATTTCAAGGTATACATACCCAAGGGAATACACAACCCAGAACATAATATTACATACAAGACAAAGGTCCCAACTGTTACAAGGATAAAATATACATCAAGTACAACTTAACAGTTTCTTCAATAAAGGCTTCCATAGGGTCTAACCTACACATATAATACCATATAGCAAAACCAAAATGATGCAACAATAAGTAAACCATCCATAACTTAGCCTTTCCATTAGAGGGGTCCCTTACCTTTATCCAAACCTGAAAAGATGTAAAGGAAATCCAATGAGCTCGACAGCTCAATGAGTAACCCATATCATAGGGAATTATCATAATGATTTCACAAGATAATCAACTTAGAAGAAGTAATATAGGATGAGTCTTATACACGACAGTTTGTACAAGTTGCATTATTCATTCTAAGCTCCATACAAATATGGTCTACATGCCTACATTACCAAAGGTTGCATCTAGCAATATTCCGATACAAAGATATAATGTATGCACATGTGTAATGTTTTCACGAGTGAGTTCACTCGCATCAACTAGGTTCGTTGTATGCATAAAGTGATAACTTAATTTAACACAAGCATTAACATACATAAATGCAACTTAACAGTCAAATATAAATATCATTCAGTCCAAATGAATTTCCCCGTCTTCCACCTCCTACCGGCTCCCGCACGGCCCCTTCCTCCTTATATATATAATACATGTATATGTATATAAGTTTCCCCGTCTTCCCCCCTCCTACCGGCTCCCGCACGGCCCCTTCCTCCTTATATATATAATACATGTATATGTATATAAGTTTCCCCGTCTTCCCCCCTCCTACCGGCTCCCGCACGGCCCCTTCCTCCTTATATATATATATAAATATAGATATCAATTCCCCGTCTTCCCCCCTCCACCGGCTCCCGCACGGCCCCTTCCTCCTTAACACAAAATACATCATGCAATGGTAATATACAATATGCACAACAAGTAATTGCAATCAATTTACGCGTCATGTCCGAAATAGTATGCAACAATGAAAGAAAGCATAGATGTATCTGGGATTCACCACACATCATAAGAACATCACAACCACATCACATTTATTTTATATGAACATATGCATTATTCCATCATTTACCAATACTTAACAACATATTGCATTCCACATCTAGTTAATATAGCATCACCATTACTATTGCAACACCCATTAAATCCATTTTAACCTAAGCAAATTTTTCCAAACAGCGAATCATATAGGCTAAGTACCCTTATTTAAGTTTACATAGTGAGCTAAACATGTATATTACATATTTATATTGTCATAACATGATGTATGGGCATGAAGACTAGGTAAAACTCTTTAAATTTTCATCTAGTATGAAGATGTCACAAAAACAGTAGCCACTACCCAAGAATAGAGATTTCTACTCTTGAGAATCATATACCAAATTTATAATTATATATTTTCAACTTTGGATCAAGGATTTTAACCCTAGGAATTAGGTTTACTCACCAAGTTACCAAACTCTGGAACAGAGGATTGTGCGACAAGAAAAGGCTGATTTAGGTTGCTGGAACTTCCTCTACGACCCGTCAGGAAGCTCCTCCTCCAAAATCAGTCCTCCTCTCCCTGGAATTGCCGCGGATTCCCAAATTTTGCCGCGGCTCCGCGGCAAACTGGAAGGCTCCCGTGTTCAGTCGCGGCTCTGCTAACTGTGATCCAGAGCCCTAGCCTTTCCTCCCGCAGATTTTCCTTCAGAGTTGTAAGGAACAGAGATTTGAGCTAGAAGAGTGTACCTTAGTTTCAACTCTTGGATTTCTATGGATGAGGTGAGATGGGGGAATTTTTGGCTTCAATTCTCTTCACAAAAGCAAGGGAAATTTCAGGATTTGAGAGAAATTTTTCTCCAGAATTTTTGAGTGAAGAAGATGAAGAGGTAGCTTGGTCAACCTCTTGGAAATGCAAGACTTAGGTGGTGCATCCTCATGATGCCACAAGGCCAAAGCTCTCCCACAAGGTGCCACATGGAAGCCCAATTTCCCAAGGTCATTAGCCCACCTAATCCTTCCTTTTAATACACACTTATCTCTAAAAGGTTATTAGGATAAGTATGATGATTACATAATATTAGCCCATTTAATTTTCCCCCTAATACATACTTACCACTAAAAGTTATTAGGATAAGCTTGGCGATTAAGGGGATATGATGGATTAGGTTACACTTTCTTTTATCATTTCCTAAGTCATAATTTGTCCAACATATATGCACATGAGCCTACATGTTAAACATTTTGGTCACCCCAAAAAGAAAATCAAATAACTAAATAAAACATTGAAAAGGGGAGTGGGTCTATAATTAAATTAAGTTTAATTTTGTTGACATAAAATTATGGGGGGTGACTACTACTATATATAATGCTTTATTCAATTTTCTTAATATTTAAAGTGAGGAGAAATCATATATATAAAATTTTGGTTGTTACACAGAGTCTTGGTCGCATTGTACATTTAAACTGCGACCTTAGTCAAAGTTTTTGGTCGCAATGTACATGGTGAAATGCGACCAAGGTCGCAGTGTTGTTATTGATAAAGATAGCCAGCAACTGCAATCTAGGGTTGCATTACATGGACTGCGACTTTGGTCGCAGTACGTTAAGTAATTATTTTTTTTGAATATAATGTATCCAGAGTCTTTGGTCGCAATGTACATTTAAACTGCGACCTTAGCAAAGTCTTTTGTCGCAGTGTACATGGTTAAATGCGAGCAAGGTCGCAGCGTTGTTATTGATAAAGATAGCCAGCAACTGCAATCTAGGGTTGCATTACATGGACTGCGACTTTGGTCGCAGTACGTTAAGTAAGTGTTGTTTTATTAAGTGTTGTTTTTTGGATTAAGTCATTTTTTGAATCTAAATGAAAAATGAAAAGTTGTCTGTTGTCTGATGCGACTTGGAGTCAGTCCGTGAGACGCGACCTGTCATAAAGATTTTATGAGATCTTTTAACGTCAAGTCTATGTTGACGAACCCGCACCATTCGATGTTTCCCGAAGCGGTTGTCTACGCGTCGGTTCTTCATTGGGTTTAGGCGTTAATGTCTTTTAATGCCAAACCGGCGCTGGCGGTTGGAGACCATGGGCTGCCTATAAATAGGGCTCACCCTCTCCCTTTAACAGCCCATAATTAGACTGTTTTCTTTCGAGAGCAATTGCTCTGAGAATTTCCGCCTTCTTCAGAGTCTCTAACAGGGGCCTGCCTCCATGGATGAAGATGACCTTATTGACGAACTTGATGGATGTTCGTCCACAAGGGAAGAAGTCATAGACCTCATCGTCCACAAGGGAAGAAGTCATGGTCCTCGTCGTTCACAAGGGAAGAAGTCATGATCCCTGACGAGGACTTAATCCTCACCGAGATCTGCTCTGACTTGATGCACCAGTCAAGCTTGCTGATAACGGATGGTCAGAGTGGGTATGGCGGCGGGGGATGTGGTGGATATAGTGGTGGGTAGCATTCCCTGTGAGGTCTCAAAACCTCCTCTCTTACCCCAGAAGTGACATCGAGGAAACTCCATGCTCACTGGATAACCTTCTGGTGAAGAGATGTTCATAAACGAAAGATTCTGCTGCCACCAGACCTGCAGGAGAAGATTGCTCTTAGTAGTCAACAAGGGCTCTTCTTGGCTCTTCTGATGTTTTGTCTTCTTGGATACTTTGATGTTTAGTGTTCTTTGTAACACTCAATCTTATTGATTCTGCTGCCACCAGACCTCAAGAAGAAGATTTCTCTTAGTCAACAAGGGATTTTTGATGTTTAGTCTTCTTGGCTACTTTGATGTTTAGTCTTCTTTGTAACACTGAATCTTATTGATTCTGCTGCCACCAGACCTCAGGAAGAAGATTGCTCTTAGTCAACAAGGGATTTTTTTGATGTTTTAGTCTTCCTTTGTACTGCTGTATTTGTAACACTCAATCTTATTGTATAAGAGATCGTTTTGTATCATTTGCACATGCCTGGAGATAAATGCCTCGACATAAATAAAAAGCATATTTGTTTTTTTTAATAAACTACGAACTTTTTTCGCAGCCATGCATTGCAAACAAAACAACTATGATCATAGATGACACTGCGACCAAGGTCGCATAAGATACATTGCAAACAGTAACTACTGTGACCAGGGTCGACACTGCGACCAAAGACTGCGACTAAGTAACTGTTGCGGTGACGTGTCACATCGTCGCAGTGTTGTTGTTGATTAAGACTAAAAACCAGCAATAGCGACCAAGATTGGAGATTATTTTTTTAAGACTGCGGCCATCAACTGCGACCAAAGTCGCAGTGTTGTTGTTGATTATTTATAAAGACCACCAACTGCGACCAAGGTCGCAGTGATGTTGTTGATTCGTAAAGACCAGCAACTGCGACCAAAGTCGCTGTGTATTTTATTAAGACTAAACAGCAACAACTGCGATCTAGGTCGCAGTTTATTTTATTAATACTACAGTCAGAAACTGCGACCAAGGTAGCAGTGTTGTTTTGAGTAAGACTAAAGTCCAGCAACTGCGACCAGGGTCGCGGTGTATTTATTAAGTCTGCGTCCAGCAACTGCGACCAATGTCGCAACCTTTTCATTTTAAAAATTTTTAAGGGTGAAGTAATATAATTATTAACTGCGACCAAGGTCGCAGTGTTGTTAAGGATAAAGATGGTCGCAGTGTACATGGTTAAATGTGACCAAGGTCGCATTGTTGTTGTTGATAAAGATGGCCAACAACTGCAGTCTTAGGTCGCTTTACATGGACTGCGACATTGGTCGCAGTACGTTAAGTAAGTGTTTTCCTTTAGATTAACATGCATAGCGACCAAGGTCGCCGTGTTCTTGTTTTATTAAGTGTTGTTTTGGATTAAGTCATTTTTTTGAATCTAAATGAAAAATGAAAAGTTGTCTGTTGTCTGATGCGGTCAGAAACTGCGACCAAGGTAGCAGTGTTGTTGTTGATTAAGATTAAAGACCAGCAACTGCGACCTTGGTCGCATTGTATTTATTAAGTCTGCCTCCATGGTCGCAGTATTTCAACCGATACATAGTAGTAAAAAATGTAATTCACACAAATAACTTTAGAAAACAGATTTATATATATTTAAAAGAAAAACTCCCATAAATAACTCAATTTGATTTATATATATTTAAAAGAAAAACAAAATACAATTTTTAACTTCTAATCGTCGTCATTACCATAGTAATCAGATTCGTCGTCAAGAGTCATGCTTTCGTCTTCTGTCTCTTCCTCCTCTTCAGGTACAGTCTCATCGTCGCTTTCTTCCTCTTCATGTTTGTGTTTTGTTCATCAATGAACTCCCAGAAAGGGTCGTCTGTATCAAGTTCAGATTCTGACCCATAGCGAGACATTGTTTCAGAACTAAACATAAAATCATCATTTGATGATTGGCTTCTTTCCGGTGAAGACGGTGGTGATGGTGAAGACATTGTTTGAATGTATTGGCTTCTTTCCGGTGAAGAGGATGGTATGTTTTTAATCCTTTGCTCATGACCCTTTATATATTTTTAATCCCGGAATTCCAAAAGGTTTAAGCTCTCGGACCACGTGAATATCTCTCAAATATATTTTCTATCTTTTCCCAAAAATTGTATACTTCCTAGGTGACTGTTCAGTTATCCAAAACAGTTTAAAAGTTAATACACTATAACTTTAAATTACTTTGAACTCCAAAACAGTACATTATTGCGACCAAAGTCGCATTGGGAACTGATAAATGATTAACTGCGACCATAAATTGCATCCATAGTAGGATTGCGACTATGGTCGCAGTGTTTAAGAGCAGCAGTCGCAGTTTGGATATGTAATTAAAAGAGCTTATAAGTTAATATATTGAGAAAGAGACCTTACAAAAAAAAAATTAAAAGCTTTTAAAGAAGACAAAATATAATTGAATATCAGAAGATCAGGAAATCCTAATCCTCGTCATTATCACCATCATAAGCAGATTCATCGTCTTCATTCTTCTGCTCTTCCTCTTCATCACTTATTTCCTCATCATCTTGCTGGTTTTGAGGTTTTTTTGTTTCACCGATGAACTCCCAGAATGGATCGTCTCTATCAAGCTCTTCGTCTGACCCTTTTGTAGGAAGCGAGCCTACAGCATCAGAGGACATGCTTTCATCAAGCATGTCTCCGTCAAGTGGCAGAGGAATAATGTCTTCTTCACTAACCCACATGAAAAATTCATTATCATCATGAATAGGAGGATCAGTTAATACATTATTTGATGTAGTGAGATAGTCAAAAGGAGTGAAGTCCAGACTGGTATCAGATTCACTAGAATATCCTAAAGACAAAGGACCGTGGGGGATTGATTGAAGTTGAATTCTGAGTGTTCAGAGGAAGAAGATGGGGAAGACATGATTCAAGAATGAATTTTTTTTTGGAAGTTTTTGAAATCAATTGAAAAGGAAGAGCAAAATTATAGTTTTTTAGGTATGAGGTAATATATTAGTTACAAGCATTATATAAAGGTCAATATTGTGGAAGAACATGAATAGTAATAATAATTGTTACAGGTTAGGGTTGAGTATGGTAGGAAGTGGTAAAAAAAAATTAAATATTTAATTGAAGATTTATTGCTGGAGAATCCGAAGTACAAATTAACTTTTTATAGAATTGTTTGGCTATATCTTTAGATTACGTATGGTGCACATCTTTCCTTTCTCGAGATTAACATTAGTGCATATCTTTTTTTCTAGACTGGTGTTGTATCACGGTAGATATAATATTAATTACTTCTTTTTACAGAAGGCATGAGAAAGAAGATTGCGAATTTGGTCGCAGTACCGAAGGAGGTCGCATTGCTATGCGATAGTATTTTTTGTCTTGTATTCTTTATTCTGTATTAAGTCTGCGACCATGGAATGTTTTTTTACTTTTGAATGCTAGAAGTCGCAGTCGTCATTTAAAAGGGGTATTTTTGTCATTTTGTTTCACGATTGTTTAGGCGGGATTTTTTTGATTTTTTTGGCGCCAACACTCTGTGACCGATGTGTGGCCTATATTCAGCCACGTCCCGCAGGCTGAGAAACTCTCTCAGCCCGCAGGCTGAGGTACAGATAGCCCTATATATATATATATATATATATATATATATATATATATATATATATATATATATATATATATATATATATATATATATAGGGAGCTGATCGCCTAAGAACGGTTCTCACGGATTCCTGTGAGAACTTTCACGGGGGCGGTCGGATCTAAAAGGTCAAATCAAATAAAATCAGATCTCTATCAGATCCGACGGCTCACGTGAAAGTTCTCACAGGAATCCGTGAGAACCGTTCTTAGGGGATCAACTCACTATATATATATATATATATATTATATATATATATATATATATATATATATATATATATAATAAGATAAAGCAGCAGGTAGCGGATAATTTCATACGTAAGCCCAGTATATATCAAATAAAACCATACAAAAAAACAAAATCTTCTAACTTAATTAGAAACAGGAAAAAAATGATGTACGTTAACCTCAGGCGGTGGGAAAGAAACAGAAGCAAAAGTAAGCGTGTGGACCCCACGAAACAAAAAATCCGCAACGTTGGTGGACCCATTTATACAGGGGACCTGTGGGGCCTACAAGAAAATTGGGTACCAAATTTCAAGCCAAGAGGCAGATGAGGTGGTGTGTCCCACTTGCAGTAACTGAAACCGGACCGGGGATTGAGCGAAACCGCTGGAAAGTGATTTCCCGCCAAAAAAAGACAAAATAAATGTAAAATGTGTTGGGTTAAATTAAATAAGTAAACGTGTTTGTTTTTTTTTTTATTTATTTTATGAAAAATACCTCAATTTTCACTCATATTTAAGCTTAATATTTTCGAGATTTTCGAGTATTTTTCTCTCATGTTTAAATCCCGTACTATTTTTCTCTCATGTTTAATATTTTAACCTTTTCTTATTTTCTACATGCTCCCTTGAAAATATTAAAATCTCCCAACTATTCTGATTGCTCTTCTTCTTGTTCACAAACCCTAATTCTAGAAAAAGTGACTGAAAACACTCATCAAAGTGTTGAAGGCCCATATGAAAAAGGAGATGTTGGAGATAATAGCGGACAAGAAAGTACTTGGGGGGTGGTGGTGCTATAGGAGGGAGAGAAAATGAGTTCAATTAGATTCAATAAGGTTTTGAGATTATGCAAATGTTGAGATTATTGTGTTGAGATTATTGTGCTATAAAAGGAGGGAGATAAATAAGCAATAATTATAGAGAAGGTCAAGTGAGGTGATGATATTAATGAAAATGAGAGACCAAATTAGTTTACATTTTTCTTTGATTAAGCTTTTTTAAAAGAAAAAAATGAAGAAATTGATGAAAAAAGGCAAAAAATAATAGAATGATAGCAGTGAAGAAGGATTAAGAGGCGGGGAGAGGAGGAAAGAGGAGGACGAGCTGGCTTTACTTGATTAGAATAAGGTTTAATAAAAAAAGATAATGTCAGAGAAAGAAGAAGAGGGAAAAAAGGTCATTTTATTTCAGTTGAAGGGTAATAATATCCAATTATTTTATATGGTATTAATCTATAAAATAAAAACTTTAGGTATAAAACATAAAAAAAAAGGGTTTCATTATAACCCCTTGTGTCAAACCGTAATTAGGAAAATAAACTCAGCTGCATAATTTAATTCGCTACAAGTGACTCTTTTTTTAACCAATCACATGCACTCACGTGTCAAGCGCAGAAGCGCTCATCAGCGGTGAAAGACGCAAATGCCCTGCAGTAATCACTTCGAAAAAAAGCGGACCGTTTTGAAAATGCAGACTGTTGGTATATAGAAGACTGTGATCTCACAAAAGCCATATTTCTGAGTCTTTATTAGGACTACGATCTTGATCACAGTTCTCACAAAAATGTCATGTTTCTAAGTCTTTATAGGACTGCGATCATGAACACAGTCCTCTTTATTAGGACTGTGACTATGATCTCAGTCCTCACAAAAATATCTCATTTTTGAGCCTTTATTAGGACTGTGGTCATGATCGTAGTCCTCACAAAAACATAATTTTTCAGCTTCTATTGGGACTGCGACAATGATCGCAATCATTGCAAAATGCCCAAATTTTTAATTAATAAAAAGACTGCAATCATAGACGCAGTCTTCTAATAAAGGACTGCGACCATAGTCGCAGTTCTCACAGAGGACTGCGATTGTAAGTCACAGTTCTTATATCAGCATCGCCATTATCAGCACATGTTCATCGACATCGAATGATGCCCAATGCTTTCCAGATCTAAAAATCACATCGATCACAAATACAAACAAAACTCATCGCGAGCATGAACAAACGAGATTTGTAAAAGGTCAATCCTAAAAGATTTGGTCCATAGGCTCCGCCCCCTAAGACCCCTGGGAAGGGGGCTTCCTGTCTCCCTTCCAATCCCCACGGCGACCTGATCACACAGGTTGATTCGCGAATTACTCTGTATCAGGGTCATGGTTGAAGGGAAAGCAACGTCAGAGGCAATGAGGAAGATAAAAGATGAAATGAAAATATATAAAGAAAGTGGTGGTTGAGAGGAATCAATTTATGCTGACGTAGATAAAGCTGTAGCGAATAAAAATGAGGGGTGAGTTTTTTTTCCTAATTATTAAGGAAAGTAGGTAACTGTAGAGAAATTTTCCAAAAAAAAAACAGGACAGGGTTTTAAACTTAAATATAAGGAAAACTTTGAGATAATTTTTATGAAATAAGCCTTTTTTTTTAATTTTGCACAACCTAATTACAAAATTAAACAACCTAATTATATAGGGGTCATGACTGGTCTTATTTGGTTCGAATCTATATGATTCTTATGGTTATGGACCACTTCCCAAATTTCTATTTGAAACAAAATCCAAAAAAAGAAGTAGAATTTTCACAAAACATTACAAAAATGGAATATAAATTTTATATTATTAGCAAATTTCATTATATTTATAACAAATTATAGTTTTTTTCCTTGAAACATAGGTCATAGCCGAAACTTAAATTTGAAATTTCTCATAATCTATTCTTACTCTTTTACAAGTGAACAAGGTCTCACCCGCAAAATAAATCATTTTTTTGGCCCTTTTTGGCAGCACGCTAAACTAAGGAATTTTTTTTTTATTGACTTGAGTTTAAATAACCAAAATACATGGAAGATGTTAAATTATTAGAAATCAAGTCCAAAATTGATCAATTATCAAACTCTACTGCATTTTAAGTTTTAAGACCTTGATAACCTAGTTTGACTAGCTGTTAAAAGCTACTGTCCTCAGCCAAGTTGAATAATAATAACTAAAAGCAGACAATAAAAAAATGGAAAAGGAAAATATAAATCCAGGCGTGTGGAAAAACACAAGAGTGTGAGTTCTTCTCAAAACAAAAGAGTGTGAGTTAACAGGATGATGTCATGATCAGCTGTGGATGCTAAGGGCCCTTCCATGGGCTGGGCATTAGCTGTCAATGAAAACTCTTTTCTTTTGAAAGTCGAAATCATTTTATTTTGTTGTTTATTCAAATGTTTTTTTTGTTTTATTCTGTTAGTTTATTTCTATATCTTCTTCAAGAGGGAGAGGGGGTGTGGCTTCTATATATAAACCTCTCCATGCAGAAACCCTTTCTCCTAACTTCCCATCTCTATATCCTTAATCTCTCTTCTTTGTCTCTCTAATTCTTCACTATGTTTTCTTTTATCATTGTTGTTGAAGATTGAAGCTTGTTGATTAACCCTTGAGAGAGCTTGTTGCAGTTCAATTTCTGCGAGTTTTCAGTGAAATACTGGTGAGTCCTCTCTCTCTCTCTCTCTCTCTCTCTCTCTCTCTCAATACATAGATACATATATGCACAAACACACAATTGAATACAGAGATACACACACCCTCTCTTAAACATATGTGTACATATGCGCAGTTAATTGAAATATGATAGGTTTTTAGAAAGAGTTCAGAATGCAAGTCAAAAGTTCAAGACATACTGCTAATATGTTAAGATTTTCTCTTCGGAGTAGTAAATTATCCACCATATTTATTCCTAGAGAAAAAAGAAAAAGAAAGAACGACAATTTTTCGAGCATCAACGATACATTTAACAATCAATATGAAACTGGAAAAGATTGGCATAAGAACTTCCTTCTTTGCACTGAAAAGATTTTTTTTTTCTTTTCATTTTTTCCTTTTTTTTCTTCTTAATTAATAAACATTGTCCCAAGCAACCAGGAAAACTTAGGAGCACCTTTGGAATTTGTGGAGATTGAAGGGAGCAAAGTGAAAATTAACCACAGTTTGGTCTAATCGGGTAATGCCATATCTAAACAAGAACCCGATAAGGAATTTGGGTTCGTAATCGGGTTCGGTTCGAAATCTCTTCTTTCTTATAGGGTTCGGATCGGGTTTAAATTTTAAATAGGTATATTTAAATTTCATGCAGAGTTATTTTTTTAATGTGCATTTTCAATTTTATTATATGCAAAATGAAAATTTATATACTTGACTTTTATAATAATATGATCAAGTTCTCATTTTATAATTTTATCAATTTAAATATAGTGAAATGTATGATAATAAGTATCATTTTATAACATTTACTCTCTTTTCGGGTTTGTTGTCGGGTTTCACTGTTTCAGGTTTGAAATGGTCATACCCGGACCCCACACGGTAAGAATTTCGGGTCTAACTTTTAGACCCGACTCTGACCTCTTTGTAAATGATCAAATTAGGTTTTCGAGTACCATTTACAGCCCTAAGTCTAGGACAATAGAGATTGACTTAATTAATATTGTAGACACTTGGCTAGATAAAATAGGTTACAGTCAGTCTTTTCTCATTAATTGCCAAGGTAACTCCAAAATCAGCTTAAATACAACAGTAAGCTGCCAGCCTAGGTTTTTAAGGAGAGCAAAATATGCCATATTTATAGTAAACACACAGGCCCTATTTGGAAGCTTGAATAAGCTTTATACCCAAGTTTTTGGATACGAGTATAATGACATTTTATGCCTAATTGTGTTTTGAGCAAGATTGTTTCTGGTATACATTAGAAAAACTATGAGAATAAGAAGCCATAAAAATTTGGTCATAAGTTAATTCTTAGACCCTTGGTATCATTACAAATTCTTACAAAATATTAGGGCGAGAATACATAGATGTGATATCAAGCTTTTGGACTCATAAATTTGACACTCTCGGCCACAAAATAGTAGAATTTTTATTTATTTATTTTTATTCTTTTCTCGAAATTATTATCCAAAAATATAAATCCAAAATTGAATCGACATTTCTCCATAATTTTAGATATATATGTGCTAGAAACACGAGCGCTTTTGCAAAATTCCTTGATACTATTGATACTAACATGTGAAGAATAATGCTAATTAGATCAGTGATTCATGGACCGTCTAGTCTTTGAATAGTGAAATAGGTGCCCTCCCAATCTCCAATTAAAAGAAGTCGTGTGACATGACCTGCAAAATATTTGCATCATTGTTACAACTCAATATGTGCTCTAAGAAGTTACCCTACAAAAGTGTTAAAACCTTTCAAATGTTAATTTTCTTAAATTTACCAAGATGCATGAACCCAAGACTGTTTTTTAAAGAGGAGGACACCAAATGACTCACCTTTTCACACCTAATCTACATATTTTAGCCCTTCCCTTGTCCCCTCTAGTACTACATTACAAGAAGTCTAGTTTGAGAAGGAAGGCCACCCATCAATAATTCAAACACAACAAAACTAAACAAAGTTTTTAATCATCTCTAAAGAGAGTGAGTGGATAAGGGAGAGGCAAGGAGACAACATAATATAGAGCAAAGAAGCCTCTCTCTCAAGTCTCACCCTTTGGGTGGTTGGTCAAGTGCCAGTTGTAGTCTAAACTTGACCATGGACATAACATTTCTTAGGCTCACAAACAGAGACAAACAAGTGAACAAACTCATACAGCTTTTTGATTCTGAACCCTTCTTCTTCTTCTTTTTTTTTTTTTTCCTGAGCAACTTTGTTGTCTTATAGTGTGCAGATTGAGTATCTCTTTGTTACTTTTGACATTTGCCATCACATTGTTGACCTCACACAGTAGCAGGCGTGGAAAACAAAAGCAGAGAGAGATTGAAGACGAAGAAGTAGTAGAAGTAGAAGAAGATGATGATGACAGAGATGACTAATGAGAAGAGAAGAGGCCATCATCATGATGGCTTCATGCTCACCAATGTTCCAACTGCTAAGAAACTTAAAACTGAAGGAGGCTCAATCTCCCCTAAGGTCTCTTTCTCTCTCCTCTTCTCTCTCTCTCTCTCTCTCCATCTCTACTATGTTTACATGCTGATGGGATTTGGTTACTTGTGAGCAGGAGAAGAAGGACAAGGTGGGAGAGAGAGTTGCAGCCTTGCAGCAGCTGGCCTCTCCTTTTGGAAAGGTAGGCTCTTCTTCTTCCTTTAAATTCTCCTCTTTAATCCTGTACTTGTGAAACCAATAATGGACCTTTTTTTCCCTTTTCTTTTTCTTTTGCTTTTGTTGGAGAAAATTATGTGCGAGAAACATGTTTGTATCCTTGAGTATGTTTCGTTAAATGCTTATTAATGAAACGCTGAGAGGTTTTTGCCTCACGGTTTTATCTCGAAAAAATAAAATAATGGATGATGAATGGATAATTGCAGACAGATACAGCTTCAGTGCTTCGGGAGGCAACAGAGTACATCAAATTTCTGCATGATCAACTTCAGGTGGGTTTCTTTCCATTAACTCAATTTCATTTTCACTTCTTCATTTCTGTCTAAAAACAAATTGAAGTAAATATTGAGTAGAAGCTTGACAATGTTTAGGTGCTGAGTGCTCCATACCTGAGAACAGGACCAGATGGCAACATGCAGGTGAGATATCATCAATCCATTTCCTTTGCTAAGAATGAGAAGTACCATTTTTACCAAATCTGACAAAATTTAATGGCAACATGCATATATAATATGAAAAACAGAAGCAGAGTAGAATTGCTGATCAAACAGCCATATGATGTCCTACAATAAGTTTATTAAGTGGGTTATCACACACGCGCGCGCGCACACACGAGAAGGGGGGTGTCAATAAGAAAAGAGAAAGAAAGAAGGGAATTAGTTTGTGAAATAGAATGCTTGATAGATAAATTAACATGAAGTATATATCTTTTTTTTTTTTTAAGGGAAAACATGAAGCATACATCTGATTTTATTGAATCTGAATGATACATGTATTAGCCTTGATAACTTTAGATATTGAGATTAAGCAGGATGTTGAGAAAAGGTTGAACTCTAGAGTTCTTAAAAGATGTTTTGATGGCAGATCATGTGGGTTTAAGATGCAGCTTTTCCACTTGTATTATGCAATTCATCAGTTAAAATTTTCTTTCATTCCAGATAAGTTTATGTTGCGTAGAGAAATAAATAGGCACAACATAGAAACTATCATGATGTCTTCATTAACAACGCGATCAGTTCACATTCTTGAGAGTCATTTCACAAAGGCTGGACTAAGAAAAATCTAAATGTTTCACGGTTTCACCTTCCATTATTCAGGGTGGAAAACACTGCAGCCTGAGAAGCCGAGGCCTCTGCCTGGTGCCGATAGAATCTACACTGAAAATCGCTAGAAGCAATGGTGCTGATCTATGGGCTCCAACCAATGCTAGTAGCAAGGGACTGTAATGTTCTAAACTTGGCCATGTTCATCAGTCTACTGTTTTTAAGCGCGGCTTAATCTGAAATAAAAGTACTGAGGCACCAGACCTCATGAAGTAGGAAGCAATGGCGATGAGATATGCTATCGACATGACTTGACTGCAGAAAACTTCTAGCAGCAGAGATTGCTCGTTCCAGAACCTAACCCAATACAACATGAATCTTAACCCGAAGATTTTCTTTCCCCAAATTGACATCTAATGTCTTTGGAGCGAGTATAGTCTAGTTTATGTTGTCGTGTATCGAAATCTGTATATATTTCCTTGTTGCCTAACCCTCTTGATTGTGTTGACAGTAATTTAATGTCAAATAGCAGTTTGTTTCCATACAGATTTGGTCTCAATGAGAATGGAGTTAGAATGGAAAAAAACAGAATAAGAAGCAAAACTGCAATCTATTTCCAGATGATTCAGTGCATTGAATGAAATGATGCTTCATGATAAAAAAATATTTACAGGGATTGCATAATTCAATTTTGACTTTGGAAATAGTTCAAAGAAGTGGCTTAAATGCTCAAGAAAGCTCAAATAAGCAATGAACAGATTTAGCATAAAAAACATGCATCAATTTTCTTGAAACATTTCTTTTGACGAAGGCTCAGAATCCATTGTCCCAACAGAAAAATGGGCCTTACACTGAGAAGAGCGAAAATGTCTTTCGTACGCCACAAAGTCGAGTCATTGCGTAATATGACTCTTAGCACGTCCTGTAAATTTAATTTGAAAAATCTTTTCACTCGCTGCACATGGAGAAATTCAAACTCATAAACTTTCACAAGAGAAGAAAATGTATCGCCGTTAAGCAATGCACAATTAGCATTACTAAGCTTGGCTCACACACCACAATGAGATCAAGCTACGCTCTCCCAAGATTGGCAACTATAGAAAAGGGGTGAGAGCCTTAGAGGTCCCGTGGAGGGAGGATCGAAAGTTTTTACAATGAGATTCAGAAAATTTTGTGAAGATCTGTTGGAGGGCAGAAGCCAGGGGAGAGGGGGGCTGTGCCGGCGGCCAGCATTGGTATGAAACCCTAGCACCGGGGGAGGGCTGGGGAGTTCTAGAAGGGCCCATTAAATTGAATGAAATCAGTCTTTCACAACAAGTGCCATTGTAGCATAGCGTTACAACCTCTTTGCATTAGGCAAGAGATTTGGGGTTCAAATCTTGCTTCTGTCAAGGCTACGCCCTAATTTTCAAAAAAGAAAATAAAACAGAAAAGAAAACCCAATTCATCATATGAACCTTAACCTGAAGATTATTTTTTTCCAAAGCTCGAAATTGGCGACAAAGAACCATAGATTCTTTGAATTTGTGAGCTGACAACTAACATGAGAAGAATGTGCCCCCCACATGTGGCTCAGTGGCACCTCTGGTTCGTTAAGAGTTTCAGGTCATGCGACCCCCCTCCCTTAATTAGAAAAGGGGAAAGAAAAAAAAAAAAACCCCACCTAACTTGAGAATGTGAGGCATGGATTGAAGGCTTAGATATCACAATGAATCCAAGGACCAAGACAGGCAGATTTGTAAGCAATTAGTGACAATCTCCAAGGGGACCAGGAAGAAGCTTGAAAAGAGAACATGGAATAGATTAGCAAAATGTAGATACTTTCATGTAGCCACAGTTGGGAGAAGCCTATGGTCATTCATTATTAGCTCAACTACATGACACCAT
Source organism: Agave tequilana (assembly GCA_038442645.1). Taxonomy (NCBI): domain Eukaryota; kingdom Viridiplantae; phylum Streptophyta; class Magnoliopsida; order Asparagales; family Asparagaceae; genus Agave; species Agave tequilana. Next base: position 209,191 of record JAVJIF010003180.1, read on the forward strand.
CCACCTGTCTAAACATCAACCTACCTAAGACGGAGATTGCACATAATGAATATGCTATGTAAAAGTATACTTTTAAAGTACAAAACATGCATGTTATTATCATGTACATACATATGCGCACATATATAAAACACATGTATGAGTATATATCAACATGTATAATATTCGTACAAACGTGCATAAAATCACAGCCTATACTATGAAAGAGTATATATAAGAAAAGAATAATGCTTTTCTAACCCCAATTCACTTACTCAAATCTAAACTCGAGGCCTCACCCCCAGTGTCATGGAGTCATGATTTAGATTTGAGTTTGAAAGTTTGTGTCAAAATAGCTTTAATCACAAGAAAAACTCTCACTAAAAATGGATAAAACCAGTCCCTCACATCAAATTTCATGAGCATGATGCCCTCTCATCAGGCAGAGGATTTAATATGTGGTCCTTTACCCCCCTCAAAAATAGAATTTGGTCATTCTAAAATACTTGTAATAAAACTTCTATAACAATATGCACAGGTTATTTGTAGTCAAGTTCAATAACTTGGACCAAGACTTGGGAAACTTCCATCAATGTATTTAATATAAAATAATCATACCTCTGGCTTTGGTAGCAATTTCTCCCATCCATAATTCTCAAGGATGGCCCAATCTCAAACTTGTTTAATCTAAACAGGACTTTGGATGATAATAGTACAGCTAACATTCTAACAAGGGGAGCCAAAATGATCACAATTTTGATCTCCCCCCTTGGGCTCCATTCAACTGCCTACAATTGTTGATGAAAGGTCCAGATGATATTCTGGCCAACACATCCTATAGAGAGATCGTGACAAGTCTGCAAGTAGAGATACTACTGTTTAATAGGAGAAGAGACAAGTTTTTTGTGTCCACAAGCGCAAGAAGCCAAGCCACAGCCACAAGTTCTCTTTTCGCAACCCCAGAAGAAGCAGGGAATCACAATTATAACAAATATCACATTTGTGACTCAATCCTCTCCTTCATCTCTCTTCAGAGCCAATTGCCTTCATTCTCTAGATCTCCTCTCTACAGTTCACACAGTTCAATCATATGATCAATTGAGGCTTGGAAACAAAAAGAAAAGAAATAAAACTTTGAGTAGGGAGAGATGAAAATCCAGTGTGATGCCTGTGAGATGGCACCAGCTGTGGTGATCTGCTGTGCTGATGAGGCTGCACTGTGTGAGAAGTGTGATGTTGAGATTCATGCAGCAAACAAGCTTGCAAGCAAGCACCAGAGGCTGCTCCTTGAGTGCCTCTCCAACAAGCTCCCTCGCTGCGATATCTGCCAAGTAAATAATACACACTGAATCAGCCTCTTTTATAGTACCAAATTTCTCTTCTATTGTCAGTTCATGCTCTTTTCATTTAGAACATAAATAGATTGTCACTGTCTCTTGTTCTTCATACTGTTGTTTATATGAGACTAGTCACCTCAAGAAGGCATGATATTAGAAATAACTATTTGTTGTGTAGAATTTAGCTATTTTGCCCAATTATGATGGATGTTGAACTATTATTATTGATGAAACACTGTTTCATTACTGTCGAGCCTCGGCTTCACTTTTCACCTCCATTATACATACTAATAGGGGATTGGCTGCAAGGCCTGACCAAATAATTATGACTATTTAAAGAGAACTTAAAAAAAAAGAAAAAGCATGCTTGAAATTTATAACATCTACCCTAAATAACTGTATATGAGTAGAGAATTTGCTAATATTTCTGTTTGATCTTTGGCTGGTACAAGGATGACAGGTGCTGGTTTTGGATGGAAATATCTGACAGCAATTCATGAATCAATTTAAGAGGTGCCAGGTTTTGTTAATCGCGGAGTATATGAAGCCCTAACGTGCCGGAAGTAGGGGATCTTAGGAGAGACGATGAATCGTATTTAGCTACCTCTACAGCTCATAGAAGAAACTTGGGATGAGACTGTCACCTTCAGACCTGAGCCTTGTCCTATCAAAATTGGATCGTATGTGAGGTACAACATTGAGTACTCCAGAGATCCAGAGAAAGATTGACTACTATAAGCTGTCCTCCAAAATTCTCGGAGGCAAATAAAAAAGCAGATGGGTGGAGGGTTGCTAGATTCTAACATTGATGACTGCCAGCAAACTAGTAGTCTTCCAGATGAATTCCAGTGGTACAGGGCCAAGTTCTAAGTTTCTGTAACTTAGAGATATAGTGCCTCAAGAGCAACTGTATGGAACCAAACACGCTAATGCAATGCAGATATGGTCCTAAAATTAAACAGGCAGTTATCAGGTTGGAGAGGAGAACACCCTCGAATTGCAAGGGAACTTAGGGTTTTAAAAGGATCTTGCAAAGAGACAATACCTAAGTTTATAGATGGAAACTAACAAGAAGAAGTAAAATTATAGAACTATAGGGGTTAAAGAGGCAATGTATGACAATCAGACACAGTAATGCAATACTCTAGAGTATCTTTCTTTGGAGGCTGCCGGGAAATTATTAGACTTCCAAGTAAAAAACTGTTAAGAGCTGTGACCACACGAGATCAAGTTCAGTTTCTCGTTGATAAGGCTGTATAAGAGAGATTACTGATGATGGCTAGACTGGTTCTAATGTATGCGGAGTTTACATGGTTCCTCGTAAAGTATGAGGCAGAGCAGCAATCATGTAACCTTTTTTTATGCTTATATCTCATAGATTAGTCAACAATGCAAGTTAAATTCATGTATGACATTGAAGAGATGTTAACTCGGAAATAAAATGGAGGATATACCCAGGTCATTTCTGATACGGATCAATTTCATCCCTTCTACAGTTTCACTAGCTTCTTATGTTTGGCACATTTGTTAGGCAAGAAAGATGAGGATTTTCCAAGGTATAAGAGGATTTCCAAAGTGTTGAAGACTGCAAACTTCAGAGAATTCAAATGGGTATACAAGGATACCAGTACCCTGATGGGAAATAGCAAGCTAAAAATTCTAATTTAGTGTAGTTGACTAATTGGAACAATTCTTTGGTAGGAAGAGGATGACTCGAGTACGGAAACTAAAAGGAATTGTCCATAGGTTATTTGTAGTTGTGTAGTACGTCAACAAATAATACAATTATTCACTTTAGAACAAAAAAGAAAGTCCAGAGCAACAATATAAATTGCAGCTGGCTAAATATTATATCAAGAAAATGATTGTTGCAGTTCTCTTAGCATGCTTGAACTACGATTGGGTAAATTTTAGAAATCCCCTTGTACTAGCATTGTTTGATAATACAAGAGGATGACTTGGAGTACGGTAACTAAAAGGAATTGTCCATAGGTTATTTGTAGTTATGTGTAGTACGTCGACAAATAATACAATTATTCACTTTAGAACATAAAAGGAAGTCCAGAGCAACAATATAAATTGCAGCTGGTTAAATATTATATCAAGATAATGATTGTTGCTGTTCTCTTAGCATGCTTGAATTAAGAACGGGTAAATTTTAGAAATCGTATTAGCATTGTTTGATAGTATACCCTCTAAACTGTGGAAATTAGCAGAGAATAACACCCACCCACCCACCCCCCACCCCCCCACCCCCCCGGCAAACCCCAATCACTCAGTATATGCTTCACATTAACTCCATGCTTTTGTCATTAGTGAGAACAGATCACATGTGTTTCACGTGATTTTACTTAATCTAAATTGGCTAAAACGCAATCATTAAATTGAACATTTTTGCCAATATGATTAGATGACTACTGTTGAGTTTAATAAGGGCATTTTTGGCCAATTTACATCAGATATCGTCACGTGGAACCAATGTAACCTATCCCCACTAAGAGCAAACGACACAAAGTTAACATCAGACATAGTATAGGACGGTTTTCGGATCTAAAGAAAGTTCTTATCTTGTAAAGAGACTAGAGAAAAGAGAGAGTACTTAAACCTTGAACATTTATAAATCTAAGCCATAGTCACCACTGAAAAGGAGGTCGGAACCCAATGCCTAGAGTGTGGTTACATTGTGAGATAATATTGATGGAAGTAAAGTGAAATGCAAGAAGCAAAGTAAATAAACAGATATTGGACATCATGTAATATACAGTATACCACAATTTAGCATTTACCAGAGCAAAATACCATTTAGGTTTGACCAAAATCTGGTAATTAAGTTAAACCGAATTACTTCTACAAATATGCTATAGTTTACTGTAATATCATTTTGTTCTTCATCTCTGGATCAAACACATCTTATTCCTCCTTTGGCTGATCTAAAACATCTTCCACAGCTTGTAATAAACTTGTGTGAATAGAACCAATATTTAAAATAACGATAACGTAACGATAACGTTTTTCTTCTGTTATGTTAACATAGCTTATAACGTAACGCATAACGTAAGTTACGCGATTTAATATTTTTTTAATAAAATAAATATATATACTATATTTAAGAATTTTTATAAATAAGAAAATAATTTTAAAAAATCTAAAAAATATATCAAAACAATATATAACACATTTAACAAGTCTCACAACAATTTTTAGCAAGTATCACAATAATTTTTCACATTCACAAGTTATAATTCATAATTTCATCTACACAAACAACAATATGATCCGCATATTTCATTATAATTCATAATTTATAGCCATGCTATTCAATCTACACAAAAATTCATAATTCAATTTACAATAATTCATAATTCATAATTTTTTAGTCATGCTATGCATTATAATTTATAATTCAATTTACAATATGTTATTCAATTATACCCCCCGTGTCCTTCACTCTCTCTGATATTTTACCCCCAATCTCTCTCTGCTCTCTCCCCCTGTCACTCTCTCTGCTCTCTCTCCCCTGCCCGATCTATCTCTCTCTCTCTCGGCTTTCTCTCCCGAGATCTCTCTATGCTCTCTCCCAACGGAAGAGAAAGAGAGAGATCCGGGGGAAGACTGGGGGAGAGAGAGAGAGAGAAATCGGAGGGAGAGGGCTTACACGTGCTTGGAACAGAGAACCACCGTTTGGAGACGACGTCGGCGAGAACCACCACGACGGAGAACTACCAAAGGTAGTTCTTTTGTTGTCGATCAGAGAGAGATATGTCTTTTTCTTTCTTCTCGGCGCCGAACGAGGAGACGACGACGAGGTTGCAGAGAGGACGACGAGCGAGCGATTTGGGGGGGATTTTTTCATAGACCGGGAAAATATGGGAGGATTTAAAAAAAGTCGACTTGCACCATAACGTAGGTTATGGTGCATTACGTTAATAACGTAACGTAAGTTACGAGCAAAATAACCATAATTATCAAACATTGTCTTTTTTAGACCTGTTACATAACGATTGGTCGGTGATGAGTTATAACGGGTTTTTTAAAACACTGAATAAAACCATCCCAAGTAACAAGTTTATCTATATTCCTTTCCTCGACCTATATTTCCTGCTTTTACTAATTCTATAACCTTGAAATAAAATTTGGCTCATATTACCTTGAATGTTTAAAAATTAATATTAGGAAATATGAATTGTATTAGTAGTGTAGGAAAAGGAGTTGGATTAGGATTTCATGTGTGTGTGTGTGTGTATATAAAATACAATTGAGAGGAGAAATTTCTAACTCTCTAAAATATTTTCTCTAAATTCACATGGTATGAGAGCTCAAGGGCTTAGATCCAAAATCTTCTTTTTTCTTTCTTTCTTTCTTCTTCTTCTTCTTCTTCTTCTTCTTTTTCCCAGATACAATTTCCGACAGCCAACCGAAACCGACGCAACATAGCTCATGATCTTGTCGCCGCAATCGACCTCGACTTCTGATCCCGACTCCAAACGTTGTCATCGCCACCGACTCTAGATCCTGTCATCGTCACCAACCCCGACCTCTACATCCAACCCGGCCATGTCCTTACTTCGCCCTGATCTCATCTTTGTCTGGCGAAGAACCCATCGACAATCTCGATCAACTTTGGCCTCGTCTTCACCACTCGACCTGCGTCAACTCCAATCCGACCCAAAACGAACCCAACCCCACCCACGCCAACTCCAATCCACACAATTAGCATATCTCAACTTTCCCTCTTCAACCCGATAGCAGATCCAAGCCGGTTGGTTCGATTCACTCTCGAGTCTGACTCGCATCTGACTTCCAGATCCTCTTCCTTGTCCACGACTTCGCTCGCGACCATCCTCTTCTTCGTTCTCGTCTCGCCTCATCTTCTTTTCTTTCTTCTTCTGATCTTCTAAACTCTCACCTCTTCCCTTCTCATCTCTTCTTTAACCTTGTGGCTTGATAGGTTTTCAAACAAAAAAAAGTTTCTCCTTTTTGTAATGGGCAGTTAAAGCTCATATTTATTTTGGAAGTTTTGGGTTGAAACCTCATTTAGATTCTTATTTGAGCGTATTTTGAGTGATGACTGAAGAGATGAAGCCAACAATTTATGAGTTTGTATCTGGGAAGATCAATGATAAAAAGTTGAATGGTCACAACTTTCTACAGTGAAAACGAGATGATGAGATTCATGGTCCTGTGAGAGCCTATGTAGCACGGACATGGGTGTCAAGACACAACACGGACACAGATACGGGACATGACAAAATCCAAAAAAAAAATATACGGGAACACAAGTAATATTTTATTATTACTATTATATACAGATAAATTTCCTCCTGTTCTTAATTTTTCGATTTTCTCTCATACATTCAAAGAGGTGCATTCTTTTCGACTTTTTCAACGATACTTTTCGAAGTAGACATTTCTACACAACTCTACTTATGTGAGTAGAATATGAATAATCAACTTGTCAAAAAATAATCAAATATGAATAATTAGTTTTATTAAAGGTAAGATGTATAACAGAAAATCTAAATAATTTACATCTATAACTTCTATAAAGTAACAAACAAAACAAAAATAATCCAACTATTACCTCACCTAATTCATGATGTGTGTAAATTCTACTACCATATTTGCTTATATCAGAATGATATTTTTTCATGTTTATTTAAACGACATGTGACTTTTAAATATCTAATACATGATCTTTAAATTTTATTTAATGCCGAAACGGCGTTGGACACAGTACCGACACGTGATTTGATGGCTGATTAAAATTCGACACGGCATCAGAGTGTCTAATGCGTGTCGGGCAAGTGTCCGGCGCGTGTTGGTGTTCGACACGGACACGACACTCGCTTTGAAGTGTCTGTTTTTTGTAGGCGAGAGCTAAAGATCACTACCTGACTGATAATCCCCTCGATCCAAAGACGCAAACTTGGAGACAGGATGATGCACTTCATCTTTGATAGATCTTGATTAGCATGGAGCCACACGTTCAGCATTTGGTTCTACATTGCATGACTGTAAAAGAGATGTGGATCATTTAGATAGATTGTACTCAGATGGCAGCAACCTGAATCGAGTCTATGATGTTATTTAGGAGTTGTTTAAGAGTAAACATGATGGTCGAACTTGGTCCAATTCTATGCTGACTTCAAAAAAATTTCTGAGGTCCAGGACATTTTTCTATCACGATGACATGGAGGAGATGCAAGAGAAGTGGAACAAATTGATGGTTCTTATTTTCTTAAGAGCATCGTTCTGCTTTTGCGGTCCAAGGCAAAACAACAAGAGTTAGAGGCCGTGGGAGTGACTTTGGACGTAGAGGTCGTGGGAGCGACCATGGTGGTGGTCGTTCAGGAGGGCAGAGAGGTGATATATTATTATTGTAAAGAGTTAGGCCACACCAAGTACAAGTCCCCACTATTGCAAAGAAAGCAACAACAGCAGTTTCGATCTACTCATGTAGCCATATCTTAGGAGGAGCAATATGAGAACAGAAGTTCCGTCAATAAGGAGCAAATGAATGAGCAGTTGTATCAGATGTTCCAACAGTTTCATAAAGCATCTACTACACCTTCCACAGTCACTTTGGCCCAGCAGGTAATCTCACTACTTTTCTTACTTCATCTAATTCTCCTATTTTGATTATAAATTCAGGAGCTTCTGATCACATGACTGTAAACAAAGGTATTGTGCCCTCTTGATTCTATGTGTTCTTTCTCTTTGTTACATTAGCTGATAGTTCTACTTCTGCTTAAGACATGACTTACTAATACTATATTCTCTTTATCTCTATCATCTGTGTTCTGTACTTTATATTCCAAAATTTTCTTTCAATTTGCTATCAGCTAGTAAGATTAGTAGAGCGTTAAACTGTTCAGTAAAATTCTATCATAGTTTTATAGATTTCAAAATCTTAGAATAAATATGATAATTAGCACCGGACATGAGAAATACAATTATATTACTTGGATCTGATTTCCAAACCGTTGGTGTGCTCTAGTTTAGTTTCCCTTTTTATCTATCAGTTAGGTTATTCCTCTCTATCAGTTTTAAAGGTTTTGATTCCTGAGTCTAGGTAAACTCTGTCTTTAGTATGTGGGTCTTGTCAACTAGGAAAGCATCACCGAAAGTCTTACCCTAATAGAGTCAATAAATGGGCTAGTCACCCATTTGATTTGGTACATTTAGATATATGAGTCCATGTTCAATAAAAATTCAAACTTGATTTTCAGTATTTCATTAATTTTGTGGATGATTACTCACGTGTTACTTGGCTTTCTCTCATGAAATCTCATTATGAGATTTTTCTATATTTCAAATTTTTTTTGATTAAAACTCAATTTAATACTTCTGTGAAAATCTTAAGTTCTGACAATGCTAAGCAATATTTTAATTCATCTTTCATAAATTTTATAACTGAGCATGGCTGGCATTATTCATCAATCTTCATGTATATACACTCAACAAAATGGTGTCATTGAATGTAAAATATCATTATTTGCTTGAAATTGCCCGCACATTTGCTTATTCATAAGTTCCTAAATATTTTTGAAGTGATGTAGTTCTTACAACATGTTATTTAATTAATCAGATTTATTCTGTTTTGCAAAACCAAATCTCATATTCGGTATTATATCCTCAAAATGATTTGTTTTTCGTGCAACCAAAGATTTTTGAGTGTATGTGTTTTGTACAGAATAATGACCCTGATAAAACAAAATTGAATTATCGTACTCTCAATTGTATTTTCCTTGGGTATTCTCGGACACAAAAAGGGTGTCGGTATTATTGTCCTTCATTGAATTGTTCTCTTATTTCAGATGATGTCACACTTTTTAAGTCTAAATCCGGGTTTGCTAGTGATTCTCCCCCCAAGATTCAGAGGATGACAATATGTTTTCTTATTCGGGATCCACCATTTGTGCATATTCCATTATCGATTGATATAGATCTGGACACATTGTCACCTGTACATGGAACACCAAAACCCCCTCACTGATAAACCAGCCTTCACAAGACATACTTCTACTACATCTGTGCCAATATCTTCTACTATTCTAATTTTCGGATCATAAATTAGTGAGAATATATCTGTATTACCCTCTAGTGATGCTACTACTGATTCTGACATTGTCTCATGGTCTTCTCATTGCTCTTCGCAAGGGCAAACACACTTGCACATCTCACCCCGTTTCTCACTTGTATCATATTCATACTTGTCTCCTTTCATGTCTTTATTTCTATTATGGACTCATATTCTGTTCTCAATTCTGCGTCAAAAGAGTTGTCTATCCTAGGATAGAAAGATGTCATACAAGAAGAAACATTGACTTTAGAATAGAATGACACATGGGTTCTTACTGTTCTTCCCAGAAAGAAAGCAGTTGGATGTCAGTGGATGTACACTGTAAAGCTGAATCTCGATGGGTCATTGGCTCATTTGAAGGCTCGTTTGGTTGCCAAAGGGTATTCTCAAGTGTATGAAATGGATTATTAGGATACCTTCTCATCGGTTGCAAAGCTAACCTATGTGCAGATTCTTACTTTTTTTTGTCACTCGTCACTAGGCTTTCCATCAGTTAGATGTTAAGAATACTTTTCTCAATGGTTCTCTTGACGAAAAGGTTTACATAAAGTAACTACCTGATTTTGTTGCTCAGAGGGAGTTAGAGAAGGCGTGCAGGCTGAAAAAGTCTTTGCATTGGATTGAAGCAGTCACCGAGAGCTTGATTTAGACGATTTGCCTTTGTTGTTTGGAATTTTGGTCTTTCTCGTTTTCAGAAGGATCACTATGCGTTTTTTTGCAAGAGGTTACTTCTTATAGTGTATGTGAATGATATCATTATTACTAGTGATGATGCGCAGAGGACTGCAGATCTGAAACACTTTTGAAAAATGGCTTATATAATTGGATTGTGGACACACCAGAGTTGTCGATTTCTTAGATGTTGATTGAACAGGATCACTCGTTGATAGATGATGTACCATAGGTTTTTATATTTTATTTGAAGAAAATCTCGTGTCATAAAAAAAGCAAGAAGTAGAGTGTGGTGCCATAGTCTAGTGCGGAGTCAGAGTATTGTGCAACGGCAAATGTAACTTGTGAATTCGTTTGGGTCAGAGACTTGTTGATTGAGCTTAGTTTTTCTCTAGAGTGTCCTATGAGGTTATACTGTGATAATCAGGTTACTGTTCACATAACTAAAAATTCAGTATTTCACAAGCGCACAAAACACGTTGAAGTGGATTGTCATTTAGTAAGCCAAAAAATAGAAAGAAAATTATTCAAGTTTGACATGTTTCATCAGGTCATTAGTTAGCATATTTACTAACAAAATCTCTTGGGAGGTACGAGTTGATTTTATTTGTGACAAACGGAACATGTATGATGTATATACTCCAACCTAAAAGGGAGCATTAGAATATATGAATTGTATTAAGAGTAGTGTAGGAATAGGAGTTGGATTAGGATTTCATGTATCTATATAACATAATTAAGAGGAGATCTCTCTCTCTCTCTCTCTCTCTCTCTCTCTCTCTCTCTCTCTCAAATATTCTCTCTAAATTCACAACCAAGAAGTAAGAAATGATGCATCAGCATTTGAGATGCCGAATTACTAGATAAGCAGACAATTATGACCATATTCTTACAGAAGATAGGAATCGGATCAGTTAGCAACTTACCAATGTTATGTATATTAGCAAGAGATTTCATTGATATAATCGGTGTTCTACATCCCCTAGATTTCTTATATTCCGATGTACTTGTAAGTTGATAACACCTCTCTTTATTCCCTTTTTCATCTCAGCAGATAAGTTGGTCAACAAATTCGTCCTGACATCCATAACATTGATAATCTAAAAGCTTTCTTTAGCCCTGATGTTCAACATTTACTTTTAGAAAAACCCATATGGAAATGGAGCTGACCAAATGGCACGAGAAAGAATCCATGGTTATGGATCTCTCAAACAATGTGGCATGGTGATAAGTGGCAATTGATTCATATTCCAACTACTCCTAAAATTTTTCTAGCAATTTATCAAGGATGGCATATTCTACTGAGTCTACTAAAATTCTTCACCGTAGCATTGAAGACTAATGACACCAAAAGAAGCATCAGTCATAATAATCTTTCAAATGCATAAGAATTTCGCTCCCAAATAGTTTTAGCAATTGTATGTTACAGAGGCAAGCTACTTACAAACTGAAAGACGCAATGGAGAATCTAATGTGCATTCCTCAATTGCAAACCCAAAGGCATATGAATCTTGAACAATGGACTGTTTCATTAAGGTCGCCTGTTAGAGGAACACACAATTATGTGATGAACCATCCCTTTTTTCTTTGTATTGGTCTGTTTTCCAGGAAAGGGCGGCTTTTATTTTCTGTGTGGAGGATAGAGCTCTTTTCTGCAGTGACTGTGATGAGGCCATCCATATTGCTGGCAGTCTATCAGGCAATCACCAGCGGTTCCTAGCAACTGGTATCCGTGTGGCCCTAAATTCAATGTGCAACAAGGACACCGCGAACGGTCATTACGAGCCTCCAAGCCACAACTTCGCACTCTTGGACCCGAAGGTCCCCACAACCCAAGAAAGCCCCTCTTCTTTTATTCCCTCTGCATGGGCTGTGGATGAGTTCCTCCAGCTTTCTGATTACGAGTCTGGCAACAAAGTACGAAGTCAAGGGTGCAAAATTTCTTACATAAGCACTCGTTTAAATTATCATGGATCTCCAAAATATGACTTGATTTTTGTTTCAATGAACTTGCAGAAGGGGTCTCCGGGGGGATTTGGAGAGCTTGAATGGTTTGCAGATATTGGCCTACTCCATGAACAAAATCCCAAGGGAACCTTGACAACAGCTGAAGTCCCTGAACTCCCCACCCCACAAGCAAGCAATGCAGCATTCTACAGAAACAGCAAGGTTGGCATGTCCCACAACCACAAGAAGCCTAGGATTGAAATCTATGATGAGGAAGACTACTTCACAGTTCCGGATCTAGGATAAAACTGAGGCATAAAAACTTCTATATATTGCAATTGTGTCTCATATCTGACATTTATACAAATATCTACCCACCTGTAGATATGTGGATAAATGGATGGATACCTCTAGATACATAGTTACCTGGAGATTGCAGGCTCCTATAAGCATTGTCTGTGTTTAATACTTGTTTGAGTGCAGTTGAGACTGGCAAGGTTTGTTGTGTTGCTAGTGGATTTGGTGGAGAATGGTAAATATGGTTTGTGTTAGTTAATTTGGTCCGTTACGTATATTTCTGAGTTCAATTCTGCCTTTGTATAATATATATCAGTTTAAAATTATTAAAATATGTTTAGTAAGTATCTACTTTGGGAAGTACTGCCATGAAAGGGTACCCAACATGGGTGCTTCCTTGGTTAAGGGGAAAATTTAAAGATAGTGTATGAAGGCAGAAGGGGAGAGAGCGAAGGTTTGGATCCAGGAAAAGAGGCATGTGGGTGAACCTATTGCTCAAAAAAAAAAAAAAAAAACAGTGTGTCATGAAATGGCAGGGCCATTTTAACTGATAAAGTTGAAATAATGCACTTTCCACTGTAATTTCCATCATATTTCATAAGTTTTCTGAATTCAGATAGTGGTGGGTGGTATGACGATAGCTAATATCACAACAACTAAATGCAAGAGAGAGAGAACAGAGCTAGGTTCATTTTAGCTAAGTAATAATTTACACACACACACGCACGCACGCACAGAGAGAGAGAGAGAGAGAGAGAGAGAGAGAGAGAGAGAGAGAGAGAGAGAGAGCTTAACAAACAGAAAACTCATAAATTGGATTCCAGTTTGATGAAGAAATCACAAATGATTGTGTTAAGCACAAAATATATTTTGAGAAGTATGGCAATAACTATACTATCTGGTTTCTTCACTAGGGAGAAAATCTGGCATCTGAAACTTAGTGATGCTGATAACCATTTGTTCTAATTCTTCGTAACTATTCTAAACGAAGAAGCCTGAAAATTCAATACCCAATGTTTATGCCCACATAAGGTTCAATTTGTATTCTATAGAGCCTTTCTTAATATATGAGTTACCTAACATTATTAATATATATACTTTAACAGTAGCCATGTTTTAGCAAAAAAAATAAATAAATGGGGTCACAAAACTATATGATTCAAAGTTTTTACCCAGCCAAAGAAATAAATCTTAAATAAAAATAAATAACCATCAGATTCATCAGTTGTTTACACGTTAAAGTGTCAACAAATTCTACTCTGGATGATAGAAAAATCCAAAATATGGTCTAATATCCCACCCCAACAATCACACTGGAATCCGTAGACACAAAGTGGAATAATATTATTAACAGGTACCAGAGTCACCTTGAAATTCTTTTTTAGCACGAAGGTAAGGATAAACACCAAGCCAATCAAATGTCTAGATGAACTTGCCAACTCAAGCTTCAACACTTATTTCACTTCTTAATTTGACAAGAAAAATAGATCTGTCCACACCTATGTTCAAAATTTTCATTTGTCCCAAAGAAGAAAAAGGGAAAGAGAAAGGAAGAAGATCTAAAGTCCTTCTGAGGCTTGAAAATTGCAATGATATACCTTAGGGCAAGACAAAAGAAAAATATAATCTTGGAGGGGAAAAGAAAAGAAGAGTCCTTCATAGTCTCGAAGATCAGAGAGGTACATGTTATTTGTGGCCCAACAAACTCTGAGACTCTCTTCGCTAACATGCATTGATAATACTCTACATGCACCCGTAACACTTGATGATGGAATTTCCCCCATCAAACCATGTTCAGAAATGTCTCTATTTCAAAGATGAAAAACGAACCATCATTTATATCAGTTTAATAAGGACGTTAATTGAGAGAAGCTTGCATTGACAGTGATCACCAAGATTGCACAGATATGGATACAAGTATCACATACGATATGATAGGGACACAGACCTTTGTGGATGCGGCAATTAAGTAATAATATTTAAATATTTATATTAATTTTAAAAAATATAAATATACCGTGGGTCAACAACTGTTGATGGAATTTGGGAATAAGTTGAAAAGGGAAACATGTGTAAAGTTAGTAGGCTCTGATTTTTAGAAGTACGATTATGCTAATTTATTTCACTTATATCAAGTTCATTAGATGAAAGACTAGCAATATTAATTGAACATGTGAATGATGGATGAATCTGTAAAGTATCAGTCTATTTCTTATAGTCCACTTTCATTGTTGTTTTAAACTCAATACTAAGTTCACAAGTATCGGTATCAGATAGGTGACCTGTTTCAAGAATCATCAAAGATGATCCCTAAGGATAAAAGATCACTCAAGGATCTGGACAATCCATGTGTGGGCCACAATCTAATTCCTACATTGAAAAAATACATCCATGGGATCATAATTTGCACTACAGAAAGATATGGAGAATGGAGAAAGAGAAGCCAAGGGAAGGTGATGACAACAAGAGAAGCTTTTGTTTAGGTTTTAACAAAAGGAGGGATGTAGTTATATAGAAGGATCAATAACTGAGGATGGGAGTTAGACGTGAAAGAATTAAAAGACAAAGTAGCATCAATTGGTGTCAAGGGTCCATGAAACTACTCACATATCTTCAACTTAACAAGGATAGTAAAATTAATCTTATATCGCTACAAATTGTATTGAGGGATTCGCCACTGGCCCTTCCGTACTTACACTCCGAACTGAATGATGGCCCTTTCAAATTAAAAATCCGCAGATGCGGACCTTTAATTTGGAAGGGCCATCAGACAATATGAACTGCGGGTACAATACTTTCAATCCTTCTGAGCAAACCCTATCCCAAATTCTTACCGATAAATATTGTTTTAAGTATTTTGAGATAAATTTACTTTCTTCCTTTGAGATATTAATTTGAAAAAAGATATTTATTTTAGGTTAGTTTACATTTAGTAGTGGCTTTCATTCAAATTCTTTTACTGTGTTGATTTTTAACTTTACTAACAATTATAAGACCAAATATGCTAAAATCTTCTAATCAAGGTTAGAAAAACAGATTGTTTTTTAAGAGTTAATAAATGGAGGCACTATGTTTTTTTATCTATCATTTACTGATATTTAATACTTGTTTTAAGTACTTTGTAGTATGTACCTCTCTAACTACTACTGATTCAATGATGCAATTTTTTTAAACATGAGTCTGTATTTGTATGCTATGTTAGCATCATTTATACATTTTCAGATTTTGAATAACACTATTTATATAGTAGATGAAAGAGAAAGACATTTGATTGCATACAAAAGGAGAGACTGGAGCTAAGTTGCTATTGGGAGGATCTGGGCCAAAACCCTAAAAGGGGTAAGAACATTTGCATAAATCAGGGTTTTAAAGGTGACGCAAATCATCTATCTTCAACATGAACACCAACATATGCGGAAATGCAGATTTACTAAGTGGTCTCAAGAACATATAATTTAATAAAACAATTGATGATAATGTTAACATAAACAAAATGTTTGTCAATTGAGGTAATGTACATACATCAAATTACAAAAGCAGAAATGCGTCATGCTGTGTTACTATAGTCCAAGCCTGACTGTGCAACTCGACATGTGATTTCACATACGGAGCAGTCTTTTCATCGTTAAAGCTAAAGGAGAGGGAGTCCTCCAATGATCCTGGTGTTATGTTGATCACAATTATGCATCAGCAGAGCTTCTCGTGTATGGTTCCATACCTGGCTATGATTCAGTAACCAAGGTTGTGGAGTCTCCTTGAGATCATTCTCTTTACAGCATATTTCTTCCGGCAACCTGAAGGTTAAACAGTACATTGCCTGCAGGATGAAAATAAATGAGGGCTCATGCAAGTCATGTTATATTTATACTACATGCAAAGCAATAAAAAATCAAAAGACGGAGTTGACGACATAGAGGGCCAGGTTTGAGCAAGGATAAAAGGAAAATGCAGACAAGGAAACTTGAATTCAAATCGAGGTCTAGGAAGAAATAGAACAGGTCCTAGCTGTAATGTAACTTTCCCATCAATTCCATGCATATTCCATTGTCACATGATATTGGAAAGCACTCATCCATTTACCCTGTTTTGATTCTGTGAATGATGAATAATTGATCCAAAGTAATGAAATGACCACTCGAGTATTCCTTGGCTATCAGTAAACTACATGTATTTTCTTTAGGAATTAAGTTACATCTCCTACCTTCATGACTGTCCCCCCAATTCTAAATCCTTTAGATTCCATATATCCTCTCTCTCCAAATGTCCACTTCAAAAGTTTACCCTTTTCTTGTCTCATCAGCTGATATAACATAGTTTATAAACAAAGCAAAGGTTATCCTTTTCTTTTTTTTTCTTGTCTCACATCATGGTTAAAAATCTCAGTATTGGTATCGGCATCGGCCATGGTTTATAGCATCAATATCATCATTTTGGCTCTCAATATAACCCCATCAACTGATATTATCATGTACCTCAAAACACGATACAACATTGCTGATATATATTGGAATCGAGCGATATTTGAAATCATGCTTCAAATCCTCAAGATCCATTTTGATACTCTTTTCACATAACTTGAGAACCAAATCGTGCACGCCATGCCAAGCTGGCCTGATAAGGTACATATGCAAACATTTCATCCAAAAACTTTTAAGAGGGAGGTGGGCAGACAAATGACATTTCAGTTGAGATCCATGCAACTTCCAGGTAAGATTGAAATAAATATTCAATAGTCTAATTAGGTTAGATCAGGGTAGAGGCATGTTCTCCTTTCTCATATGGGTTATGTTTTGACTTCAGAGTGACAAAGCCTAATGAGTTAATTATTCATATCTTCCGCAACAATCCTTACATTTGATAGATTTCTGTTCCCACACCTTTTATGTATACTGCAGGAAACTCTTGACATGAGACAACCTCATAAACAGGAACATGAAAGAAAAGTAATTCCATGATTATAACTATCTATTTTATAGTTTTAACATTCATTTTTTAATTATTTTGTGTTATTATGCTGTAAATGGTTTCTTCCCGATGGGAAACTTGACAGATTTTTATTCCCAAAACTTGATAGTTTATCTAAATCATATAGCTGATCAAAACAACAACAAAGCCTTTATACCAACTTTTGGGGTTGCCTAGGGGTTGTCTACATGAATTAGCGTAGGCTAAAAGTAGTAACAAGAAAAATTGAGGAGAAGCAATAGAAAGAGTCAAAAACATAAAATTTACTGAAATAGATGGTTTGTATTTGATGAGTTTAAAGAATAACAAGACGGAAGGTAAGAGGCATAATAGACACAGATCCAAAACCTAAGAGATTGTCAACAGAAAATTTCCATTTGACAAGTTAAAACATGAAATAATTCTAAGGCCAGAGCAGCTGATACATTCAAGATAAGCTTCGCCATTTTGATGGTTGGGGCACCAATATTTATGTTGATATTTGAATTGACTTGGGTCCAATTTTGAAAGACCAATCAATTGGTTCGTTCAAAATGAACCTCAAAATCAAAACTTAAACCAAGTTGGTTCCGATATAATAAACCCTTCTCACCTTTTCCTCATTTCATACCAGCACCTAAGGAATAGGATGTCTCCCTCTCCTAATTCCAAATGCTATGCTGACCCAAGTCACCTGTCTCTCTTCCATACCTTGCTGCTAAAGACCTATTTAAATCAAAATCTAAACCAACTTGGCTCCAATATAATAAACCCTTCTAACCTTTTTCTGGTTCCCTTGCCTCCATACCAGCACATATGGAAGTCTCCCTCTCCTCTATTCCAAATACAACGGTGGCCAATTGATGTGGGACGGAGGGGGATTTTGGGTTTGTGGTGAGATTTTGGTGAAACTGGGGAAGAACGAGAGAAGAAAGAAAAAATATGATCGTGGATCGCAACTTGGATCTTGGCTTCACCGCCTATGATTCAATCCATGAGATCAAAATCAATACCAAAGCAAATAGCTTCATTTTTCATCAAAATCATTCAATATTTTTCAAAGATCATTACATGGCTATATATAGCCTACAACACGTGCACTATACGTGCAACTATTGATAACATCAAATCTAATCAAATCTAACCACATATAGATTCAAATAAATCCTAAATCTCAACCAAATCTAAATTCAAATTTAAATTTTTAATCTAAATAAATACTAGTAAATCTGAGTTTGTCTGATACCATCATTCCCCCCGCTTGAAAACATCCATCCCCGATGAATGTAGCACAACCGAGTTGAACCACATTACGAATACTCAATCAGGCCAAGGTGATGGTCGAGGGATCAACACTGATGTGTCATGGCTGAACCAAGATAGTAGTGGCGAAATTGATTTTCGTGACCAACTGGTCGCGGTCGATGATATCCCAAACAAGACACATGCAACATGCTGAAACAAATCATCTCTGCTGAAAACTGGACTGATTGTACTCTGCACCATAACCCCATGTGATCTTGTCGCCTCTAAAAAAAACTGCAAAGAATCATATACATCAGGCGATCTCAGAGATAAGAGAACCCTCATAGTTGATGAAGATAGCTTCATGGTAGGCTCTGTTGCAAGATTTACATGAGTCCCAATAAGAGGACCTTCCACTTTTGATTCTTGATCGGGCTCATCAACAACATGTGGCTCTGGCTTTGGTTCTTCACCAATGTTTGGCTCTGAATCGGCATCAACCTTCGCAGTTTGGCTCGCTACAAGTTTACGGATCTCATCTAGAAGCTCAGTGCAGATATCAACAAATGATCGGCTTTTAGGCTCGGGCTCCCTTGCTCAATATTAGGATCATTGTAGTCTGCCTTAGATGCATAAAAAATATATGAAAGCGTACAGACTACGAAGATGATCTTGTAAGATAAACCAACACTGATCATCGATACGGCTATCTTTCCACCACCAATAAGCATGTCCAATCAGCTTCATTTGGGTATAGTGATACTTCTGCTCAGATATCAGAACAAAATAATTAAAGAATTCTTCAAATCATTTTCCCACTTCTCATACCCAATATGATCATTAGCTGAAAATAAGAGATAACCGCATACATATCCGACTTCATTGTCATCAACATCAGTATTATATATCTTCTACAAGTAAAAGCTCATGGAGAAAATTCAGTGTATAAAGGTCAGAAGTTACCTAAGAATCTCAACGGCTCGAACTGAGCTCAAATTGGACTGAAAACGGAGCCTGAAACGCTGATCTTTTGCTGCAAGAACAGTATTGACACCAAACAGAAGCTTGTAGAAGTCAGATCTACTGTCCAATTGCCCCGAACTTTTTTCAGTATCTCCGGGACTCGGTCACGCATCCAACACTTCAAACGAAACGCGAATCGGACTCTAAACGGGCAAGAAATGACCTTTGGACTGTTGTGCACTACTGGCGGACTGATGAACAGTGCGGAGGAACAATATGTGCAATAATTTTTGGTTTTTTAAGTGGATTTTTGTGGAAGAAAAAAACAGAAAATTTGGCTCTGATACCAAATTGATGTGAGACGGAGGGGGATTTAGGGTTTGTAGTGGGATTTTGGTGAAATTAAGGAAGAACAAGAGAAGAAAGGGAAAATATGATCGGGGATTGCAACCCGGATCTTGGCTTCACCACTATGATTCAATCTATGAGATCAAAATCAATACCAAAGGAAATAGCTTCATTTTTTTTATCAAAATCATTCAATAATTGTTCAAAGATCACCACATAATTATACATAGGCTACAATATGTGCACTATACATGCACTTATTGATAACATCAAATCTCACCAAATCTAGCCAAATCTAATCACATCTATATTCAAATAAATCCTAAATCTCAACCAAATCTAATCAAATCTAAATTGAAATTTAAATTTTAAATATGAATAAATGCTAGTAAATCTCAGTCGTTCGATTCCCATCACCAAGTCACCCATCTCTCTTCCATACCTTGCTGCCTTCTCTACCAAAGACCTCACTATCTTCTCTCTTCTAAAGGCATCTCCCTACCAAGTCAATTCAAATACCGACCAAAAATTTTGGCACCAATCACCAAAATCATGAAGCTCCTCTTGTAAAATTATTTCATACTCTAAACTGTCAAATGGTTTTTTTTGTTTACAATCTCTTAAGCATTTTCAGTTTTTGGATCTACAAGTCTATGAACTTAACTTTACCTCCATTTCTCTATTCTTTAAACCCATCAAATTCAGACCATCTGCTTCATTAATTCTTTGTGTTAACCCTTGAATCACAATCTTTTATGCTCAATATTAAAGCTTCCACCTAACCAAGTAATCAAGATTCTTGTCAAAAAATTTGCAAGAGACCCTAAAACTGATGAGAACATCACGTCGCTTGAGCAAGTTCACATAAGGAGAATGCATAGTGCATTTTTTTAGTTCTAGTTTATTCTAGTTATTTTGATTTTAGTTTAATGTTTTTGAGTTTAGTTGTTTTCTTTTATTTGAAAGTTCAGTACCACGTCGGTTATGTTCTGAAAGCTGGACTTTTGTAAAGCCTATAATAGGTCTCAAAACATCTCTTTCTAATTATTGAATGATTGAACACAAAATTTTCAATTAAATTTCTTCAGTTTTGAGTTTTTGATATTTGTGTAGGGGGTGTAAAGCTCGTGGTGCAAGGGGTGTGAAGCTTAAAGTTATCCAGTTTTCTTTTTTTTTTTAAACCATAATTTCACCTTTCTATTTCTTTTTTAAAACCCTAGTTCTCTTTTCTATTGATTTGAATGTGATTGCAATCCACCCCATATTACATTAAAAATCCAATGTTAATCTATGTTTCCATTTTTTCATTATTTAAAGAATTAATTATACAAATCAAACATGTAATGGATAATCATTTATCAAACTCATCCATAATGACCTTATAAATAGTATGTAAATCTATAGAAAGAAATTTAAATAACTAAAGTATTTTTGCCTACTTACCTACTTAAAGCAAAAGTCTGTAATAGGGGTGTCATTGTGTCAACTGGGCCAGGCTAGCAACCCGCACCAGCCCACCTGGTAACCTGGCCGACCGCCTCAAGTCCGGCTCCAATATGGGTCGGACTAGGGTTCACATTTGGCTGCCCACGGCTAGGCCCAGGCACAGGTTTTGGCACGGCCGCCCAAGCCGGCCCTAGCGGACACGAAGGTAGCGCCTAACGGCGTTGGGTATGGCGCAAGCGGGCCAGACGGTAGGGGTGGGGGGTTTGCAATTTTTTTTGCAAACCCCCCCCCCCCCCAGCGGCTCCCTCAACGGCTACTTTAGCCGTTGGGGAGATATTTGTAATTTTTTTGCAAATAACCCCCCAACGGGTAGAATCTTCTTTGGGTGAAATTTTTGGGAAAAAATTACAAATAGCTCCCCATCTTTCCCTTCTATAAATACTCCCTCTCCCCCACTCCATTTCATTACAACAAAATTTTCTAAAATTCTCAATAATCCTCTACAAATTTCTACTCTCTACAAAGTCTCTCAAGTTCTCAACTATAAGGCTATAAGCTCTCTCTATCTCTCAAGCTCTGTCTCAAGCTCTCTTTTTTTCTCAAACTCTCAAGCTCTCTCTGTGAAATTGCATTTGTGAGGTAATTATATTCTTGTCTGAATAGAAGTAATGGATGCACATTCTTTATCAGCAGGCCCTAATCAAGCTTCTGGTTCTAGAATTAATGCAAATTTTAGTTTGAGTAATGAAGAGCGATTAGCTCTTAATTTGCCTTTGACCCACACTCCACAATTTTCATTCACATAATCCTCAGATTTTAATGCTTCTTATGAACCTACCACTACTCCTCGTATACCTGTTAGTTCCCCCGAGGTATCAACTATCTCTACAAATCTTAAATCTGAAGTTTGAAAATAATTTAAGAAAGTAACCGTTGATGGAAATAGGAGAGCTCAATGCAAGTTATGTTCAAGTGTTTCATACGCTTTTCTCAAACATGTTGGAACCAACCCACTAAGCAGACATATTAAGAGTAAACACCCCGAACATCAATCACGACAAACCCAAATTAGTACTTTAGGTGACACACTAGACACTTTTGCTTATAATCATGCTACAAGTAAAACAAAGTCCGAACATTCTTTTAGTATGGTTGAAGACAGGGCATTTACAGATTATATTAGAACCACTCATAATCCGGATTATGAGCTAGTCAGGAATACTATAAGAACTGAAATATTTATAGTTGTTAAAGAACAAAGACAAATGTTAATTGCAATTTTATCTTCTTTACCACATAAAATTGGACTTACTTCTGATTATTGTGAGGCTCTTAATGGCAATCATTATATAGTTATTACGACACATTATATTGATTCTGATTTTAAACAAAAAAGTTATCAGTTTTAAAAAAAAATCCTCATCCTCACAATGCTTTAATCTAAGATTATAATGAAGGTTGTTAGAGAATATAGAATTGATTTCAAAATTTTTGCTATTTCTCTTGATAATGCTAGCGAAAATACGCAATTGAAAATTTGAAAATTTATTTAAACCTTCTTTCAATGACAATTTTTCATATTCAATGTGTTTGTCACATTATTAACTTGTGTGTACAAGATGGTTTAAAATTAACTAATGAGTATATTAAAAAAAAATAAGAGATACTATTATATTTATTAAAAGTAGCGGCCCAAAAAGACAAACATTCAAACATATTTGCTCTGGCTTAGGCCTACCTGCTAAAAAATTACCTCAAGATGTAAGAACTCGTTGAAACTCAACATATAATATGTTGAATAAAGCGATTTCTTATCAGCAGGCAATACATATGTTTATTTTTGTAGAATTGCCTGGCTACTTTATTTCCGAAGAGGAATGAAAATTTTGTAAAGTTATTTGTGAATTTTTGAAAAGATTTGAAAGAGTAACAAAATATTTTCTGGTATTTATTATCCTACGACTAGTTTAGTATTTTATGAGTTAATTGAAATTACCTTGGTATTTTCTACATGCAGACATAATGATTTCTTCAAGATATTATTGCTCTTATGGAAAAATTAATAAATACTATAAAATTTTTCTTTATATTTTTTATTTTGCTGCTATTATGCATCCTCGCATTAAATTTCATCGGTATAAACTTTTACTTGAAAATTTTTTAGAAAAAATGAAATATGATGATAGTGCATCCATAATGTGGGCAGATATTAATGCTTCTATAAATCAGTTGCGTGATTATTATGAAGCTACCTATGAAAATAAACAATCTATTTCATCATCTCAAACTTCTTCATCTAGGAATAAAAGTTCATCATTTTCAAGTTTTTATTAGCATTAAAAAAATCTAGAACCTCTGACACATTAAATTAGTTTCATTATTATATCCAACATGTTGCAACTACTGAGATCGACCTAGACTCAGGCTTTGATAATTTTGATAGTTTGGCATGGTGAAAATCACATGCATCAACTTACCTTGTGTTTTTTACAACGGCACGTGATTTACTAACCCCTCTAGTATCTACAGTAGCATTAGAGTCTGCTTTTAGTATAAGTCGTCGAGTGTTGCAGGATACGAGGAACCATCTGGCGTCGGAAGCAATCGAGATGGCCATATGCGAGAAAGATTGGCTAGATGCAGAAATAAGAAGCCAACATAAAATAATTGACGATCTCATCGAAGACTCCCCATAAGACTCCCTAGAAGATTGATGAAGATTTTGAAGACTTGTATTTTTTTTTATGAATCCATTTATCTATTTTATTGGATCATTAATAAAAAAATTACATTTGTCACAACTTGTAGCGATTTTGTCAAATTTTAATTTTTAGAATTTATTGTAAAGTATCAACTTTTATAAATTTAAGCTTGGGAATTTTTTAGAATTTTTAGAATTTTTTTGAATTTTTTTAAATTTTTAAGTTTTTTTAAAAATATCTGTGCCAGCACAGGCCCAGCCTGGCCGGGTCGCGAGCCAAACCCGAGATCCCAAAATGGTACCCGGGGCGGGGCGGGCCGCCTACTTTATGGCAGGCGGGGAGGGCTCGGCCCAACCCTTGGCCCATTGGGCCCGTACCCTGCCCGAGTCGTTTGACACCCCTAGTATGTAATATAGGTCCTATGAAATTGAAATGAGATAGTAATCTTTTTTAAAGTCATAAGTACAGAATAAGAATAAAAAATAGCTGAGAAAATAAATTAGGTCAAGAATAAATAACAAGAAAATTTATTGAAAAGAAAATCATACCATGATGAATAACATTAAATTTTAATGGACAATGAATCGAAGCATGACAAATTAAGACTAATTCTAATGGAAATGAATTATGTCAAGATTAAAAAATAAATAAATTTTAATGGATTATCAATTACAACATTATCAATTAACAATAATATATTAGGAAGTTGACTAGACTATGATAAGACAATCTAAAACTGAATGAGAAATGAATTAGATGAAGAATAAAGACTAAAGTTTTAACATATAGTGAACTAGAAAATGATTAAATAAGAAAACTATGGAACATTGGGACAAAATAGAATATAAAACTAATGGAACTAAAAGGATTCTGCTTTTTTATTTATATAGATATAATAGAAAGATGAGCCTTGAAAATCCAATTTAATACTCTGAGTGATCCAATGAACTTGGGTTCAATGGTTGGAGATTTTTCAAACATTGAATGGCGGGTGAGAGAGAGAGAGAGAAGGAAAGAGAAGAAACGAGAGGATAGTAAATGAGAAGATAGATTTTTTTTTTATAAATTCAAAAGAATAAAAAACTTGAGTTTTTAAAGCACAATTATTGTTGGGCATTTCCCAACAACCCAATTACTGGGTGGTCAAGGGAGCCTTAATAGTCAAAAATTAATCAAACCCACATGTAGAGTAATTCTCCCCTTCAAGTTGTACTCCATTCCCACAAATTCAAAAGACGTGTCAATGGAAAGGCAAGTGAGCCAGCCCTGACAGGTCGGATCTGAAACTAACCGAACCCGCTATAGGAGCCTCATTCTCCCCTCCAGGCCGAGCACGACTCCCGAAATAAATTCAAAGATGCATCAATATGTTGTTATACTAACATGAAAAAAAATCCTATCTTTCCGACTTTTAATCATTGCATATACATTCTACAACATGTAGGCCCAATGTGTTATTCCCTTCTGATGTCTCCTTACTGTGTTCTATTTTTCAGAATATTTTCTAATTTAGTAATCTACATGTGACTAGTTCTTATTTGCTAAACTTGTTAGATTATCTTCCACCTCTGCCAGTCTGCCTAGCCTCATGACCAAACGCACCGAAGCAAAACTCTTATCACATCATTCTTCTAGAGGAACAATAAGTGGCCCTCTACTGTTGACAACAGAACCATTATTGTTGAACATCAGTAATCAGGCATATGGACATGTAGAACTTGAATGTCATGAGGCCTGAATTAGGTTCAATGATATGTGAGCCCCCTATCAGCAGCGTTTACCATAAATGAAACAAAGGGCACAATCTGCTAATAACAGAAAGCATGAAGCATGTTCCAAGTTTTCAATATTATGGTTAAATCAAGACAATAAATGCAAGGTAGAAAGGCCTACATTTGTGAATATATAATGGTCTTAGAAGTCAATTACGTGATGTTCATGAGAAGTTGAATATTTCACGTGTGTAGATCCTAGGATTAATCTTCCATGCTCAACAAACAGAAATTTTTTTTTTTTTCATTTTTTTTGGTGTAGAGGGAAAGGAACCTTGGACCACTAGGAAACTTGAAAGCACAATGTAAACAACGAGGAAATTTCTGGATTTTATAATAAAACAGATAATGCGTTTGCTACTAGACAGTTCATTTCATCTGGTCTGTATATATGGATACAAAACAAATAGTCCCAATAAGCTTAGGATCAGATTCACGAGTTCTAATACAACAAAGGTTCTGTTTTTATGTTTTAATTAAAATATTAGATTTTTTTAGTGTTTTATAAATTTTAAAGTTACAAGATTAATATTTTAAAGAATCTGAATATTCATATTTGGCTTAAATAGTTATCAAGTCAAAATAAGAAACACAAGTTACACAACCATGTACTTAGACAAGTTCAATTTCTAGTAAGAATAAAAATTTTAAAAATCATGATTTTAGGAGATTTTCATACTTCCTTGTCTATACAAACACCCACCCTGAAAATATCATGAATTATTATTTTTTAAATCCACATAAAATCACGAATTTTCGTGATTTTGTATGGTATCCAAATGCACCCTAAAAGTTAGTTGATAAAACCGGCTCAAAAACTAATAGAGACAAAAGAAGAAAAACTTTAAAGAACTTTAAGGAAAATAGTCCTAAACCTCTCCGAGTCATACATCTTGTAACCCCAAAATAGTCATGACACAGATGTGCAATGTCCAAAAAAACTGTACCTTGTTGGGAGCAACATCTCGAACCCTGTGAAAATTTGGTTCTGGTATCTTTGCACCCAAAGTAGCCTCGGCCTCCTGCATAGAAGATGAACAATGGTCTGAGGAATCAATAAAATGATATATGTATGGTAGCATAATCATAAACTTTACACAGCAGAATACATAGTATGAGTCATGACGGTATTAAAAAACTCTACCATCATCTACAAGCAATCAAGAAAATTAGGTTCAATGGACACTGATTCCTGAACGATCAATTCCCCTTGCCTCCTCCATATATGGATTAGCCACAGATCATGTGTCTTCACTATGCTCCTACTCTATTTATAGTCTTTCATGTATTCAAATGACTTGAATTATTGCTCGAACTCCCTGTCAACTCAACTACACTAATTGAGTTATTCACCTATTTAGGAGGTAAAGTAGACTAGAAAACAAAACATAATACTTTTCTGTGCATTTACAAGTATCACATATTTCTAACCCGAAAAAATTGAAAATATCACTTGAAATACAATAATGCTTCTCTGTTACCACTCTGAGCTTTCTCTGCCATCTCCACTGGACTTATCTGACATCATATAGGCCAGTCTCTTGCAGAATACCACCAATATGATTGATAAGCATTGGGATCAAATCCAACTACATGGTGGTGCCATCTGACTATTCAAAAAAAATCTCGTGTAAGGACATGTTGGTTTTTAGTCAAAGTACTGCATGAATGTCTTTAAACCTCCCGATGACTAAAGGTATGCTTTTAGCATGCTCAATGCAACACTCTGAGCGCAGGGTGTTCGATCAGAAGTCTAAATATTAAAAACACTTGGACTCAACAATTACAACTGATATTGGAAGAGGAATAAGTGATTATTATTGATGAAGTTCCTGATATGAGTTCAGAGACCCCCAAGTGCATTCACAATTTCACATGTTTCAAGTAATTATTTAGACAAACAATATTTTGTTGAATATACTGTAAAAGATTTTTAAAGGCTCTGCCACTATACCAAAACACCAAAGTTGAGGTGAGGATTGCGGGTAATATTTTTATATTATTCTAACAGAGATAATTTGTTATCCTTTTCCAACTTAAAGAAAAATGTTGGACAATGAAACTCAAACTCAGAAGTCCCCGAATGCATATACAAAGGCAGATAAAATATTAGAGATATATGATCTGATAGTACTACATTTCGACAACATAAAATGTGCAAAATTATTATGGTTGCACAACTATTTAAATGATCATCAGTCAAACTAGTTGTTACACTTCCTTTTCATATCACATTATTACATTTTCCTCTTGAAAATGAATGATATCACATTATTAACATTTATTATCTTCACAATACAAGTTCAAAGGTCACTGGTTGCATATGCAAAGGCAGATAAAAATATTAGAGATATATGATCTGATAGTACTACATTTTGATTGCATAAGATGTGCAAAATTATTATGGTTACACAAGTATCCAAATGATAATCACTCAAATTAGTTGCTACACTTCCATTTCATATCACATTATTACATTTTCCTTTCGAGAATAATATAACATTATTACATATACTATCTTCATGAGACAAGTTCAGAAAACAATCAGAAGTGGAGATAATTCATTGTTAAACTTTATAATATGATCTTTTCATTGATAATAAATGCGCATACTTATGGCTTGGAACTAGAAGTGCCTGACAGAAATTACACCTTGTTGTCTATGTGATGTCGAAATAAGTAGGTTTTTTGCAACCTGTCACTAATTTGCCTCTTACAACTATTCTTCCACCAGATAAAAAACAGATGATATGGTTATGTCAGCAATTATTGACGTTGATCATCATTTAAGGGTCACCCAAATGAAGTAATAGGTGTTAATAAAGATTAGCATGCATCAGAGATTGCTTGGTAATTGACATTCACATAGTTCTACTTTGTTATTTTCCTACATATTAAGGGTCATCATAAAGCCTTAATGTTGTTATAGAAGCGGAAGATTGTCCTATATAAATGAAAAAAAAAAAAAAACGAGCACCTAGCAGAAGCTGGGGTGCCTTTTCTTTTTCCCATTACCAAGGTCTTTCTCTTACTTCTCCCCATGGAAACTAAGAATGCTAACTATAGCCTTAAAAGAAGAGCGAAAAGGTGAGAGTGGTCAAACTTTCAATTAATAGGTGCATAAAATACTCTCAGAGGGTTCATTATCCTGAATGACAATTTAACTCTATATGACATTCAAGTAACAACATAAATGAACTCCTTATTCGTTGGAAAAGAAAAGAAAAATGTAATAGTTTAATTAACTGAATGTTCATCAAGCTGGCACTTTCTTCTCAATAAGCAGGCATACACTTCTTTTTCAGACACACTGAGACGCATCATTTTTCTAAAAGACTAAAGGTCAGGTAATATTCATGCTTTCACTGAACACTCTTCAAATGCATCGACCAAATAGCCATTAAAACATCTTTCACTGAAGTGACATGTCAATGAACTCCTAACAGCTTTTTGCTAGGTCCAACACAAAAATAATGAACTCTTAAATAATTAATGGTGGAAAAAGAATCATTTCTTAGATAAAATTTTGAAAGAAACATAAGCCATATAGACACAATTATCTTGGTGTATAATGTATATCAATGATAGAACAATGCATGGCCAGGTGCATTCAGTCACTGCTCTTGCAAATATTACAGAAAAACTGAAGGATCATTTAAAGATATAAGTGATATCCTACTCACAGCTAATATTGATTCTTCAGTTTCATTGGAACGCATGAAGCAGTAACAGTGTATCAAGGGAAAGGACCCTTCCAGCATTTTCTTTGAAGAAGACCCTTAAAAACATCTGCAACATCATTAAACAAGAATAAGAGGAAACATAGAGAAATGTCTATTAGATGAAAGAAATATGCGCTTCATGAATAATTTAGCAATTACAGAACAAAAATAATGGAAGAACAGAATCAACATAATCTCATTGAATAATAGTATCAAACACAATCATCCTCAGAACCTCAACACACACCAGATTCACTTTGTAACTTGGTAAAGTGGCCATATCTGTAAAGAAAACCAGAAAAAACCAGCAAATCTCAAATTCCCAAAATAAGTCCCCAATATTTTAAAGGCTAAAGTGGTTGCTACTTCTAAACATCCAGGTGGAATCCTCAAACTTACAGAAGTTATGGAAGATGTAGCAAAATCTAAGCACATTCCGTTTGTGCAGTTCAGGGAACGACAAGTACAAACATTCTAATATTTAAGCACATACAGCTCCGTATATTTGTAAATGAATACTACCACAGCCTTTACCACCCAAATGAAGCTTCCAGTTGTGCTAATGCTTTCCATGCTTTTTAACAATTTATATGACATAATAATATCTTGACTTCAAATTTAAAAATCTCGTGAAACAATAAGCTCACCTAAAAATTGCAAAGCAGATGCCGGAAGATTCATAATCACATGATCGACATGCTCCCAGGGCTTGGGAATGGGTGATTTAAAGCCTCTTATTCTCTTATTAGCATTCCCATTCCGACTTCCTGCAGTTGTACTGCCACCTTCAGCATCTTGCTCTGCCACCAGTTCACAATCACGACGAATGAAAAGAAACTAAAGAAAACACAATAGCTAGTAATGCTAAATAATTAAGGTTTTTAACATATTATGCTCCCACAAAGTATTCCTTTTACCATATTTATCCTTGTAAAGCTATGATCTACAGAAATTCCCTTCAAAATCAGTAATAATGAAAAAAATAGCTTGGCCAAAATTTTGATAAGAAAAATGATATCACGATGTGATAGAACTGAATGTATAATTAGACTGAGTCGGACACTAGGTAGATGCTGCGTAAGAAAGATTATGGGGTGAAATCAATATAATGTAGTTGAAAGTTGCTGGGCAACATAAAGGAAGATTTTGTTACAATAAGGTTTGCATAACTTATATATGTATGATGTACGCGGCTAAGATGAGATTTGAAACAATGTCTTGTGGAAGAGGATAAGTAAGAAGTACACAATTGGAAGTTGCATCAATAAAATGGACAGTCATTACAATTTTAAGAGCATGCCAGTAAGGATCTGATAACACTGATTTAGAAAGGTTCTCAGACATGCATGAACAGCATGATTGGGCAATGTAACATGCGTAGAAGTTAGAAAAATAATCTGAAGGAATTCTCTGAACAATCACCAAATGTAATCCTTTGTGGATGTGTTGAAGAAACACCCATAAAAATTACTACCCGTAAATAGTTAGAATTATGTTGCCAAACCATGACAAGAACTAATGTTATCTTAGTTCTCCTTAAATCATTTTAGTTGTGTACACCCTTAAAATGCAAAAGGAATGAATCTCCATTCAATCAACAGTGTGGTTACTTCCCTTCTAAATGGAATTTGACGCACTCAAGAAAGGAAAAGGGGTTCATCATGAATCATCAAAACACTTCTATCAATTAATAACACAAAATTGTTCGGAATTGTTCTGACGTGCTTCATTCTAGCAGGCTTACCTTCAGCACAAATTTCCGATCGCCTTTTAACTGCTGCACTACCTATGATAGAGGAGCCATCTAGCCCTTGATTAGTCACTCCAGTAAATGGTATTCCATCTGTATCAACCAAAAGAATATGAAGCTAATATATGCTCACTTTATGGGAAAGATAAATGCACCTTTCTCAAGTTTTAGCCAACAAATTGCCACTTACCAGTTAGCCTTCCATTATTAGAAGCTGGTTCCCCAATAACCGGCAATTTGTCTGTTTCGCTGACTTCCAAGCTACTGACCTGAGATTCTGACTGAATGTCAGAACCTGGTATTTTCATTAAGTGATTCATGAATATTCTAGCATCCATATTATATGCACAAATGTTATCTTCCACCTTGTTGATCTTCATATTAGTCCTCAAGTAATTAACGCTATCAGGATTTAAATCATTTGCATAAATAATACATCCTTTCTGTGCGGCAGGAATAGCAAAGGGACCAATACCAGCAAACATATCACAAATGACGTCTCCTTTCCGAAATTGAGAAATCAGTCGAATGTGCTCATGCTCGAGCCTTGAGTTCCAGTAGACCAGGTTGTAGTCAAGCCTAAATGTGGCACCATACTGCTTAACCTCAGTGACCATATCATCTTTACCTGCCAGAACTTCAAAGTTGGTACTCGGAACTCATTTGTAATGCTACCAACTTTGTTCACCACGGTTTTGATTCTTGGTTGATTTTTCTGCAAAGGAAGTGATAAGAAGGATAAAAAACAACAGTGAAAAGGGAAATAACAGATAGCAACCATGCAAAAGAAAGTGATAATGAACAAGAAATCTGAGTTTAAGAATATATCTAGATCCTTTTGGAAAGCATGTTGCAAATAAAAATCGTTGATTCATCCTACAAACAAATTGCAATTTGAAAATTTCTACAATATAAAAATCTTCAATAAAGTTCTCTTATTACTTCTCAAGTTCCCGTGGGCAAGCGATATTTGGTTATGCACCATGAGCTGTACAGAACTAATTGGTTAGCAGTTCTATATAGTGATATACAACTGTTTTAGCTCCTGCTGCAGCACCATCTTAATGTCCTATTGTAGTTCACTTATATCACTAATGGATAATGTATAAAAGATCTGAGGAGAAAATAAAACTCTGGAGTTACTTATGTGGCTTATAACTTGCCTGACAACAGAAATTTGTGGTCCCTCTGGCAATAAGGTGGGTTGCTGGACATGCTTCACAATTCATGGGTCACAGAGTTCAAGCAAGAGGGTGTCAGACCATGAAGCATGTGTGCGGGTTACCTATACGGAGTTACCGCATGATACGATACAACATGATGACAGAGCAATTCTTGAAAACCAAGAGTATGAAAGGGCAGAGATACACCTATGACTTGATGTATTAATTATATAAGTGCATTGTTTTATATATTATTTATTTATAACCTAGATAATATATAACAAAGAAAATTATATACACAAGTCAAATAGAAAATTACAAGCTTCATCTCATATATGTATTATATAATCACTTTAAACTCCAAATTTACTAAGACAAGATATGAATGAACCCTGAACTCAACCACTCAACTGCCATTTTTAACGTCTTGGCCTTTGGAATGGTCATGCAATTAAAACTGCAAATACAAACACATCTTGTACGCCATAGAATCATGAATTTAATTTTTAAAACTTTATGATACTTAGAAAGGTGTCTCCAAGTCATTAAGGGGTTCTTTGGTTGTACCAGAAAAAAGTAAGAAAATGTGGAGTGGGGCCCACATCAAGAGAAATGGGTTGAAATCTGATGTGAAAAGTGGGGTCACATCAAAAGGACCAAAGGATGGGTGAGGATCTCTCTCTCTCTCTCTCTCTCTCTCTCTCTCTCTCTCTCTCTCTCGATCAACCCACCGATCAATCTCTAGACTTGGTATTATCTATATTGTATGTTTGTTAAGTCGGTATTGTAGGTATGTTAAGTCAATACACACAGAAACTTATCGATTTCATTAGACTATTATTTGATGTGTATTATGGTATCTTAAGAGTGATCTTGGTAAAGGATTATATTATCAAACCTGATGAGGACATCACGCAGTTCCCATTTATCTTTTCATGCCTTAGCTTATTTAGAGGATTTTGTATTTTGTTTCAGCTTTATTTGTAGGAGATGTAGAGATATTTAGCTTTATTTTTTTGTTCCTTTATGGGCGTTTAGTACCACATCGGTTATTTCCCAGTAGTCCTCTTTTGTAAAGCCTATATAAGGCCCCTAAACTATTGTATTGGACGATAATTGAATGATTAAAATTTTCACAAATTATCTGGCTTAATTCCTGAGTCTTTTTGCTCTCGAGTTTTGGTGAGAAGCCCGTGTAAGCGGTGGAAACCCAAAATCTTATCTTATCTCAATTTCAAATTTTGGTTACGATTTGAAGGTGATTGCGATCCAGGTTGGTATTACATCATTTTGGTATCAGAGCACTGGTTTTCAATCCCCTTCAAAATTTTTCCTTTTTCAAATTTTTCTTCCAGTCCCCAAACCCTAGATCTATATTCCAAATCCATTCAAAAAAAGAAGAAAAAAAGAAAAAAGATTACACTGTTTCAAAAAAAAATTACAGTGAAAAAAAATCTCATCGAAAATCCCTGAAAATTCGAAATCTCGCACTGTTCATCGCCTCATCTGCAACACGCCCGCCGCCTTCAACCATCTACCGCCCTTTTCTCCGCCGCCGCTGCACTGTTCACCACCTGCACTAGGAACCCATCAACACCACCACCATCCAAGGCTCCGCCGCCGCTGACAACCACGTCCAGAAATCCGCCGAAGCGACCTCGTCACCGGAGCAGATAGGGGCAGATCGGGCAGATCTAAGCCTCGTCGGGGCTTCCTGAACCTAGATCGGAATTTCTGAATCCTCTCCGGTCGTTCAACCTCTTCTCAGACGTCACCGCCGCCTCTGATCTACACCAACGGCCTCCAACATCCATCGTCATCAACCTCAACCCCACCCAGACCCATCGATTTCAGATCGAGAATTGATTTGGGTCTCGAGTCGTTGGAATCTAGTTCGCTGCCGCCGCGTCCTAGCCGAGGTCTGTCGCCGTCGGAATCCACTCCATCGACCTAATCGTCGACGATCCCAGATCCCCGTGTCGCGCCACCGCCATCTGCCCTTTGTCGGCGACACAAGCTCCATCGTCGACCTCTGCCGGGAGCTCACTGTACCGTCATCGTCATCCAAGGGTTCGCCGTCGTCGTCCTTAACTTTTGTCGTCGTCTGGTCTGCCGTCGTCGCCCTCAGCTCTCGCTGCCACCGTCGTCAGCCTCTCGTGCCTCGATCAGGGATCCACATCTTCCTCCGCCGCCGACATCACCACGGAGAGCCCCCCCCCCCCAACGATTGGAGCAGTCGCCGCCTTCTTCATCTCCGAAGCCACGTCGTGCCTTGCTGGGGAGCATCGCCGCTATCTTCGCCGACTAAGTCCGCCGCCATCGTCGCCCTTTGCTCCATCAAGTTGCCGCCGCCGCCGTTCCCGCTCCGTCTGTGCCCTAGCCCACAGCGAAGAGGGGAGAGAGGATCGGGTGGGGTGTGCGGGTGAGGGTTAAACCGGCCCGACATTTAAAAGGTGGGGCGAGTCGGGTCGGATCCAAACCACCAGACCCGACGCACCCGAATCCGCTCATTTAAACCAGACCGGTTGGAATCAGGCCGGGTTTGGTTCAAAGTGAATCAGAACCAACCCAGGCCCGAGTCAGGTGAGCGAGTCAACTCGGCCGAGTTGACTCGACTGAGCCAACTCAGTTCAGTTATTGATCAGATATTCCGACGGCCGTTCAGAGTCCATTTCAAGTCCAAATTGAGCCGTTCTCGAGTTAATGGATTCGTGACAACCAGTACTACGCTCCTACTACAGTCACAATCTGGTTCAAGCTCCGATCGTCTGCCAAGCTCAGCTCAGCAAATCAGCACACCAGAGTTTGTTCCTGCCCAGGTTAAAGCCTGATTGGCTCCATTCTCGAGTGGTTGCATCAGTATTGATCAGATATTCCGACGGCCGTTCAGAGTCCATTTCAAGTCCAAATTGAGCCGTTCTCGAGGTAGTGAATTCGTGACAACCAGTACTACGCTCCTACTACAGTCACAATCTGGTTCAAGCTCCGATCGTCTGCCAAGCTCAGCTCAGCAAATCAGCACACCAGAGTTTGTTCCTGCCCAGGTTAAAGCCTGATTGGCTCCATTCTCGAGGTGATATCCTAACTTGATCTAAATTGTTAACTGTTAGATTACTTGCAACTACTATATGGATTACTATAAATTAGTTGAAATGTTATTTGCTTCGATCTAGTGGTTGCATCAGTATTTATCATTTTTTCATCATTTTAGGAATGCATTTTCTTTGCATTTAGAACTTAAACTTTAGGGTATTTTTGCATACATTTAGTTTAATTGTCTCTAGGGTTTTTCTCTGCATCTGCTTGTTTGCTTGAGCCATCATGACTAGTCAGCATTGTAGAGGCTCTCACTTAGACCAGCTACACAATCTCCATCAGGGTCATATGTCCGTTCATGATTACATTGCCATATTTAAGACTTAACCCATCGTAGTGAAGTGAGAGAGCACCCTTCTGAGACTCTGACTAGGTTTATTTGGAGTTTACGGCCTAAAATAAAACGTGCTATGATTACTGGCCCCTATGACTTAGACACTGTTGAAGATGCCTTTGATGTTGCACTAAAACTGGACTTGACTTTCAGAACGCTAGTCAATGCCAAGGTTAGATGTTCTAAATGTGAGGGCTATGGACATTATAATTATCAGTGCCCCTCAGAGAGTCAACATCTTAGAACTGTGCCCACTGATGAAGTTGACGATTCGGAGGCTGTTAAGGATGACCAAGTTTCTTCTAAAACTGTTAATATAATTGAAGACATAGCAGTTGATTCTGTCACACAGATTAGTGATGAAATTCACCTGTCTTCTGATAGTGCCAATGATGACGTGGACGAGACAGTTGAGCCTAATATACCCACTGTGCCTAATCAGCCATTCGAGTCTCCTTGTGTTGAACCTAGTTTTATGGTTATTCCTATCAATTCATCTTTTAGGGAGTCACCTGAATTTCTTGCCAAGGTCCAGCAAATAGTTTCTAATACTTCTTTTTCGGGTTGTTTAGAGTTTGTGTCCGAATCCCGTGTACCTCCATCGTTAGATTTGTGTCCTTCTAGACATATTATATCTCTCATTCTCCCATCGTTAGGAGTTATGCTTAGAATACCTCCTGCTTTGCATCTGCCTGTTGCATATATTGATGACATCACTAGACCGATAGCAAATTGCAATGATACTCATAAATTTGCTGCATACCCATATAGACTTATAGTATTTTGCAGGAATTTGCAGTTGATAATTGTAGGCTGTCTAAAAATCACTAAAAGACAAGCCATTAAAAAGCAGAATTCCAAGTTCTAGACGCAAAGCTAATTTTGGCCGCGTCTCATCAGCACCAAGGCGCGAGGGTCGAAACCCGCGTCTCATCAGCACCAAGGCGCGAGGGTCGAAACCCGTGTCTCAGCAGCACCAAGGCGCGTCTCAGCAGCACCAAGGCGCGAGGGTCGAAACCCGCGTCTCATCAGCACCAAGGCGCGAGGGTCGAAACCCGCGTCTCAGCAGCACTAAGGCGTGAGGGTCGAAACCCGCGTCTCAGCCGCACCAAGGTGCATGGGTTGACACCCGCGTCTCAGTTGTAACCGTCCCGGTTTCGGGGCCAATCACGGCCCACATAACGGGGAAAGTTAGCCCCCATTATGGAATGTTTTTAGGAGGCACGTACGCCCCTGAAACCCCTATAAATAGCCCCGTCGCTATGAAGAAGGGGTGGGATGATTTTTGAGAGAAGAGCTCTGAGAAAAAGGAGAGAGTTCAACCCTTCAGAGAACTTGCTGTGTTCAAGTTAGCCTTTGCCGACAATCTCTTTGAGAGTTTTGGTCGACAGAGCTGTGTTACTCCGTCAACCACCCGAAGAGAAGAGCCCCGGAAGATCTCAACGTTCACCCAGTCAACGGAGAACAAGATTCACTCTCCATCGCCACTTGAAGAACCCAGCACTAAACAAAGGAAGGATTCAAGACTCAACATCCTCCCTCCCTTGTAATCGGAAGACTGATCTGTTGTAATCTTCTATCCAATCAAAAGAATTTTGCAATCGAATCCTCCTTTTCCGACGCATACAAGAGATGGCGACTCCGCTGGGGACCTCATTTGTTACTGATGAGCAAATCGTGACGCAAGGTGACGTCCTCTATAAAGGGAAGATGGTCGAATCGCTTGTCGTCGAGTTCGACCAGGCAAAGTATGAAGAGTTTCTTTCTTCCGGCTCCAAAAGCCCAAAGACCCGCGTCTGTCGCAGGGTCTCTACGGGGACTTGCCCCGAAACCCGCTCTGAGACTCTCTCAGGCGCGGCTGCTGTGAAGGGTGTCGCGGCCAACCGCGCCAAGCGTGACACACGCGCCAACGTCTCTCAGGAGACCCGCGTGACCTCAGGCGCGGCTGCTGCGAAGGGTGTCGCGGCCAATCGCGCCAAGTGTGACACACGCGCCAGCGTCTCTCAGGAGACCCGCGTGACCTCAGGCGCAGCTACTGAAAAGGGTGTCGCGGCCAACCGCGCCATACGAGACACACGCGCCAACGTCTCTCAGGAGACCCGCGTGGTCAAGCCCTCTGGTGTCCAGCTAGCTCACCCTCTTCCTCAGCACCAGGTCGTCGTTGGTCTCTCTCCACCTCCACGACACAACCGAACGCTGAACGTCGACAGAGGAGGCGTGCGCGTCAGCTGCAAGTTGGAACTTCTGATCGTCCAACTGAGGCAGTACGCAAGGTTCAAACTGGCGTATTGGCTGCGCCACATCCATCACGCGAAGTCCGCGTTTGGCGGCCCAAACGCGAGACTCCCCAAATTAGTTCCTCTGAAGCCCTACTCACCAGACGCCAAGGCAAAGCTTGCGCGCCTCGTCAAGTACAAGAGGCACGCCCCCTTAGGCGCAGGGCCCAGCAGCCCACTCTCTCTTAAGCGTCCCTGCCCCGACGCACCAAGCAGCAACGCGACAGCTGCGTCTCTTCTCAGCAGAGACGCCAGACACGCGTCCTAAAGCTGCGACGCGAGAACCGCATCTCTGAATCCTGCGTCCAAGCGGTACAGCGCAAGGATGTCTTCCGCCCTCGAAGTTGCGAGGCTAATTTCTTCGATCCGCTTCCATGGATCTAAGGGATTACTTGACAAAGAAAAGAAGTGCTAATCAAACCACTTCATCATGTTGCTGCCAACGGCTCATCTCCATGCTCTCTGAGTGCCGTTGCGGTTCAGGCGTGAACCAGCAGTCCTAGTTAGACAGCTGACCCTGATTCCCCCATCAGCCAAAAGAAGACGCTCTCACAGGCGGAGGATCTTCTCTGACACTGAGTATCCAGAGCTCACTGCAAATATGACAAGCAGGAGCAGGGGAAAACAGCCTGTAGTCAGCTCCGACGAGTCTGACTCTGAACCGGAAGGAGTGTACCGACACACTCGCACCCGGACCGGGGCCATTCCCCCGATCAACTACAATGCCCTAGCCCGGGGCATTGAGATTGATGACTCGCACTCTGCCATTGCAGAGTCGCAGGCCTCAAACTCTTCTATAGAGAAAGAGGCCTTCACATACATGACAAGCACTCCTGAGGAGACCGCTAAGCGCTTGGAGCTGCAAGCCCAGGTCCAGAAGGAACAACTCGAGATGATTCGTGCTCAGCAAGAATCTATCGACTCCCTCAAGCAGATGCTCGCACAGTTGCTCGAAGACAAGAGGAAGTCAACCAACAGAGCCTCCTCCAAGACGTCTAAAGGCAAGCGAAAAGAGGAAGAGAGCTCATCTTCCGAACACTCCGAGAAGAAAGAGCAACCCACCTCTGGTTCATCTAAATCCTCGTCGCAGGAAAAGAACGATCAAGACCAGGGAAAGGTTCATTCTAAAAGAATGAATCAGTTGGAGCAACGCCTTGAAGCCCTTACCAACCGGAAAGGCCTCCAAGAAGTAGAGTGGTCGGACCATATCCAGCCGAGTGGGACCTGGTTCCGTACCCACCCAAGTTCAAGGCTCCAACCCTCCAAGCATTTGATGGGAAAGGTTCACCTAACCAGCATATCTACTACTTTAAATCCCAAACAGGGAATGTGGTAGAAAATGATGCTATCCTGGCACGCTTATTCATTGGCACCCTGAAAGGGCTCGCCTTTGAATGGTTCATGAAGCTCCCAGAAGGCTCCATCAAGAACTGGGGTGATTTGGAGAAGCTTTTCTTAACGCGCTTCTTCGAAGATGACTCGGAAGTCACAATGCCCACCCTTTTGGCTACTAAACAGCGAAAGGGAGAGTCCGTCAAATCTTTCGTGGAAAGATTTCGGAACGTGGCACTCCGATGTCCGAGCGGTATGACCCAGGTTACCCTGGTGGAAACATGCCGCCACAATCTCCAAACCTCACTCCTTGCTCAAATAGGAGTTGCTGAAAGCCGCACCTGGAAGCAATTAGCCCAACAAGGTGAACAGGCTGAGGAGATTGTCGCCCGCGTCAGAGCGGAAGAAAACAAAACAGGCTTAAAAGGTCAACGAGGCGTGCGC
Source organism: Agave tequilana (assembly GCA_038442645.1). Classification (NCBI taxonomy): domain Eukaryota; kingdom Viridiplantae; phylum Streptophyta; class Magnoliopsida; order Asparagales; family Asparagaceae; genus Agave; species Agave tequilana. The sequence goes on from JAVJIF010003180.1 coordinate 249,043, forward strand.
CAGACACATCCCTCCAAGCCAAAAGGAAGGATAACTTGGCAGCAGAGACCAAATCCCCTGTTAAACCTCAACCGGTCAGGGAAGTGGCTCTTCAAGCCAACCACGGGCCAACAAGCAGTACTCCTTCAAGGATGAACATGTCGACTCGCTCTTCAAATTACTCAATAAGAGCAATCGACTGAAACTTCCTGAAGCTAGGCGCCCCGAGGAAGTCGGTAAAACCGACAATCCCAGCTACTGCATGTACCACAGGATGTTGGGACACCCTACCAAGAGCTGTTATGTCTTCAAGGACATCCTTCAGGCCCTGATTGACGTGGAGGTATTGAAACTCCGACCAGAGCAGAAGAAGGTGACGGCTAATATGACGTCAGTTCTCCAGTTTGGGAGACAACCCCCAACACCCTCTGGATTAGTCCCTATCCCAAGAGGAGAGCTGAGAATGGTCAACACAGACCCTCACCAGCAGCAAGAAAAGGGCTTGGTACCTGTTCCCACACCTCGGGGAGAAATCATGTGGTTCATCCCGACCTTATTGATGGCCAGCAATGGCCTATTGTAACCAGCAGGAAGTCCAAAGGCAAAGCAAAGGCTTCATCCTGCAACGTGGTGTGTGCCTCCTCTCGAGAAGCGGAAACTGATATTCCCTCGCTAACCGACTCAGAAGAGGAGACAATAGTTTTGGCCGCAGAACCCAGTCGGCTAGTGGCAGAAACCCGTTCGGGGCAGCCATATTTGAAAAAGTATAGCGAAGTGGCGGTAACTCCTCCAAGACCCACTGCAGAGCCAGCCAAGCCCTCCACGAAGAAACCCGGGGAGAAACAGAAAGAACTTCGGTTTTCTCGAGTTCTTTCAAAAGACATAGCGGAAGGATCCACGGCACCTTACCGTTTTGATGTCCTGGCTCAAGTAGCCAACATCCCGGCGCGGATTACGCTTTATGAACTTCTCAGGTTATCAAAGTCGACCAGAGAGGCTCTACAAGAAGCTCTGGCCAATGCTGAGGTCTTCATGACCTAACTACCAAAGGAGGAAGATGTAGAGGATTGCCTCCACGCCTCCCAAAATATTCCTGCATCACCTTCACGGTAAATGATATGCAAGTCAAAGGGAAGCATGATCGACCCCTTTACTTCGCAGGGTATATTGGATCATCTGAGGTGAACCGCATTCAGGTAGATCCCGGTCTGCATTGAGCATTATGCCTCGCAGGGTCATGCAACATCTCGGGATTCCTACTCACCGTTTGAGCCCTACCCAGACGACCATTTATGGTTCAATGCCAAAAGTACCCGTCCAATGGGGAAGGTCAAGCTCAAATGCCAGATCGGAGATCTGAAGTCGGAAGTGACATGCTACGTCATCGACGCTGACACTTCCTACAATCTACTGCTGGGAAGACCTGGATTCATCGCAATTCTATCGTTCCCTCTACCCTCCACCAGGTCATGAAATACATTGACGGGAGTGGAAAGGTGCGAACGTTGATTGCCGAAAGGCATCCGTTCAAGGGAGTCGAGAATTATTTCACAGATTCCCTCCTATATCAGGAATCTGTGGAAACAGATGAAGTCCCGCAACCAGAGGAGCCCGACTCTGGTAATGAAGCCGACACCGAGCCTGAAAAAGAAGAATGCCTGTGGGAACTAGATCCACTTGTAACGGGCATTAATAAGCCGATGTTGATAATACCTCCGCCGATGATGTAGGCGGATGGTATATTAATGAAGATTTAGATCTGGCGTATTTTTCTGTGTTTGCTTCTGATTCAGTGCCGTCAGACACTAGTACCGACATGGATGACGATCTCTGGTCGGCAATGGATGCTTTGACATCGTTGCATGTACCAGTGAAATCGTCCTTCGAAACATGTCGAAATGTCGGCGATGCGCAACAATCAATATTCATGATTCTAGCGAGAAGGAAAGGCCAAAGACCAATTCTTTTCGAACGAATTGAATCCGAACCAATGACTCATGAAGAATCAGAAAGCGAGCAGGAATCCCCTCAGTTCGGTCATTATGAGCCAAAGGCACTCAGAATGATGAAAAACATGGGGTATGACCTAACAAGCAGACTCGGATTGAACTTCGGTAAAGGAAGGAGAACGCTACTTCGATCCTTTGTGCCAAAAGGGAAAGCACCTGATTATTATCATCAGACTCGCAGGGGGTTGGGCTATGTGTCAACTCCGATCCCATCAGCCTCTGACTCTGAAGAGACATTGGGCCATGATTACTCATCGGGCACGTCCTCGTGGGAGTCAGATGCTAGTGTCGGTAACATCTTCAGAGAACTTTCAGTGAATATGGTTTCAACAAGCCACCTGGAAAACGGAGATGAAGAAATGATCCAGTCCGATACGGATCCTTGGATCAAACATTTAAATACTCTCTGGGATACCCGTTTTGAACAGCGAGAGCCACCCACAGAAGACAAGATTGTTCAGATCAATCTGGGGGATGAGGCTAATCCTAAGCCCATCTTCATAAGTGACGGCCTGTCACCTTCGGAGAAAAGGGATCTAATATCTCTTGTACAAGAGTACGTAGACGTCTTCGCCTGGAATTACGAAGACATGCCCGGACTTGATCCCCAAGTGGCTATGCACCGCCTCAACATCAATTCGGACGTAAAGCCTGTCAAACAACAACAGCGACGATTCCGCCCAGAGATAATGGAGGCGATTCAATCAGAAGTCAGAAAGCTTATAAATTCTGGTTTCATCAGGGAAGAACAACATCCCGACTGGGTAGCCAACATCGTCCCCGTTGCCAAGAAGAACGGAAAGATCCGAATCTGCATCGATTTTCGTAATCTGAACGAGGCCTGTCCCAAGGACGAATTCCCACTACCAATCACAGATGTCATGATTGACAATACGTGTGGATTAGAACGAATGTCCTTCATGGACGGATTCTCAGGATATAATCAAATCAAAATGTATCCTGATGACGAAAAGCACACCTCCTTCAGAACACCACTAGGGGTCTACTGCTACACCGTCATGCCCTTCGGATTGAAAAATGCAGGGGCAACATATCAAAGGGCCATGAATGCCATTTTCCATCAGCAAATGCGCAAAACAGTGGAATGCTATGTTGATGACATTGCGGTAAAAAGCCGCGCTAAAGGTGATCATATCACTGATCTAAAGGTTGTCTTTGGTATCATGCGGGCTCATCAATTGAAGATGAACCCTACCAAATCCTTCCTGGGGGTGGCCAGCGGCAAGTTCCTAGGGTTTGTAGTGACTTCCACAGGAATTCATTTAGATCCGGAAAAGATTCGCGCTATCCAGGAGATGCAACCTCCGAAGAATCTCAAGGAACTCAGGGGATTACAAGGACGATTGCGTACATCCGCAGATTTATCTCAAATCTCTCCGGAAGATGCCAACCCTTTGCTAAACTAATGAAGAAGGGTGTTTCGTTCATTTGGGACGGCGCTTGCCAACAAGCATTTGAGGAAATCAAGCAATACCTCACACAACCACCAGTCCTTGCAGCCCCGATATCCGGAAAACCTTTCCTGCTATAAGTCCGAGCAATGGATCATTCTTTGGGAGCTCTACTAGCTCAGAATGATGATCAAGACGAGAGCAAGCGATCTACTATCTGAGTAGAACAATGATCGGAGCCGAACATCGGTACAACCCGATCGAGAAGGAATGTTTGGCACTGGTGTTCGCCATTCAGAAAATGCGACACTATCTGGCAGGCCAAACCATAAATGTCATATCAAAAGTCAACCCTTGAGGTTACTCATGACAAAGTCTTCATCGCTAAATGGGCGACTGGCAAAATGGGTCATATTGTTATCTCAATATGAAATGCACTTTTTACCACAGAAGGCCATTAAAGGACAAGCGGTGGCGGATTTCCTGGCTGAGCATCCAGATCCGAGGGCAACCAAACTTTACGACGATCTCCCAGATGAGGTCGTTGAAGCCTGCCAGACCCAGACATCCTTTGAAAGGCAGGTGTGGCAACTTTTCTTTGATGGTGCATCAAGAACAAGCCCAAAATGACACATAGTGGCGGGAGTAGGAGTAGTACTCGTCTCCCCACAGAACTATGTGATTCCTCGAGCTGTCTCATTAACTGAGCCGTGTTCCAACAATGTGGCGGAGTACAATGCTCTTTTGATTGGGATGCAACTCACCGATGAGATTGGTGTTAGAAATCTCGAGGCATATGGTGACTCCAAACTCATCGTTAGTCAAGTTCGCGGGGAGTACGAAGTCAGACATGAAGACCTAGTACCCTATTACAATGCAACCGTCCACATGACTGGGAAGTTTACAAACTTCTACATCGACCATGTACCGCGCAGGCAAAATGCGCATGCAGATGCACTGGCATCCCTCGCTGCCTCTTTAGCTCTTCCAGCTGGAGCAGCAGAGAAGGTATTTGTCTACAGCCACGATCTGTATTGCCCGAGAATTGCTCCTGAGGATTACCAGGAGCCAACAGGAGATTCTCAAAACAAAGAAGCGCTGGAATCGTCGGCCGGCCTAAAGCCCAGAGACTGGCGATTCCCTTACATCGATTATGTCCTGTATGGCATCTTGCCTGAGGACACCAAGGAAGCGGCTGCCATTCGAAGGAAAGCCCCCAAATTCTACTATAATGCGATTACACGAACACTGTATCGTCGATCGCATGACGGGATCTTGCTTCGCTGCCTTTCACAAAAAGAGGCACAGGAGGTATTGAAAGAAGCCCATGACGGCATGTGTGGAGCCCATCAACCTGGCCCAAAACTTGCATACCGACTCCAAAGGTTGGGATATTATTGGCCCAAGATGATCGCTGACGCCATCACCTATGCCAAAAGATGTCACGCTGCCAAGTACATGCAATTTCATCCATCAAGCACCAGGCTACCTTCACTCCACGGCTTCTACTTGGCCATTTGAAATGTGGGGGATGGATGTGGTTGGCCCTATCAGCCCTCCATCATCAAAAGGGCATCAGTTTATTTTGGCAATAACCGATTACTTCTCCAAATGGGCTGAGGCCGTTCCTTTGAGGGAGGTGAAGTCATCTGATGTGATCAAATTCGTGAAACATCACGTCATTTACCGTTTTGGGGTACCTCGGCGAATTGTCCACGACAACGGACCCCAGTTCATCAGCCAGGCTTTCCAGAGATTCTGCGCCAAGTTCAGAATTCAGAGTGTGTCCTCAACAGCATACTGCCCCGTCGCTATGAAGAAGGGGTCGGATGATTTTTGGGAGAAAAGAGCTCTGAGAGAAAAGAGAGAGAGATCAACCCTTCAGAGAACTTTCTGTGTTCAAGTTAGCCTTTGCCGACAATCTCTTTGAGAGTTTTGGTCGACAGAGCTGTGTTACTCTGTCAACCACCCGAAGAGAAGAGCCCCGGAAGATCTCAACGTTCACCCGGTCAACGGAGAACAAGATTCACTCTCCATCGCCACTTGAAGAACCCAGCACTAAACAAAGGAGGATTCAAGACTCAACATCCTCCCTCTCTTGTAATCGGAAGACTGATCTGTTGTAATTTTTAATCCAATTAAAAGAATTTTACAATCGAATCCTCATTTTCCGACGCATACAAGAGATGGCGACTCCGCTGGAAAATGTCGAAAAGAGTTCCAACAGTACACTCACGAAGTCCATACTCCAGACAAGATCAAACCCGGAGCATTAACAGTCCAGTCATAAGGGTGAGCTCAGCTAGAGTCCAAAGTATTTCGAAATCCGTCCCACTTAACTGCGGAATGTCGAAAACTTTGGAGGGGGTTCTGTAGGCTGTCTAAAAATCACTAAAAGACAAGCCATTAAAAAGCAGAATTTCAAGTTCTAAACGCAAAGCTAATTTTGGCCGCGTCTCATCAGCACCAAGGCGCGAGGGTCGAAACCCACGTCTCAGCAGCACCAAGGCGCGAGGGTCGAAACCCGCGTCTCAGCCGCACCAAGGCGCATGGGTTGACACCCGCGTCTCAGTTGTAACCGTCCCGGTTTCGGGGCCAATCACGGCCCACATAACGGGGAAAGTTAGCCCCCATTATGGAGTGTTTTTAGGAGGCACGTATGCCCCTGAAACTCCTATAAATAGCCCCGTCGCTATGAAGAAGGGGTGGGATGATTTTTGGGAGAAAAGAGCTCTGAGAGAAAATAGAGAGAGTTCAACCCTTCAGAGAACTTGCTGTGTTCAAGTTAGCCTTTGCCGACAATCTCTTTGAGAGTTTTGGTCGACAGAGCTGTGTTACTCCGTCAACCACCCGAAGAGAAGAGCCCCGGAAGATCTCAACGTTCACCCGGTCAACGGAGAACAAGATTCACTCTTCATCGCCACTTGAAGAACCCAGCACTAAACAAAGGGAGGATTCAAGACTCAACATCCTCCCTCCTTTGTAATCGGAAGACTGATCTGTTGTAATCTTCTATCCAATCAAAAGAATTTTGCAATCGAATCCTCCTTTTCCGACGCATACAATAATAGGGTGATGGTTACGAGTCACTCTGAGACCACGAGAAAGTTACACGCTTGGCGTAAAGATTTCGAAATGACTCTGAAGAGGATTGCGTACATTGCTTACGAGTTGGATAGCCCGTGGGATCCTGGTATCAGCTCCGTCTTCAGCCAGAATGATGCGTGTCGCTCTACTCTATGTGCCTTGATCGTGCTGCTATCTTCCACAACCGATCCGTCATGGAGACCAGCTCCTCCTCCGCCACCATGGTCTCGACATGATGTACCCATGCTGCTGCACGACCACCACCTTGGCCCGATTGAGATGCTTCGTGAGGAGAGTCCTCACTCGACAGAGTCGAGTTTCTCCCACCCCGAGGAAATTGATGAGGACATCACGCAGTTCCCATTTATCTTTTCATGCCTTAGCTTATTTAGAGGATTTTGTATTTTGTTTCAGCTTTATTTGTAGGAGATGTTTAGCTTTATTTTTTTGTTCCTTTGTGGGCGTTTAGTACCACATCGGTTATTTCCTAGTAGTCCTCTTTTGTAAAGCCTATATAAGGCCCCCTAAACTATTGTATTGGACGATAATTGAATGATTAAAATTTTCACAATTATCTGGCTTAATTCCTGAGTCTTTTTGCTCTCGAGTTTTGGGGTGAGAAGCCCGTGTAAGGGGTGGAAACCCAAATCTTATCTTATCTCAATTTCAAATTTTGGTTATGATTTGAAGGTGATTGCGATCCAGGTTGGTATTACATCAAAACCTCTCCTCAGTTAGATATTGTGAATTATTCTGATGCATATGCTCTTGATAGGTTCCTATTGGTGATTATCATACATATGTTGGAGGTAATTTGGTGACACAGTGGAGTAAGAAGTTGTTATTGCTCAGTCTAGTGTTGAAGTGGAATACAAAGCTATAGCTCATACAGATTTCGAAATAATGTGGATACAATCTCCTCTGAGAGAGTGTCTTCTGCGACAAACTAATAGTGATACATTGTGACAATCAAGCAACCATATATTACCAATAATGATGTTTTCATGAGGATGAAGCATATTAAAGTTGGCTATCACTTTATGAGAAGCATGGTGATGCAACATCAAATGTCACTTTTTTGTTACGTCTAATTGTGATATCTTTACTAAAATTTTGTCATAGAATTTTCCCTTTTTTTGCAGAAAATTTTGTAGGATTGATATGTGTCCTCCTGTTTGAGGGAGAGTATTGGCGAAGTAAACATTATTTCTGTAACATTAGTACAAGTAAGGGTCTTTCTGTAATATATTTTTTCTATCCCATTATGCCATGCAATGTTTTTATGCTATATAAACAAGGCAGACACCTTAATTTGGGTGTGTTGTCTTCTCTCTAGTCTCTACCATAACAGGGCCTAAACTCAACCATTATCAATTATATTGGCACAAATTTCAAAAAGTAACAAATTAGTTAACCACCCAAAACACAAAATAGTTATATCAGCATTCATACAAATTGAATTATACCATTCGACGAGCAAGTTACTAAATTACACTAGCACAATAACAAGGTTACATTAAAATGGAATTTACATATTCTATAAAACTGAAAGATGTATATAAGAATTACATATATTCACATGGATACAATGGTGTGGGCCTATTAACAGGTTGTGTTTGGATCAGATCAAATTCAGTAACAGCTGGTCTTCTCCTTCTTAACATTTTATTTATGCGCATAATGATAATAAACACGCAACTTTTATATGGTTCTTTGAGAATATTTTCAGTACTCTCCCCGTGAGACTGCACTTACATCGAAATAGCATGTGGTTAGCCCTAAAAGTAGGCATAATAACAACTACTATTTTGCAACTTAAACCATCCAAACATATCTCCCCGTTGAGTTCTCATGAATCCATGCTATTCAAATGGGACAGCAAAAGTTAATGCTGATCATTGAACATGCATATTTAACTGTAAATGAATATATTAGAATAGAATATATCATAAATATGCACTGAGTTTACAGAAGCTACCATGAAAGAATAATACAAAGCTACCATAAGCTACCATGTAAAATATGCATATTCAAGTTTTAAACTGGAATTTTTGATGGCATGGCAAACCATATCAATTTTGCCAAAAATAAATAAATAAAAAGAAAACGCCAGCAAAATAATGTCCAGCTGTACTGGTCCAGAAACCGATATGAAAATTTAAATGAAGAATAAGAAAAAAAACTACAGTACTATGTATGTTTCAATGACCACTGTGCAATACAACCAGAAAAAGAGGGAAAAAAACAGAAAAGGCATCTGTCCTGATTTTACAAGTGACATATATTGTCATCTTAAATAATTGCATTGAAATAACGGAGGAGGACATAAGAAAACGTACATCATAGATAACCCTTGCAATGACATCCTTGTAAGGTAGTAGGTCTCCAGTTATATTCAGATGGGCAATGTGACCTGGACATTGGGGAAAAATTGTTGATACAAAATGGCAATTATGGATGAGGGACATTAGAACTTGGAAGATGGGAGATGAGAGCAAGAAAGTCTTTAAAAGTTCTCCATACCCTAGCACTTGGGTAATTCAAGCACCAATCCCCAAAAAAAAAAAAGAATTAAATAAACAAATATATAGTTTATATATGGAAGAAATATATAAGGGAAAAAATAAAGAATACTTAACTATTGTTTCAAAGGAAGAAGGTACCTCCACTCCATGTGGCAGTATTTGCTTCAGTATATGGTCTATAAACAGAACAAAAGAGTTTTAGAAAGGCAGATGGTTGCTAAAGATTATCACTAACAAACCATCTTATTCATTATACTCAGAAACCAGTGAAATAATGCAAGTCGTGGACTATAACAGAGAAAATAAATGAAGGGACCATTGTAGATATCAATGGCGCAAAAAGTAATAGAATGTTTGCACCATTATCATCGAAGCAAAGTAACTTGTTATCATACAGGACCACAGGAATCTAATTCAAGATCAATCGACAAGACCTTCATGATTTTCAATTGTATTGCACATACATCATGCATATACATGTGTACTTACGAAAAAACACATACACATATAGCACAAGAATATGCACTACATTATACAAATATAAAATATAGAAATCTGTCGTATGCCAATCTAATGGCACGCACAGAAACAATTTATCATTTCTTACAAGAAATCTAAACTATATCACTTAACCAAATTCGTTAGCCGTTAAGACACAGTTGTCTTATCTAACTACTACCGACAGCAGTGTCTTGATTATCAAGCTATTGTCTTATGATGTAGCACGGACACTCCTATCATGGAGTCATGTCATGTTCGAAACGTGTCTGACACGTGTGTCATATGTATTTTTAAGAATTTGCCGCATATCCATGTATCATCTCCACGTCGGAGTGAACGTGTTCGTGCAACATAGGGACTGTTATCTGACTATAGAGAGCAGTTACTCAATACTCAAGTTTTTCTACTACAAACTATCGTAGCAAGAATACTACCGATATGGATCGTGTAAACCTAGTCAGGAGTCAGTTCTTATGGTAGATCTAACATAAATCTGTTTCATTCAAACAAACTTGTGAGGGCACAGTTAGCTCATGTGACTGACACAGACAGTAGTGATTCATTTATCAAGCTTTTCCACTAAAAATATCATGCCCACAATACTACCGAAACAGACTGGTAAAGCCTAGCCAAGCTTTTATAATATAGCAGTAAATAAGATATGACACTTGCATAAGACAGTATGATGATCTATTCATGCATCTGCTATTATGTCCCCAGTCATTTAGATATAAGTACAAGAGTTTGAGAATTGGAAATTCTAGATGAAAAGAATTGGAAATTCTAGATGAAAAAAGAAGAATCTGCCTTGCAACTGACCTGCTCCCCAATAAGAATATCCTAGTATCAGTGAATGGGGTACAACTTCAATCTCACATAACTGCTTCAATGAATCCAGCACTTGATGAGAAATGTCAGATAAATCTGCACAGTTTCAATCAAAAATAAATAAAATCAACTATTTATAAGAGACTAGAATATAAAGAATATAAGATGAATATGTGATAAGAGAAACACTCAAACTAGATCATATTTAGAAAGATACATAATAGAGAAACAAATACATAAACCCAATAAGTTAAGTTGGCTTCTTTTTTCTTCCATTCCTTGGCTAGTATTTATTCTCTTGATATGAAAATATGGACCAACAGACTGCACATGTATTGAATAAGTTGACAGTTCCATGAACACATGAAAAAGAATTCCCCGTATTTATTTTGTTCATGCGTGTGCGTGTGTGTGATTTGTTTTTTGTTTTGTTTTTTGTTTTTTCAGATAACATGCACAAGGAGGGGGTGCTGGTTGTAGGCGTAAAGAGGGTAAAGAATAAATCAGAATAACTGCACAACTGTAAGCATCTGGGCACTTAGCTTGCCACAAAGTTGATTGCACAGTAATGGTTAGTGGTAAGGTCAAAACTAAAATTAGATCTGTCGGCAAACTAATTAAATGCATCTGGATGAAATGTTATCAGCTAGGATATTCTCCAAGCAGATAATCATCATGAATAATAACTGCAAACTATTAAACAAACAATAATATTTCTATAGAACCACAAGTTCGACCTTTCAGCTATCTGCCACAAATAAACTAAATGTAACCAGTTCTGGAGATATAGGGATACGTAACTGGTATAGCAGAAAAGGAGTGACTATAACAAGGGTAAGTTCCATGATGGAATTTTCTAGTACACTTAAAAACATCATGGACAATATTAGGTTACAGGTATGTGTCGTATGTACCAGAATTCTGAATCTTCTCAGACAATATAACCAAACGGTTTTTCTCACATGTTGAATCTTCAGTTATGGGTTTGATACGAGCTTTATCTAGTAGATATCTGCAAATGAAAGTCAATGAGAAGAATGTTAATTGACGTAGTCAAACAAAAATCAGTATAAGATACTTATTCTGATATAAAAAAAACACCATGTGCTCTTCTTGACAGGTATGCACTATCTTATTTTTACTGGTTTATACTATATGATAAACTAAAGGCTTTCCTGAAAAACTAGCATAAAATTGCCCAGATGAGCTCAACAAGGTAACAAACTTGAGTGATGCAAGCAATGTTTTAAATAACGAAAACGTAAGGATAACGTTTTTCTTCTGTTATGTTAACATAAGTTATAACGTAACGCATAACGTAGGTTACGCGATTTAATATTTATTTAATAAAAATAAATATACATATTATATTTAAGAATTTTTATAAATAAAAAATAATTTTAAAAATCTAAAAAAAATATCAAAACAATATATAACACATTTAGCAAGTCTCGCAACAATTTTTAGCAAGTATCACAATAATTTTTCACATTCACAAGTTATAAACTTATAATTCATAATTTCATCTACACAAACAATAATATGATCCACATATTTCATTATAATTCATAATTTTTAGTCATGTTATTCAATTTACACAAAGATTCATAATCAGTTTACAATATTCATAATTCAATCATAATTCATAATTTTTTAGTTATACTATTCATTATAATTCATAATTCAATATACAATATACTATTCAATTATACCCCCCATGTCCTTCACTCTCTCCGATGTTTACCCCCAATCTCTCTCTGCTCTCTCCCCCATCACTCTCTGCTCTCTCTCTCTCTCTCTCTTCAATCTCTCTTCCCCCTCCTTATCTCTCTCGGCTTTCTCTCCCGATCTCTCTCTGCTCTCTCTCGCGAGAGAAATTAGAAGAGGGAGAGAGATCGGCAAGGAGAGAGATCCAGGGGAGACTGAAGAAAGAAAGAGAGAGAAGTGAGATCGGGGGAGAGAGAGAGAGAGAGAGAGAGAGAGAGAGCTTACATGTGCTTGGAGACGGAGAACCACCGCTTGGAAATGACGCCGACAAGAACCACCATTACATAGAACCACCAGAGGTAGTTCTTCTTTTATTGTCAATCAGAGAAGTATGTCTTCTTCTTTCTTCTCAGCGCCGAACGATGAAATGACAACGAGTTTGCAGATAGGACGAGCGAGCGAATTTGGGAGATTATTTTGCCATAAACAGGGAGAATATGGTGGTTTATAAAAAGTCGACTGCACCATAACGCAGGTTACGGTGTGTTACATTAATAACGTAACGTAACGTAAGTTACGGGCAAAATAACTATAATTATCAAACATTGTGTTTTTTATACCTGTTACATAACGATTGGTCAGTGTTACGTTATATAACGAGTTATAACGGGTTTTTTAAAACACTGGATGCAAGTATAGTTGCAAACGAGGGCTTATTAACATTTTTTTAATATGAATCATTGGATCACAAGTACCAAATCGTTCAGTCACCTTACCTTTAATAGAAGAAAATAAAAAAAAGAAAATATTAAAATGAACACATTTTGTTTAAATGTAATAGTTACAGCAAAATAAGTAATCTCATGCCATTAGATAATCTCATCAGTCCAATTCATAGGTGGTCTAGAAAATGTCAGTGTTAAGCAATGGCGTTGCCATAACTTTTAACCTTTTTTTGGGGGGGGGCGGGGGAGGCACAGTTCCTTACACTAATCCAAATACTTTTTCGGCCACTCATAAGAAAACAACAAGAGGTAGTGGCGGACGTAAGATCTTTTTTCAGTGAGAGCGTAATAAAATAGTACTAGATTTTTACCATATGAGATGCATCCAAAAAAACCTTAAATGTTTTAAATCTAAATTGAAAACCTAAAAATATATTTTCTAAAAAATGTAGATGAACATTGAATTGATAAAATACGCTATTATTAGATTTATTGAAATCTGATTAGAAAAAAGGTTAGTTATAACTCCAATTTCTTAAATTAAAAAGTTATAAGATCCTAATCTTAAATTAAAATATATTAAAAACTTTTAAATTATTGAATACATTCTAATTCCTTTCAGAATTAATCTCCATTACTTTTTAAGTATAGTATAATCTACATTTGTACTATTATAACCGTTAAATTATTCTAAATATGATCAATCCCTATTTTTAAATACTTGATTTCTAAATAGTATATATCTTATACTTAATATTTTCTTTTCTTTTTTTATTTCAAAATTTCTTTTCTTTTCTCTTATTTTGTTTTTGTCATGTGTTGAGGGCTTGCGAAAAGGAAGAATGTATAAGATAAGGGAAAAGAAATAGAAAAAATTAAACGAAAAAAAAACTAAAATGGTGGGCTTGGGAGGAGGAAAAGAGTATAAAGTACAGGGGGGGTAGTAGGGAAAAAAATTAAAAGTAAAAACTAGAATGGTGGTCTTGGGGCGGAAGAGAGTATAAAGTAAGGGTAAGAAAAATAGGGAAAAAATAAAAGTAAAATGTGGAATCGTGGGACTCAAACCAAGGTTTTCACGTAAGTATAGCTCACCACCAACTGCACAACAACTTCATTGTATGTTTTAGCGAGGATATTTCTTTTTATTTGTAACCTTTAGTAACAAGACATTATTTTTCCGCGCGAGGGGGGAGGCGCGTGCCCCCTGCCTCCGCCACTAGTGTTAAGTAACAAATGTCTGATATGACTCAGCATATTGCAATTCAATTCAATTCATTATATTTAATTCACATATCCTCACTGAGTGTTTTTTTCTGTGAGCTAATTATAACCATTAGGTAAGATTGTCAAGTATTTTAAGTGCAGCAAGCATTTCACGTAAGGTATTATTGTCTATTTAGGTGCATACACTTGTCTTGACTAGTTTATACGATATCCATTTATAGCACCATTTCTTCCCTAATGTTCAACTGGATCAAGGGGCTCCATCTTGTTTGTTTTTCCTCAGCTCCCTGATTAATTATGTGAATACTATTATAGTACTCTTATGCTAACAACTCAGCCAGGTCGAGTTGTTGTCTATTTTTTCGTATGCCAACAAATTCCCCAAGTACTACTGGTAATCAGCAACATCTTTGAAGAATAGCAACAAGCAATTTTAGTTGGTAAAACTTTACAGGCTCCAACAAGACCACAGATTTTGATCATCGTGTGGAGACTACCTGTGTAATTTAGTTACTGAAATTTTCTGTATGTTGCTAGAGCTGCACGTCAGAACTAAGCATTCAGTAGCGATATAATAAATTAAGAAGTATTTGCAAAATGGTCCACTAGTATCAACTATGACAAAGAAATTAGGTTGTGAATGTAAAAGTTTTCATTTCCAAGTATGGAAACAGATTCGTTTCACCATTCTTAGCCACACTCATGCACCAGATAATGAACCCATTGAATTATTCTGGTTACTGGAGCACATTACACGAGGACTTTTGTTGTTGTGTCTAACTCAGCAATCTGCTTAATTTAGTTTGGCATCCATGGTCCATGCATGTTATCCCAGTCTTCAACATCTTAATGCCATACCCTACAGAACTTCCACATGTTCAACATAATACCTCAAATTCTTTCCTTCTGGTACACGCCCTTATTCTTTCTACAAGAAAGCATCCGTCGCGTAGGTTCATTATGCATATCCTTAGCGTTTCATTAAACTTAACTTAATCTCAAATCTTTAATTGTTGCTCCATATGGTCATTTTGGCTTTGAAGCCCTAAATTCAGGCGCTCAGTGAAATTAGCAGAATACTTGACCTCATCTTAGATCGTTTTAAAGCGAAAGGTTTTCTTTTCAGCCAATTTACGCTATGATTAATGGGTAATTTTAAAGTGGCACCACGGTTTCTCAGTAAAACAATGACACCAACTTTGAACTTCTCATCATGTGATGAAGCTAGCTCAAAGAAACCTTTCTGACTACATTTCCTTCCAATTTCGATTTTTTCCATGTTACATGAAGGATTACACTATGAGATTCAATCTAATATTAAGATTTGTAGAAGGAAAGAGAGAAAGTACCCCTTGAGGAGCCGTAGGACTGAGGTGCAGAGGTGTCGAGGGATTCGTAGAGCCCACAGATTGAGCTGCATCTCGAACTTGCTCTCGTCCAACAGAACCATCCCTGATTTGAGTTTGAGAAAAATCTTTTAATAATTCCCCCCAAAAAGCAGAATTTGAGCAGAAATAAACAGAGGGAACGATAGATTTTAAGTGGCGGTGCGGGGGTTTTGGGGGCGAAAAGGAGAGATTAGGGGTTTTTCTTCTTTCTTTGCGGGTGGCCATATTTGACCCGAACCAAATCTGGCTCCGACTCCGAGTCCGATTTCAACCCGTTAAAAAGTCAACCGGATCCCCTACCATTTTGCTATGCTTTTGTGAAAGATTTTCAGCTCGTTGCCTTCTCTTTGCTGTATCTATTAGCAATTAGACAACAATTTTTCTTTTTCTTTCCCTTTTTTTTTTGTTTTTGAGACCGTTATTTTTTTCCAGTTCAAAGTGTTTCATTAATAAGAAATTAATGAAATATTTTTAAAAAAAAGATACAAATTTATACGAAATTACTTAAGCCACCAGAACGCTCTCAGCTAGGGGTGAGCATCGGTCGGTTCGGTTCGGTTTTTGCTAATTTTTGCAAAACCGAACCGAACCGATTAGACTTAGTAACCGAACCGAACCGAATCAACTCAGTTCGGTTCGGTTTTTCGGTTTTTTCGGTTAGGTCAATATATTGCCATCATTTCTTACATTTTTTAATCACCATTATATTATCATCCTTTAATATTATAATCTCAAGTATCCATTACCTAAATTAGAAATAAGAAAAAGATTCTAAACTTAATGTGAATTGAAAATTTCATATTTTAAAACTTTTACACCGTATTTGAGCTCTTATATTAAAACTCATATAATTATTACTAACTTTTATGATAAGAATGAAAAAAAAACTATATTAATATAAATATTATTCTCAATTGTGATGTTGTACTTAATATTGCTTTCACATATTCAACATAAAAAAGATAGTATTACTAAAACTAATGAGATAAGCTTCCACCAATTTTTATTATGAACTATATGATTCACTAAATTGAATTTGAGTAGGTTAATATATAGGGTAAGAAATTCGGTTCGGTTCGGTCTATTCGGGTTTTAAAACACAAAACCGAAACTCGACCGAATTAGAGCGGTTCGGTTCGGTTCGGGTTCGGGTTTCGGTTTTTGGTCGGTTATTTCGGTTATAACCGAACTCTCGCGACCTCGCCCTGCACTGTAGATTATGCTATGATTTTTGTTGACACCGTGTTTTAAGTGTCAATTGTTTTTCTGCTCGTGCAGATATAAACAAGCACAAACAAATATTGATTAGCTCATTCAAAGGCGGTGTGAATCTAGCAGGTTACATCTAATCCATCCGAAGAACACTCAATATTTTCCACTCTAAGTCATCAACGTTTGTTATTCATGTCTTTTCTAATGCAAATTGGGCCATTGTCATGATGATAGCAAGCCAATCAACCATTTTGCCGTTTAATTCAGCTCTAATTTTATTTTTATCATTTTTGTCTACTCACAAGCAAACATAATTAGCTAGATTTTTTTTTTTTTTTGTGTTTTGCTAATAAAAGATCCTCAGGCTCATAGCAGATATCTTTGGCATTTGTTTGAGCTAATTGTTGAAGCTCAGAGGAAAATTCATTTAGCAATGCTGGTGGCTTCTAACTAGATATTCGAACTTGACAAATACTCTGCAAAAAAAAAAGATTATACTCGATCGTTTCTAAATTGAGGCATTTAGTTATTTTACCTGCCAGTTCAGAGGTCGCAATGACATAACCGATTGAGAAGCTACCAAGCTCAAAATTTTGTCGTATGATGACAAAAGAATAGTCCTTGTCGGACTGAAGGGTGAGACTTGGCTATTTGCCGGTTCAGAGGTCGCAATGACATAACCGATTGAGAAGCTACCAAGCTCAAAATTTTGTCACATGATGACAAAGAAATAGTTCTTGTCGGACTGAAAGATGAGACTTGGTTATCTGCCAGTTCAGAGGTCGCAGTGACATAACCGATTAAAAAGCTACAAAGCTTAAATTTTGGATGGGATTTGAAAGATATTGTCAGAGGTATATTGTTAACGTGACAACCAGAGAAGTCCACTAAGGACTAAGTGGGACTTAGAAACTTGCTGGGGAACTAGGAAATGAATTCCATAGAAGATCATATGTCAGAGGTGTAATGTTAACGTGACAAAAAGAACTTCGTAGGAATTCGGAAAGCAATTTGTCAGAGGTGTAATGTTAACTTGACAAAAAGATATGCATGCCAGAGGTAAAGTGTTAAATATAGCATGGAAAGATCTCGTTTTCATTGCGAAAATCAAGGGGATCACTGTCATAGGTTTAATGTTAACTTAACAGCGAAATGGATGCCAGAGGTGTAGTGTTAAACATAGCATGGGAAGGTCTCGTTTTCATTGCGAAAATCGAGAATATCACTGTCATAGGTTTAATGTTAACTTAACAGCGAAATGGATGCCAGAGGTGTGGTGTTAAACATGGCATGGGAAGGTCTCATTTTCATTGCGAAAATCGAGGAGATCACTGTCATAGGTTTAATGTTAATTTAACAGCGAAATAGATGCTAGAGGTGTAGTGTTAAACATGGATAACGGGTTTGATATGCCTTTACCAACTACCGTTTGAGTCGGGCTAGCCATGCTATTCCCCTCAGCATGATGAGTTGTCGAGGACTTATGTTGGGCTTAAAGGCCAACATTTTCCTCTATCCTTAACCGTTAAAGGTGTTGGATCATTTGGGAACAGGTCTCTTAGGATTTTTAGCAAATCCTCAGCTGTCAACGGGTTTGATATGCCTTTACCAACTACCGTTTGAGTCGGGCTAGCCATGCTATTCCCCTCAGCATGATGAGTTGTCGAGGACTTATGTTGGGCTTAAAGGCCCACATTTTTCTCTATCCTTAACCGTTAAAGGTGTTGGATCAAATGGTTAGTGCATGTGTAACCTTGATTCTTCTTTAAGACAACCAGTGTATGATCAGCTTCCTACTGGTTCATAGTTGTATGATCTCGTTTGGAGGAAGAGAGAGGCGCTCCTTTTGCGTATCTCGGATTTGAAGGTTTTGATAAGAGGTGTAATGTTAACTTGATCATGAGAAGGATCCTTATCAAGGATAATACTTCTTTAAGAACCTGCCGTTGATTGGCCTCATGAGTAGATCACCATCTGAAGTCATAAGGCGATATGCTCCGTTTGAATAGACTGTTTCTATTACAAACGGTCTCTCCCATTTAGGCTGAAATTTGCCTTTGGTTTTGTGCGTCATGATCATTGGTCGTCTGACGGCTAAAATCAAATCTCCTTTCTGCAAGACTCTTTATTTGACCTTCTTATTGAAGGCTTTTGAGATCCGAGCTTTATACAACTCAATGTGCTGCTGAGCTTGTAACCACTTCTCATCTAGGGCTTCGAGCTCTTGAAGACGCACCGATCATTGTCCTCTGATGTGATCTTAGTCATTAAAGCGACTCGCAATGACGGCATCTGGATTTCTAACGGTATGACTGCTTCACACCCGTATACCAGGGGAAAAGGCGTATTGCCTGTCGGGGTCCGAACCGTGGTTCGGTAAGCCCAAAGACATTCACTAAGCTTCTCATTCCAATCTCGCTTATTCGAGGAGACGAACTTTTTGAGTAACTTAATGATTATTTTGTTGAATGCTTCCGCCAAGCCATTAGCGGCGGGATTATAAGCGGTTGAAGCCACATTCTGAATTCGATATTTATCACAGAATCGATAGAATACCTGGCTTGCAAATTGGGGACCGTTATCATGGATGATCCGCCTAGGGACACCGAGTCGATGGATGACATGGTGTTTGATGAAATTAACCACGTTAGAAGTTTTGACTTCAACCAGTAGTATGACTTCTGGCCACTTTGAAAAGTAATCAGTTATCGCCAGGATAAACCGGTGTCCTTTTGTCGAAGAGGGGCTGATTGGCCCTACGACATCGATTCCCCGTGCTTCCAATGGCCATGAAGCAACAGTTGGGTGGAGCAACTCCGGAGGCTGGTGTATGAAGTCCGCATGAATTTGGCATGCTTTACACCTTCGTGCATATTGGATGGCATCGGTTATCATGATTGGCCAATAATATCCAAGCCTGTGCAATCTTTCTTTGAGTTTTGGACCTGGCTGATGAGCTCCGCATATGCCGTCGTGTGCTTCTTTAAGCACTTCCTGCGCCTCTGAATTAGAAAGGCAACGGAGGAGGACACCGTCATATGAACGACGGTAAAGTGTCTTCAGAGTTGGATCATAGTAAAAACGGAGAGACCTTCGTCTGATAGATGCCGCTTCTTTAAGATTGTCTGGCAGCAGACCATGTAGAGCATAGTCGATGAAAGGAAATCGCCAATCTCTTGGCTCGAGATCCGTTGAGATATTATAGACCTCTCTGGTTCTTAACAGATGTTTAGAGCAGACAAGGTGTCGAGTCGCCACTGTAAGGTGATACTCGGTGTCGACTGACAAGGCTAGTGTTGTTGCTAATGCAGCAAGAGCATCCGCCTTAGTATTCTGAAATCGAGATACGTACCTGATGTAAAAGCCATCAAATAGATTAACCATTTGATAACTGCGTGATAATAAGGCACCAAATCCTCGTGACGGACCTCATATTCGCCTTTAACCTGATTGATAACCAATTTTGAATCACCGTAAGCTTCAAGGTAGTGTACCCCCATTCTGTGGGCGAGCTGAAGACCAATAAGTAGAGAATTATATTACGCTACATTGTTGGAGCATGATTCCGTCAGAGAAAATGCTCTAGGAAGGACATGATTCTGTGGAGAGATAAACACAACACCAACGCCGGCAATGATCCTGCCTTTAGGGCCTATTCGTGATACTCCATCGAAGAACATCTGCCAAACTTCATCCTCTAAAGTTACATTAGATTCAAAGACTTCATCTGGAATATCTTCATGAAGTTTAGAGTTTTTCGGAATCGGATGAGCATCCAAGAACTCTGTAAGTGTCTGGCCTTTGACCGCCTTTTGAGGGATAAAGAGCATGTCGTATTGAGACAAAAGAAGCGCCCATTTAGCTAATCTTGAATTCAATGATCCTGACTTCGTCATGAGAAGATACAAAGGATTCACTCTGGAAATGACATGTATGATTTGGCCGACCAAATAATATCGTGTCTTCTGAACGGCAAAGACAAGAGCTAAGCACTCCTTCTCAATAGGATTATAGCGAGATTCCGTCCCTATCAGAGTCCTGCTCAGATAATAAATGGTCTGTTCGTGACCATTGTCATCTTTTTGAGCCAGCAGGACACCAAGAGAATGGTCTATAGCTTTCACATAAAGCAAGAACGGTTTCCCTGATGTGGGAGCCACTAAGACTGGAGGTTTTGTGAGATATCTCTTGATATCCTCGTAAGCTTCCAGACAAGCTTGATCCCATACGAAGGAAACACCCTTTTTCATGAGTCGGGTGAACGGTTGACAGCGGCCTGAGAGATTTATGATGAATCTTCTAATATAAGCCAGTCTACCTTACAAGCCTCTAAGCTCTTTGAGATTTCTCGGTGGATGCATGCTCTGAATGGCTTTGACTTTATCTGGGTCAAGATGAATTCCTTTTGATGTAACAATAAATCCAAGGAACTTGCCACTCGAAACTCCCAAGAAGGATTTTGTCGGATTCATCTTCAGCTGATGAGCCCGCATTATGTCGAACATTGTTCTCAAGTCACGAAGATGGTCACTCTTATTGCGGCTTTTGAAAGCAATGTCGTCGACATAGCATTCTACCGTTTTTCAGAGATGATCGCGGAAAATTGTGTTCATTGCCCGCTGATAGGTTGCTCCGGCGTTCTTTAGTCCGAAGGGCATCACAGTGTAACAGTATACCCCCAATGGTGTTCGGAACGAAGTATGCTTCTCGTCGTCGAGATACATCTTAATCTGATTGTATCCTGAAAAGCCATCCATGAAAGACATTCTTTCGAATCCACAGGTATTATCAATCATGACATCGGTGATGGGCAGTAGGAATTCGTCTTTAGGACAAGCTGTATTGAGATCACGGTAGTCAATGCAGATCCGTATTTTTCCATTCTTCTTGAGGACGGGAACGATATTAGCAACCCAATCTGGATGTTGTTCCTCCCGTATGAAGCCGCATGCAATAAGCTTATGGACTTCGACTTCAGTAGCCTCCATAATGTTCGGACGAAACTGGCATTGTTGCTGCTTAACTGGCTTGGCGTCGGGTTTGATATTTAGACGATGCATGGCTACTTGTGGATCAAGTCCGGGTATGTCTTCGTAGTTCCATGCAAAAACATCTATATACTCTCTTATGAGTACAATCAATTCTTCTCTTTCTGTAAGTGATAAGCTTTCACTTATAAAGATGGGCTTAAGGTGATCTTGACTACCCAAGTTGACCTGAATCACCTTGTCTTCAGTAGGTGGTTCACGTTGTTCGAATCGCTTTTCCCATTGGAGATCTAATTGCTGAGCTCATGGTTCCTCATCAGTAGCTTCCGCTGGCTCCAATTGACTGCTTGAAGTCATATTAACGGTGAGATTCTCGAACATTATTCCCATACTGACATCTGAATCCCACTCGGAGGAAGAGGCAGAATGTGATAGGATCGGTTTGTCATCCTTGGACTGCACCGTTGCTGGTGGTGTGGGTGTAACGTATCCCAACCCCCTGCGTGTGTTATCATAGTAATTTGCAGGTTTCCCTCTCGGCACAAAGTTGCGCAGCAAACTACGTCTTCCTTTTTCGAAATTCAAGCCCTTCCCAAGCTTCAGGTTGTACCCCATTTTCTTCATTATATGGTGCGCTGGTCGCGCATAATGGAAAATTTGTGGGGTGTCTGAGTCTGAAGTTGAATCTGTGACTGTGGATCCTCTTGGTTGGGCTTTACCGAATATTATTGGTAACTCACCTTCTTTGGATGAAGGGATCACAAAAACGGCCCCTTCTATAGATTCGACGGGTGTACCGGATGCACTTGAGTTATGTAAAGGCATGTGTAGAGAGCTATCCATAACGGATTCAAACAATCTAACACTCACAGGATAATCAAAAGAAATATTATCATTAATTACCCATTCGCCCTCATCTTCAGAAGGAATGTTACATTGGGGATTATTAAGACATGCTATAATTGGTTCACCAATCAAAATAGCTGGTATGTCTGCTTCAGATTCTGAATCCGCCTCATTGCCACTATCATCATCGTCCGGCAATGATTCTTTCGATGTTTCACCGGTCTCTTGATATAGGAGAGCGTCAGTAAAGTAATTTTCCACCCCTTTGAATGGTTGCTTCTCAGCGAAGACAGTTCGTACTGTTGCATTATCTTCAACATATTTGAAACACTGGTGCAGAGTGGAGGGAACGATCCAGTTAGCGTGGATCCACGGTCGTCCTAGTAACAAGTTGTACGACGTGTCAGCGTCAATGACATAACATGTCACTTCTGACTTCAAGCTCCCGATTCGGCAACGGAGTCGAATTTTCCCAAGTGGATGACTATTTGCGGCATTAAAACCGTATATTGTCGTAGTAGTTGCAGATAACCTATATAGTGGTATACCGAGGAAGTAGAGGAGCCTTTTGGGGATGATGCTGAGTGCAGACCCTGAATCAACCTGTACCCTTTCAATGCATGTTGAACCGATGTATCCGGTGTAGTACAACGGTCGATCGTACTTGTTATCCTTGAGAAGTATATCTTCCGCTGTGAAGGTAATAGCAGACACCTTTGATTGTACATGATGACATTCAGGGCAAGAAGACTGAGCATCATCTTTAGGGATTTCTGGCATATATGTCAGGAATGATTCTGAATTAGCCAGTGCATCTTTGAGTGCTTCTCTTGTCTCTTTTGAGAGACGAAGGAGCTCGTGTATGGTAATACGAGCCAGGATATTAGCCAGCTGGGCCAATATGTCAAAACGAAAGGGCATGTGAAGCCTTGGGCCTGAAGGCTTCTTCAGGACATGGTCGAACCAGACTTCCTTTGGCTTCTCCTTTCCCTTGGTTGGAACTGAAGCGGGTGTTGGTACTTGTACTGACGTCGTCTGCTGTTGTGTCTCGTCAGTAGCTTTCTCATACTGCTTTAAGTATGATTTTTCGGATCGAGTACCTGTTGGCTGAGGTACATCAGCTCGCGTTGTGCAAACGTGCTTTTCCCCTTCGGAATCGCTGAGAGAAGCTAATGTGAGGTTGCCGTTATCCGGCAGGATGGAGACGACATTGCAAGATTTTTCCTTCGACTTGGACTTCTTTGAATCCCATTGTTCATCTTGGACAAGATCCGGTGTATCCACATGATTTCTCCTGCCTCCAGTGTCAAGGGAACAAGACCCTTATTCTCTTGAGTTCCAGCTGCAGGATGCTTTACTTCCAGTCGTGGTGCAGGAATCGGAAAGGTCCCGTCAGGAACTGTGACCTTTGGGGTTTTGCCGAACTCGAGGGTCACCATGTTTGCAGTGACTTTCTTTTACTCTGACTTCAGTGTCAGGACTCCGGCATCGACTAAAGCTTGAATTTTGTCCTTGAGGACAAAGCACTTGTCGGTAGGATGATGAATCATCCTATGAAAGAGACAATATTTGGGATCGTTCGTGCGTCCTATTTCATTAGGACGCCAAGTATCCGACAGCTTCCATTTATTCCCTTTGTGGAGTAAATGAAATATTGTGACCACCTGATCGTCTTTGAAGGGTACTGTTTCGGAGGAAACTTAGACTCTTGACTATTGAATCCGCTCTTCTTGGCCTTCGCCTGAACATCCCCTGATAATTCGACGGACATAGTCTCTTTTCCTTTGGCTTGAGAAGACTGTGCCATGTCGCCACGTCCTTTATTATTCATACCCTATTTGCCTTTAGGGGTGGATGGTTCGAACTTTTTAGCCGACTTTTCGGCTATCTCAGCTTGCTCGACCAGTTCTTTCCAGGTATGGGCTTTGACAGCCCCCATGCGAACTTCTACTTGGTCTAAGAAGTTGTGCCTGCATGTCTGTAAGAGCATGGGTAATGGCATCCCTGCTTGGCACATCAGAGATAAGTTTCTGAACCACTCATGTAGTCACGGACAGATTCGTCCTTCTTCTGTACGGTAGAGAGGAGTTTGTCCATGGTTACCTCGGTATCATCCTCATAGAAACGAGAAAGAAATCGGGTTTTCAGGTCGATCTAGGAATTGACAGAGCCTGGAGGGAGACTTCGGAACCAGTCGAATGGTACCCCCTTTAAGGTGCCAATGAACAGTCTAGTCATGATAGCATCATTGTCTATAACATTATCGGTCTGACACCGGAAATAGTAGATGTGCTAGTTTGACGAGCTCTTACCATCGTACGTATGTAATGTTGGTGGTTTGAACTTTGGTGGGTATGGTACTGAACCCCATTCCAGTGGGAAGGACGGACAGCCCCTACTTTCTTTAATTCATCCCTCTGAGTTAGGGATGCGATTTGAGCTTGGATGCTTTTAAGAACTTCGACGTCTAGAGAAGAACTCTCCTTTGACTTCTCCGTCTTTGGTTGTTCATTACTAAGATGTTCTTCCTCATCATGGTTACTCTCGGTATCATTGTTATTCCGGTTATTGAGGAGTTGAGCGAGCATCTGTTGAATGTTCTCCAAAACTTCTTACTGGGTCTTGGAAGTTTGCTCCTGAGCTTCCAACCGTCGACAAAGGTCATCATTACCGTTATCAGCCATATTCACTGATACTCTATCCGTTCGTACCGAGCTGACTGTTGCCGAAGAGGCATACCCACTGTCTTCGTCCTCTTCATCAGTCCATTGGAGTAATCCTTTCATTGGTTCTGGTGAGATTACTGTAGTTGAGGAAGATGGCTGTTTAGAATTGTAGGGTATTGCAACCCTAGATCCGGTGTTCCGGAAGACACCTTCTTCATGTACCAAGACTTCGCCAAGGCCCGGACTATAATCCGGATCTGGGGAAGTATAGGGAGTGTCATGAGACGCTCGTCTGCTCCTATGCAGCGCCCGTCCCCTTCCGATCATGTTAACAAATGCAGAGGGCAGATCTCACGATACGCTCCTTTTGCGATGTTTCACCGGAGCTTGCACTGACAGTCGATCAAAAACTGATCGTCGGCCTGAAGAAGTGGAGGGAATTGGTCCTAACCAGCAATGGACTGAGTGGACTGTCACCAACTGACATCCCACTTGTTGACAACAGGAAGGAGAAGTTTGGAAAGATTCCGACTTCCATTTGCTTTTCAAGAATTCCCGCAAGTCAGACCCAGTTGGGCCTAAACGATCCAGCGCAGAGGCTCTGTTAGATTGCGCATAGAATGACATCTTGTTCTTTTCATCACCGCAGAGGTAATTAGCACTAAATAGTGCTTTAGCTCTAACTTCGCGGCTAAGAACCTCGGGAATGTCCTTAGGTGCTGAAGCTGCATAAGCACCGATGTCAACACTTGGGGATGATCTTTTAACTCCACTGCGAAGGGCGAGATTAGCGCTTGATGAACTAGGGAGCGAAGCACGTTGTGGTGCTTTATTCGCTATGTTGCTGTGAAGGTGATTAGCCCTAGATAGTGCCTTGGCTCTAAATTTGCGGCTTAAAGCTTTGGAAATGCCCTTAGGCGCTGAAGCTGCATAAGCACCGCTATCAGCACTTAGGGGCAATCCCTTAGCTTCGCTGCAAAGAGCGAGTTTAGCACACTGTGGTGCTTTGGCTCTAACTTCGCGACTGCGAACTCCATGCGTACCATGAGATACTGTATCATTAGCTTCGCTCATAAGAGCGAGACTGGCGCGAGGAGTTACTGCTCGTGAATTAGGCGAAGGCATCATCGCCGTTGTAACTTCACGGCTGACAGTCTCGACGAAGTTATGAGAGAGACGAACTTGTGGCGTAGCTACGCCTGAAGCTTCACATAGAGCCTTCTGCTTTGGCTCCATATCTGCTTTAAAAAAGGAGACTTAGGTTCGCAGGGAACCTGACTAGCCACACGCGAGGCTGGAAGGTGTTGGAAGGATTCTGCTTCCAGTTTCTGCTCCGAAACCTTGGCCATTGAGACCTTTCTATGCTTTCGTGCATGGAGCATTAGACCACCCCCAGAGAGGAGTTCTTCGAATTTTTCTTGGTCGAAGTGAACGACTAGATTTTCGAAGGTGACAGGCTGAAAATTCTGACCCCTGCATTGCAGGCCTGCTTCCTTATTGCGCCAGAGGACCGTGGTAAGCTCGCAGAGAGCCTTATCTGTCTCCACAGAGACTTGCTTTGAAGATTTCGCCAGAGAAGCTCTGGCCACACCGATTTTCTTGAATTCAGAGGTAGACCCGAAGGTCTGTTCGTCGCATTGCGACACTTGATTCTCAATAGTGGAGAATTCAATCCCCAGCGGAGTCGCCATCTTGTTTTCCATTGATTTTGCAAAAGGGAAAAACTTACAAAAAAGGAGTCGACGGAGCTAAATTACAAGTATTCTAAAAGATTACAAGTAGATCTCTTCTGAGATTCTGGAGAAGTGTGCCGATAGGAGTCTGATCAGCGCGCGACCACTTTGTCCCTTTGACGATGCGATCGATGGGATTCCCTTCTCGTCTGGTTCGGGGAATCGGAGAACAGAAGGTTGGTAGAACCCTCTTATTACTTCTCAAACTGCCTCCACTTGGGAATTCCTTCTCGCTTGGTTTCGGAGATTTCTTGAGAGGAAAATCTTAGGGTATCAGCACCCTGATTAGAGAAGCAGTTCTATGAATTCTCTGAATTCTTAGAAATAAGAGAATAGATCTCTGTTTAGCCGTCTCTCTCTGTGCGTGCCTCTTTGCCTGTGTGCGTGTTTGTGCCCCTCTGTTCGTATGCCTCTGGTGGGCTATTTATCGGGAGAGCAGGGGTATAATTGTCCCTTAAAAATTTAGAAACAGATTGAATCAATCTGTTTAAATCTGGAAAGTAGACTTGCTGCGAGGCTAGAATCAGCTTCTACGAAGCTAGGAATAGCAGGTAGCGTCGATCTCCTGATCTGTTTTGATTCTTTCCAAATAACTGAAACATCTCCCCTGATCTTCTTACTTGTTTTAGGAGAGTGAAGAGATTATGGTAAACAACTACCAAATTTGATCTCAGATTTGATCTCGATTAGATTTGATCTTGAATAGATTTGATCTCATCTGGAGATTTGATTGGTCAAAGGTGACCATAAAAGACCCACAGCGGAGCTGCCGCGTCGAGCTCACAACGGAGCTGGAAGGAGCATATCTGGCGAAGTCAGAAGAAAGCACTTCAGCGCAGCTGGATAAACATCTGTGGCGAAACTACCGACCATCCTTCGCGCGGTTGCGTGTGACTTCGAGCGAAGCTAACTCTCTACGGAGTTAACTGAGCACTTCAGGCGAAGCTGTAAGTTAGCTCCCTGATAGAGCTTTGAACAGCTTCAAGGCGAAGTTGGGCAAACTTAGCCTCTCAGGTGAGGCTATCCCCTCGAGCTCATGTGATGTTAAGTGTTGAACTAACCTAGTATCTTAGACCTGCTTAGGTCTCTTCAAAGACAATCTGGGCTCACTGTCTGCTTCACTGGATCAGTGGAGTCCAAGTTGCTGATTTGTCCCTCGGAGATGGGTACAGAACTGGTCGCCAGCTTGTCTGTCACCTGTCTTTTATAAATGTCAACAAGTTAGACATTGTTCAGGCAAGTTAGGAATCTTGTCTTTTTTTAGAGTGTCAACAGTTGTTGCCAAGGGCGCGCGCAACAAGTGGTATCAGAGCCATGTCCCGAACTTAGTCATATGTCGGTGATGTTCGACGATGTAGATCCCCCCAATGGCGCAAAGGCGTAATGGGCCTGACCACCCCACTGGCGCAAAAAGACACAATAGGCCCCTGTGAAGCTAATGTTGGGCTCTCTAGAAATTTAGTAGTGGTGCTCCTTTACAATGGGTGTGCAGCTCCCACGCGGTGTAGAGGAGTGACCGACTGCAGTTGGTGCTTCACATAAGGTGTGCCGCCATCTCACGCAGTGAAGAGTTGGATCTCAATGCTTGTAGGGAGACTCTTTATTCGAGGGGGGATTGTTGAGATTTGGGTCGAACAAATAGTCCCACATTGGCTAGACGTGGAGATGGTCTTGGGTATATAAGGATTTGGGCAACTCCACCTAGAAGATTAGTCTTTTGGGATGGTGCTCCAAGTCCTTCAATTGGTTTCAGAGTCATACCCTGAACTTAGTCGTGTGTGTGAGTGATGTTCGACGATGTAGATCCCCCAATGACACAAAGGCGCAATGGGCCTGGCAACCCCACTGGCGCAAAAAGGCGCAATAGGCCCCTGTGACGCTAATGTTATGCTCTCGAGAAATTTAGTAGCGGGGCTCCTTTGCAATGGGTGTGCAGCTCCTCACGCGGTGTAGAGGAGTGATCGACTGCAGTTAGTGCTTCACATAAGGCGTGCCCACCACCTCACGCAGTGAAGAGTTGGATCTCGATGGAGTATTTGATCTTCTAGTCTGAAGATAGTTGAGCTTGCAAGGAGACTCTTTATTCGAGGGGGGATTGTTGGGATTTGAGTCGAACAAATAGTCTCACATCGGCTAGACATGGGGATGGTCTTGGGTATATAAGGATTTGAGCAACTCCACCTAAAAGGCTTCTCTTTTGAGATGATGCCTCAAGTCCTTCAATTGGTATTAGAGCCATGCCCCAAACTTAGTCGTCTGTGTGGGTGACGTTCGAGGATGTAGATTCCCCAATGGTGCAAAGGCACAATGGGCCTGGCCACCCCACTGGCGTAAAAAGGCGCAATAGGCCCCTGTGAAGCTAATGTGGGCTCTCGAGAAATTTGGTAGTGGTACTCCTTTGCAATGGGCGTGCAGCTCCCACGCGGTGTAGAGGAGTGACCGACTACAGTTGGTGCTTCACATAAGGCGTGCCGCCACCTCACGCAGTGAAGAGTTGGATCTCGATGCTTGCAGGGAGACTCTTTATTCGAGGGGGG
Source organism: Agave tequilana (assembly GCA_038442645.1). Taxonomy (NCBI): domain Eukaryota; kingdom Viridiplantae; phylum Streptophyta; class Magnoliopsida; order Asparagales; family Asparagaceae; genus Agave; species Agave tequilana. The sequence continues at coordinate 278,410 of JAVJIF010003180.1, forward strand.
ATTGTTGGAATTTGGGTCGAACAAATAGTCTCACATCGGCCAGACGTGGGGATGGTCTTGGGTATATAAGGATTTGGATAACACTTAGAAGATTAGTCTTTTGGGATGGTACCCAAGTCCTTCAATTATTGCAGCGGAGTATCTTGGAGACGCTGTAATGGAGCCTTCTTGGTTGCAATACATGAGAGAATGGCGTCCAACTATAACATATAATGGCAAATCAGAATTGGATAAGATTCTCAAGTTATTACCTGTCAATCTCAGGTTCTCTGTTGAGACCATCTTTGATAAACTTCCAATGGAATTACACGGAGAGGAATGACCGACAGGTCACCTAAGGAGAAGAACAATTGGATGGATGGGGGATGAGAGATGGTAGCTTCCTTTTGCTGCACTCTTTCAAGTATGTTCTTAACAGTTTTGATTGGGTTAGAACCGTTGTTTGAAACTCATTATTTGGATTGGAGAATTATTAAATTCTTCTAGACGAGATCATGATTCCGTTGTGAATAATTTTGATAGCACTTTGGTTGGAGTTGAACATGGATGAAGATTGAGTCCTTGGAAAGTAAGTTACCGTGGAGGTTTCTATTCTATCTTGTCCCTTTCTAAGATGCGATTTCTTTCATCCAATGTATTGCAAACCCAACACAGAGTAGATTTTGTAATATAGCAGTAATGTAAAAGCGCATGTTTCATCACAACATCTATCTGTAAAATGATTTCAGGGAAAAATGATTGAGGTGGGTGAATAGTTTCATCACAACATCTGTCTGTAAAATGATTTCAGGGAAAAATGATTGAGGTGAGTGAATAGGTTCATACCCCTGATGGAATATTGTGAGTAATTATGTCCCTTTTTGCACAAAAGCGAGATATTGTAATATATATGCTTGTAAAAGTAATGGCAAGACTCCAGATTTTCAGTTTGCATTCAAAAGTAGCAAATGGTGAGGATTGTGTGGTTATGTATACAAGTTAAATTTGCAGAAAAGTTTCTTCCTCAATAAATTAAACTTGGAATTCATCCGTATTATTTCCTTTCTGTCCTCTCCTCATTACAGGCATCTGTAGGCTTTGGATATATTTACAAGTGCAGCTATACTTAGACACTAATGCACCAAGCCTTGTGATTTAGTAATTTAATATTGTTACAATTGGTGATATAGTTTGTTATTTGGACAGCTTTTTCTGACATTCTGATTCTGGTTTGACAACTTTTTCTGACATTTTGAACTTTTATATATGTAGATGCAAGCTCATATAAGGAGGTTTCTGCTCGATCGAAGAGCTTAACTTGAGTACCCTTTGCAAATGTGATATTATTTAAATTATAAGTATATGCACATTTGCCATCATGTAATGGTCAAGATGAACACTTCTTGTTCTTGAGGTGGTCTGAAAATCACTCCTCAATTTTGATACTCACCTTGAAAGCAAGTTATTAGTACAGTTACAAGTTACAGCGGATGAGCGGATTATACAAAAATGTAGCATCAGTATAATTATTTTGCAGAATGCAGTAAGCCTTTTGTTAGGCACTTTACAGTACAGAACCCTTATTGTATATGTTTTATTCAAGTAAGAGCATCTTGAGTGATACTATGGGCTTCTCTTTCTTTTAATTCAAATCTGTCTGATTTAGTTACTTCATTCTCTAATTTTACTAGGAGTCTGAGGAAAAGAGTTTGGTTTTTTCCCGAGCTAAAACAATATGCCAAATGGTTCTAGTAAATCAAAACTATCGTTTTCTATGCTTGTCAAGTATTAGGTATTCATATATTTTTGTTAGTTATCATTTTATCAACCCATTTGTTGAATTACTTGAGATTTTCCTGTGCACTGTGAGAGAGAAAAACTTACGGTTGTTGTAATGGTCATTAAGTTAAATTTCTCGTACTTAGTTGTTGCATTCATATCAGTGGCTTTTCTGACTAGGTTCCTTCAAGCATCAAATTAATTGAATGCGTGAATCATAAGAATATCTTTATCAATTATCTCTGAACATAGTTTGAACCAAAAACATGCTTTCTTGTATATAATAAGACTGCTCCATAAACATTACACTTATTTGGCCCAAAAAGAGACAAGACAAGATGAAAAAGAAAAAAATAACAAGAGAAAAATTACAGAGCTTCAATGTAGAGCATATTCTTCATTTTATTGTTTAAACAGTATCCAAGAACTTCAGAGCTTCTGCCTCGTTTGGCATTGCAGGGATTGCTCCTTTCTTGGTGGTGGTGATCGCTCCACAGGCATTGGCAAATCTCAACACTTCTCTCAGTTTCCTCTCATCCTGCAATCCAATATCACACACAACTTCACATAAGCAAAGGCATGTTGCATTCAAACGTTTTCTCGACTCTCAAAACTGTTTCTACACTGAACTTACTTGCAGCGCAGATCGATCTGCGGCGATTCTGTGCAGCAAACCGCCGACAAACGCGTCGCCGGCGCCTGTCGTGTCGACAGGCTTGACTTTAATGGATTTAACAGTCCCAATGAAATCCTACAAATTGAGGAGAAAAACAACAAAATATCAATGCAAAATTCACTTGTGTGACCATATATGCACACATGTTGACGACATAATATGAGAATGTGAGCTTTTACCTTGGTGTAGTATCTACAACCGTTTGCTCCAAGGGTCACCAACAAGAGCTTCAGCTCCGGCCGCCACAACTTCATCACCACATCATCATCGACACCGTCGCAGCCGGTCAGAAACTCTAGCTCGACGTCGCTGATCTTTATGACGTTGGCTTGGTCCCAAATGCTCATGATCTGGGTCCGGGCCTCCTCGGCCGAGGGCCATAGGTCGACCCGTAGGTTCGGGTCGTAGGAGAGAAGAACTCCGGCATCCTTGGCCACCTCCATGGCCCTCAGATGGGCCGACCGACATGGGTCGGTGATCAGACTGATTGAGCCGTAGTGAAAGATTGTAGCCTGAAAATCCGTCCATGAATGAAAATAAAATTATTATTAATAATTACAATATAAATATTTGAAATAAATCATATAGATAGAACAATCATGGGCAGATTCACATATACACCAGTGTTCACAGTTGCCTTCGTATTAAATTTTATAAAATATAAAATAGTATATATAATTTATATTTTTTAATATAATTTCTTTTTTTAGATTATTTTTATTAAAATTAAAATACTTTAGAGCTCAAGTGGTAACTTATAAAAAAATTATTTTTAAATACAATTTTTTTCTTTTTATCCTTTTATTTTTAATTACATTTACACTAAAAAAAAAAAAAATCTTGCTGCCGCTGAGAACAACTGTGTATGGCCATTGGTGACATCACTTGACTTTCAAGTGGATTAACACCTGTTGCCAACTATAATTACAACAGAAAGAAATTTTAATTTTAATTATAATTCCAGTATTAAATTCATTTGATTTGAATCTGGTGATAGAAACAAAGAAGACACATGTGGATCCAACTGTTCCTCAAAACCTTCAACAAATCACCGAGTGGAAATTTTACACAGAACCCCTTAAAGCCCCTACTTATTAATTCTTTTGGGGGAAAAAAGAAATTGAAATGGCCAAAATATATAAGATTTTTCCCCTTGATATCTTTAAATATTTAACCAAACTTATTATTTTTGTTTATTTAAAATTTTAGAAGGATCTGATTTCATTTCAAGGATCTTGAAATATCCATATTTAAAATAAATAAAATAGATATTATCTATGAACAGAAACACACAAAATTCAAAATAAAAATAAAATTCCAAACTTTTTGATAAAGAAAAAGAAGAAGAAGAAGAAGAATCTTGAGATCCAAATCTATGTACCTTTCTAATGAGATCCAGATTGAGCTCGGCCTCAGTGAGCAACATATCAGCGCTCGGGTGCCTATAAAACATGAACTCCCTCTCGCCGTCGGCCCTGAGGCTGACGAACGCCAGCGCCGTCCTGGCCTTGTCGTCGAACACGACGCCGCCTTCGTCGACCCCGTTCTCCCTCAAGATCGCCGCCAGCATACGCCCGAAGTCGTCGTCGCCAAGCTTCCCCACGAACGCCGACCGCCCCCCGAGCCTGGCCACCGCGATGGCCACGTTAGCGGGGGCGCCACCGGGCGCCTTCAGGAACGCCGGCGCCTCCGCCAGCGACACCCCCGCCACCGTCGGCACGAAGTCGATCAGCATCTCGCCGAAGCTCACCACCATCTCGTCGTTCATGTTGTTGCTCCTCAACAAACCCATGATGATAATAATACTAATAATGAAATCAAGAATTGAGTTTTGAAAGAATTTGATACAAGAATGGAATAGAGAAGAGAGAAGGGGCGAGGGGGTGGGGTTTATATAGACAGAGGGGAGGGGTTTGTGCGAAAAGAAAATGATTAATTAATGGATAAAGGTTTCTTGGGGGATATAAATGGATTAATTAGGAGAAAAGAAAGGATAAGAAAAAAGGAATTAAATTTGAGGGGATGTATGATATACGGTGGTTAGAGGAGGGGGGAGTAGTCAAGTTGTGGAGTTTTGCAAAGTAAATGGATTAGGGATTTAACAAAGTAAAATGGGAAAAAAAAAAAAAAAAAACACCACCGATAGTGGCGGTGGACACCAATAGATCGGCTACCGCCGAGCGACGAAGAAGGAGAAGGAGAGAAAGAAAGAGGAAGAAGGAGGAGAGAGATGAGAGAGGAAGAAGCTCTATATCGCAGATGAAGACGGACGGACGGACAAAATTTCTAGGAGTCACGTGAGGAAACCTTCTTTCGGTTTTGATAAATTATCTTATCCAAATTAAATAAGTTTTTCTTATTTTATTCAAAATGAGTAACTATAATTTTTCTATTTAAATGTGGATATAATCGGAAATGTTAATATCTCAATTATTCAAAAATTTAATCACAACCGTCCATTCTTATATGAATAAACATAATAATATAAAATTTTGGATTAATCAACAAACCGATTGTGGATCTTTTTAACAGCGAAGAGATGTTTTAATGCACAAAAGAATGTCTATTTATCGAAATTGGATATGTCATTTTTATTTTTATCAAAGATGGGTAATTAGAAGTTATCTATTTAAACGTGGATATAAATGTCGATAATGTTAATATCTGAGTCATCCACTGTTACATGACACCTAAAATATTATACAATATACTTCACATAAGCTTGTTAGGAGTTAATAAAAAGAAACTATCCATTTCATGAAGCAATTTATTAGAAATATTAACTGGATGGTCATTTTGAAACTTAATGAAAAATATTATTGTCCTTTCCAATTTCAGAGCTACTTATATATCCAGAAAAATACTTACACGTTGAATTAGAAATTAAGTTGCCCACTGAAGAAGGCAAATGAACTTGTACGGTTTGCTTGCTTGGCTTGTTTTCAGCCAATTGTAATTGACTTGAGTTAAGCCAAACCAAGAGATTAATTATGCTGGAAAATCAAGTGATTAGGCTGTAATCCATGAATCATGCATGTGATGTGATTTGTTGGAAGCTTCTCCCTCTCTTTCCCCCTCTCTTTTTTCAACATGTGAACTTGATTCAAACTTGACCGGTGCTCTTTTGGGCACACAAGACTCCCATGTAATGTGAACTTTTCTTCCTCTAGATTCTTTTTAATTTAATTAATTAATTCCTCTTATAAAATCTAATACCAAACATTAAAAATGTTTAGAACACTCAAGTTGGGGAACACCCACCGCACAACCTTTACCTGGATGGTGGAGCCCACAAGTTATTGCTTGTGTCATACACGGTGGGTCTTCAGCCAGACAGACTCATTGAATAATATGAGGATGCTCTTTAAAAATATAATAAAGAAATAATATTAGAAGATTTCTCAAGAAGAGTATTTTGAATCCCTGCAACAGTGACAAAGCAAGAAATATTTCATGAAAGGGCCGATATTTGGTATAATAGCATATATAACTATAATACTAAAATCATCATTATATTTTTGCAAAAAAATCTTGTAAAGAATTGATAAGACACGGGAATTATAACAAAAAGATCACAAGTTTAAGACGGCGTCACCAACATTTAAACTAAAAAAAAAAGTGCTTTTTTTTAAGATTTGAACTACAACTTACCAACTAACAAAGAACACACTTTAGTTATCTCATATTAGTATATTATTTTAATATAAAAGATAAGATAGAAATTAATTTCTTGCCCTTGCTCACAAAAAGACGCTGTGATTTCTAAATAAAAAGATGACAATTTTCTTTTTGTGATCTTCACCCTCTCTTCTCCTTCTCCTCTCAATTAAGTTATTTCCTAAGTAAACTTTTGATAATAACATTATGGTAATCAAATGAAATTAATGTGAGATTACTCCCCATTTTGGTCTCAAACCATGGGCTGACCTCTCAAAGAAAGCTGTCAGTGCTTAATTATATTTTAAACTTAAACTAATGTATCAATCACCACAAATTATCATTTAAGCCAATGTACTACAATCTAGACCAAGGAGAATCATTGTAACATACTGAGAAATTATATATTTTTTAAAGTTAATTGCTAAACTTCATTTGGTCTCCCACATATGTTAATAATTTATGGCCTTGATATGTGCTAGTGATGGTAACAAGCAAAATTTGGAGGAAGAAACCTTAAAGTAAAGTCTAATGATGTAGATTAACACTAAGACTCTCTTAGTCAATACCGTTTTAATAATATCAACTTTTGCATGATTTTGGTGTATTCTACTATAATTTAGCCATTTAAATTAACCTCACAATAACTAATATCTATTTGTAAAAAAAAAATATCAATACTTATTATATATCTTCTACATAGAAGGAAGGTGAGGTGAGTGTTTTTAATGCATGTTGTTGGACTCTCTCTCAAAAAAAGTGATTTAAATAGGATCTCATCATTTTTAATATATGATTTTATGCAAATCAAGATATTGCCTTGAAATCTAAAATATTTACATAGATTTTTTTTATTCCCCTAAAGTGGTCACAAGGTAAGCCATTTAGTTTGCTCTCTGCTAAGCACCGATTTGAATCCCTTTGGATTTGTGAATAAAAACTGTGTATATTGATTAACGGTTAATCGCGAGCTTCTTCTAAAAAAAAAATAAACTTACATAGATTTTTGTTTGCTGTTTCACCATTCACTTGCACAATATATAACTATAAACCAAGCATATGTACTAAATGCTACTTTGAATTTTTTATTTATTTCAATTTATATTTGAATATATACTTCCAACTGCTCGCACCCCATCGAGTAAATCAACGACCAGCGTCTTTACTTCATTTCTTCTGATGTCCTTGACACAATAACAAGCATCTTTGCTTGACTGCATGAATTATCTATTTCACTCTTTTGAAAGCCATGTAGTATTTAAACCTAGATAGTGGCCTTTTAGGTGGAGTTTCCAAAGCCAACATTATAATTATTGGTAATGAAGTAAGTAATCCGTTTCTTTATGTATGATAGTGACACACTCTAATTGGCCCCATGCTCCTAAATAAACCCAATTGTTGAGTAATATTAATTAGGTTTGGCTTCTAGAAATCTATTTATATAATTGTAGGCCCCAACTTGAATTTCTACTTTTACGTCCACAAATAAGGCATGTTTGTTTGTCCTAAAGGTTGGTAAAATTTTTTATTTCTGACACTGTGGACCCCCACAGTCATTTCCTCACTTCTTTTGTGCTTCTTTGTTACGTAAACTGAGAGGAAAAAATCACTTTACACCTCAGCTTTTTAGTACTGTAGTGTCGTGTTGGACTTTCGAGCCAAAAGAGCTTGAGAAATGACACATGAGGGGTCACACAATTTTCCTCAACTCTCTTTCCAACGACCAAACAGAGTTTGGTTGTGGTAATTAGCCGTAATTTGTAGGTCGTAATTGATAAATTTTTTTATGATTGTAAAAAAGTTACATGCATGTAAGTTTTACAGTATTTGATTGGTAATGTAAAGTTGTAAGTGGGAAAGTTTATTGTGTTTTACGATATTTGGTTGTCGTAACGTGTAAGTCATACGTGGAAAAGTTGATTACAAAATTAACTATTTGATGATTTATAAAATTTAAATGTTACAAGTAAATACTAAAAATACTAAATATTAAAAAAATAATATTAACATAAAAAATAATACAAATTTACATTATCACAGAATTAACTGTAAGTGAGTTGTAAGTGAGTGGTAATTGAGTTACAAGTGAATGATAATTGGATTACGTAAGTCTTTTACAAATTATAGTCCAAACAAAAATTATACCTATAATTAGAATATAAGTTATTTACAGATTACGATCTTTTATAACCGTTTTACGCGAAACAAACAGCCCCATTGAAAAGCTTTGGTACATTCCTGACTGATGCAAGCAAGAACACTCATATGATGTGGGGCCAACATCAGCATGATCAATTTAGGACTACAACCATCCAAAAGGGAACCCATTGAAAGATTAACTCTAAGCTTTGCCACTAAAAATTTAATTAGAAGATGGTCCACTGTTTAATCACACTCATGGAGTTACTACATAGATGGTTATGATTCACTCTTAAGAGTAAACTACAATTGTCCATGTACCTGTTTGGTTAAGGGTGGAAGTGAGGAAGTAAGGAAGTGAGGAAGTGATAATAGTTCCCTTTGGAACTTGAGAATTGGTTAGTAAGTTTTCCGGTGTTTGGATGTTGTTGGGAAGTATAGTTTGGAAAATGTTATGTCTTTTCTGGTGTTTGGATGGTAATGTGGAAGTGAAAGTGGAAAAGTTGACCACAAAGTTGACCGCAAAATAATATTAAAATAAAAATTAATTAAGAAAAATAAAAAATGGACTGCAATGAGAATGCAAGTGAAATTTACATGATCAAAAAATTAACTGTTTTGCGCTACAACTTATTACAAATGAGATTTACATGACCACAAAATTAACTGTAACACTCTGGAAGTGAAGAAATGGTTGTGTAAAAGAGAGAATAGAAAAGAAAAAGGGCTTTTCTTATTTTCCTTTTCCGGTGTTTGGATAGATAGGAAAGTGATCAATTATACTTCCCTATTTCCTTACTTCCGCCCACTTCCTTCAAACCAAACACCCCCGTACTGGTGGACGTTTGCCGGTAGGAAAACCACCGATCCACGAATCAGTGTTTCAGAGTAATAATTTTCAAAGAAAAACAATTCATGAGAGAATTAAAAATATGTAGCCCCGTCAGAGATATTCCTGTTGGATATTATTTTATTTTGTGCTAACAATTTCTTCACAATCCTTGCTGGAGATATGTCTTGAAAAGTTGAATATGTAACGTATCTTTGTTATAATTCATACGGTCCTGCTAGTTAGGGGTGGACCCCAATACAGTACAGAGCAGGCGAATTCTCATACTAAATTTTATAAAAATAATAAAATAGTATATACAAATTGTAACTTTTTTTAATATAATTTTTTCTTTTTATATTTTTTTTACGCACATAAAAATACTTTTTAACTCGAACTCAAGTGATAACTTATAAATCTAAATTATTGAAAGTCACAGATTCAAGTCTTTATATTTACGCCCACACTGAAAAAACATCCTGCATCCGCCACTGTTACTAATTCTCAGCTTTCTCCGCAATAGAATAAAAATTCTTCTTTGGATAATTGAAGACATTTTTTTATGTAACATAGAAAATGTAAATAGTCCAAAGTTGCCATTTGCCAGAGAGGAAAAAAAACTGAGAAATAGAATAGAGTGATTCATGGCACATGGAAGCAACTTTTTTCAAGGCATTAGTTTGTCTAACAACTAAAAATAAAATTAAAAAGGAGAAAATTGCATGATACGATTGGTTGCCACATTATTGGAGCTAACTTGAACAAAAAAAAAAAATAATTTTTTGGTATATCATTATCACTATAATTAGTGTACCAGTGTTTGATATGACCCTCTTGACAAAATTGAAGATTACTTTTATGATGGATGGTGAGAGGATTTAATCAGCATCGATGTTTACACTTAACCGTGAACAAAATTATGTCATATTTCATTGATGGAGATGATATCTCTGTTTCTAGCAGCTAAACATGGTGGTCATCATTAGATATCATCACCATGCTGAGGCATATTCTTTAAAATAATAATAAAAAATTCTGAGTAATGTGGTCAAAGAAATTTTTTCATTTCCCTCTCTCTCCCAACCAATTAAAAGCCGAGAATACAGCCATTAAAGTTTTTAATGTTAGGGATTCAATTTTTCACAACTACAGAGTTTTAATGTAATTTTACAATGTGAGAGAATTTAAGAGCCACGGGGTCAGAAAGAATACACACACATGTAGAGATACACTTGTGTCCTTCCAAAGGATTTGAGGCCGAATCCTTCCAACTCAAGTATAACCCTCCGACATTTGAATACAAAATCCACTCCATTGAAATTGATCTATATTATTTCAAGTATCTACAAATCAAAAATTAAGTGTTTTGAATACTTTTTCCCCATTCATCAAGGGGCGCAAAATGGGCGGCCAAAAGTAGTGAGTTGGTTAAATCTATGTCTTTAGACATACAAATTCTCGATCTGGTCATTTGATTATGATCTAAAGATTTAAAAACCCCACCAAACCAATTTTTTTAGGTTTCAAATGTTCTACACCGTTAAACTAACAAACTCACTATTTAGGTCGTCCGTTTTTTTCCTACTTGATACATGAGCAAAACATATTCCAAACACTTGATTTTTTGTTTATAAATATTTGAAATAATATAAATCAACTTCAACGGAGTGTGTCTTGTATTCGAATGTCAGATATTGGTATTTGAGTGGGAAGGATTCGACCTCAAATCCTTTTGAAAGGACACGAGTGTATACACACTCCCCCTCAGTCACCAAACTGAGAGAACTCTCTCAGCTGACACTGTAATCATGGTAGCAGTCCTCACAAAACAGTGCGATTATGGTCGCAGTCCTTATAAAAAGACTGTGACCATGGTAGCAGCCCTCACAAAAAAGATTACGACCTGATTGTAGTGCTTATAAAAAACTACGACCATAGTAGCGCTACGTTCAGAATCTGTGACCGAGATTCAATTACGTCGTTGCCAGCTGAGAGAGTCTCTCAGTTGGTGGCGAAGGCACATTTCTTTTTCTCTCTCTACACAAACACACACACTTGAGAGGTCTTCATGTTAAAAACTTTCTCATATGAAGACTGTGAGAAAATCATATAGGAGCGATCATGTGGATAATCTGAATCGTTCATTTTAATCTACATACTTTATTTAGGTTACAAATAAAAAAAATCATGTGATTTCAAGCCTTTTTCCCGATATAACAAGTGGTTACAAAACTTATGTTATATTCGCCGTAGAATAAATATGTCATTTGATGCATGGATGAAAAGGCTCAGAATCGCATGATTTTTTATTAGTATCCAAATTAAAATATGTAACTCAAGATGAATGGTTCGGATCATCCACGTAATCGTTCTTATATGATTTTTTTCACGAAACTTATTTTGAGAAAGCTTATATATATACATGAGACTGTAGAACTATTGGTAGATCTGATAAGTATGTACATATCCCCTTTTAAATATATGTTTAGTTCTGTAGAGATAGAGTTAGCTACTTTTTGGAAGGACTTAAATATGAATCATTCCTACTCAAATTCAATGTTATGACATTCAAATGCAAGATTCAGTCTGTTGGAGTTGATTTGCATTATTTAAAAAAAAAAAAAAATCAAGTGTTTTGTATTTTTTTTTTTGTCCATGCATCAAGTAAGCACAAAATAGAGAACCAAAAGTAGTATATTACTAAGATTTGTGACTTTAAGCATACAAATTCTTGATCCAACCATTTTATCATTATCTAAACATTTAAAAACTATCACACACTAACTTTGACAGATTTCAAATATTCTACTCTATTAAACTAATCAACTCACTATTTCGATCATTCATTTTGCGCCTACTTGATGAATAGAAAAAAAATATTCAAACACTTAATTTTTTATTTTTAGTTACTTTATAAATAATACAGATCAACTTCAACAGAGTGAATTTTATAACATTGAATTTGAGTGAAAAAATTTTATGCTCAAATCTTTTTCTAAAGATTCAAGTTTATCTCTAGTTATGGATAGGACTTGGAGATTTTTGACACCGGGTCAAACTAATGTAGGAAAATCAAACAGTTTGGCCTGCTGCCCCTAATTTGTTGGATGCTTCCTCATCCTGAACAAAAGCTTGACCAGAGGAATTTTTGGCAAGCAGCTTACTTTGACTTTCTTCTAGTCTCTCTCTTTTCTTCATCAAACAAATCTGCTTCCATCGATTCCACAAGGTCCCATGGAATTTTCCATTGATCTTCGGAAGAAGCAAAAAGGCAAGCTTTTTGGACAAGATCAATACCACAATCAAATGACACATTGTGATGCCTGATGACATGATCCCCATAAAAGATATTTTATAAGAATAATAATAATTAAGCACATGAAACATGTTTAAAAAAAATCTACTTGCAAGAATGTCGGTGGCCAACCAAGGTGACATCACCATTGTCCCACCTTGGTCTCAAACCATGGGCTGAACTCCATTAATGCACGTGCCCACAATCCAAAGTGGACCTTAATGATGTCTCTGTTGCTATTAAGCGTCATCAAAGCCACAGCAGATCAATCCAAACCAATGAAAATGATGTATAAATGTATATATATTTCATAAGTCAAGTACATAATTGTCTCTGTGACTGAACTTATGGTACCAGCAAAACGAAAGGCTAGGTAAAATAGATGACTGAATACTTGTATCATGCCAACACCCATTTTCCATCATAAATCCTCAGATTCTACAACAAATGAGGAATTTTCAACTAAGTTTTACTGTAATTTGACACTGTCGTTGACTATGTAATCTGCCGAGCCAAAGCTCGAAGCAGCTTCTGATCATTCCTTTCAAAACTTGGCTGTCGCGGCCTCGGCCTCTCATCTGTGCACAGCATATTTCATGTTAATCGAAATCCAATTGCGTTGTTTGCGCAGCCATCACTGCTGCTGGCTGCATGCCAAGGCTCGAGTACAATTTAGTGTACGGGTATGCGGTGGGTATAGTTCCCACAGTGCCACTGTGGTATCCTCTGAGCATGAAGCCATTAGCATGCAGTTGGGGGAGAAGGATACTGCATTACACTGCAAGGAAAGAAAAAGTATGACCAATCACAAAGTACTCCAATTAATGAAAGTAATTTAAGTTCTGGATGTTGAAACCGAGTTCCGAAGCTCAAGGCCTTGTTTGGCAAGTGAAGTTTGGAGCGTAGAATCAAGAGGTTTTTAGAGAGAAGGGTTGGGGAGAGTTGGAGAAAAGAGGTAGGTAACTCCTGCACCAATTTGTAATTGCTGTAAGAGTTAAGCACTTGCCACCCAAAATTAGGGGGGCAAAGTGGACAAACTTTTTCCTTCAAAAATTCCAAATTTGCCCTTGACAAGACTACCATGATTACATTCTAACTCTTGTAAAGTTTAGATGTTTGGAAGAGTTAACAAGAGTTAGAAGCCTAACTCCTTCAAACTCTTCTAGCCAAACAAGACATAAGGGCCTGTTTGGTAATCAGAGTTGACAAGAATAAGCTATTAACTCTTGCTTATTCTAGCCAAACGGGTGAAATTTACAAGAGTGGGATCCTTGGAGAGTAGGCCTTGAAACGGGTCATTTTTTTGACCCCGTTTTGAAGCTTTGCTAATTCCAGCCTGGGGCTGGAATTAGCCAACCCTAGAGAAGTTGCCCAAAAGAAAGGCCACAAAATGACTATTATCCCCATGTGATGGATGCCTCTTTCATTACCCCAATTCGAAAACAAAAGGAGGGGGTCAGGGGAACCGGGGTTGTCAAGGCCGGCGGTGCCTCTGCCATCGGCAGTGGCGTAGAACGACAAAGCCACCATGCCTGACGTCTGTGGGATGTGATACAATGGGTGAAAGACTGAGAAAGAAGGTGGTACCATTGGCAACGCGAATGAGTGGCAGCAGCCATGGGTTGTCAGGGCCGACAGTTCATCTTCCAGCGTTAGTGGCGTAGAACGACAAAGCCACCATTGTTGACATCTATGGGATGTGATCCAATGAGCGAAAGACTCTGAGAAAGAAGGTGGCACCATTGGCAACATGAATGGGTGGCAGCAGCCATGGGATGGAGTGTGAGGAGTTGAGCGAGACGAGAACCCATCAGCGGTGAACAACGTTGACGAAGAGGAGGTTGAGACAATTGAAGAGAATAGAGAGGAGGTTGAGGAATGAGGAAGAACTTTCTTTTTGATTTTTTTTCTTGTAAATTAAATTGAAATAAATGAATTTTCGGATGTTTGTAAAAAATTTTAGAATTTTTTGATAAGGAAGAAGATGAATTTTAGAATTAGGATTTGGATTTTTTGTTTTGATAAATCTGTAAGGAGGAAACTGATTTTTTGGGATTTTAGAGATTTCTGGGAAATAGTATTAAAGTATTTTGGAGATTTTAAAAAGAAATTGATGTTGAGAGCTGTATGGTTCCTTTTTTTTCCTTCTTCTATTTAAAGAAGAAAGGAGATGAAAAACTAAATTAGCTGAAAAATTAAAAGGTATTATAATATATAATTTATTTCATTATAGCTTATTCTGAGCTATTTTTTTTATTAAATACATTTTAATAACAAATTTTAACTTCTTAAATAAAATCCATGGCATAATTCCAATTGTTTAGGGGCAAAATCTATTCTCAACCCTCCCTAATTGTTCATCTTCCAAACACCCAAATAAATATAATTCCTAACTCTTTTAGAATTCTCTCACCCAATACACTAACTCTCAATTCCTAACTCTTCTTACCAAACGGGGCCAGGGTGTCTCAAAAAAAACCCTTGGGAGGAGTTACAACCTTTTAACATGGATGACAGAAGAAAGAATACAGAACGGGATACATGTAAGATGTAGTTGGATGTAGTGATGTACTATAAATTTTACCCCTATTTTGCATACATTTTTACAGTATAAAACTATTTTTCTAAGGACTGGTTTGGGATTTAAGGGAACATACAGGAACACAGGACAACAGAAAGGGCAGCATAGCAAACATGCTGATGCTTGTTATTGGTATTATGATCATTGCTGAAAAGGAAAACACAATGAAGCCCAAAAGAGAAACAACCATACCGAAGCACTGTGATACTTCAGTACTGAAAGAGCATTTCCTCTTTGGTAGTTATAGATTCGCAATCTGCCATATAATAAAGCATGGAAAAGATTAACACGTAAAACCTAAAATTCGTCAGAAGAATAATACTAGAAAATGAAAAAACAATCAAGGAGCTTCTATTATCCTTAAGGTGATTATCTCTACAAGAAAAGAAGTTAATGATTTCAAATTAAAAAAAAAAAAAAAAAAAATCTGTAACTGAACATCATGTCACGAGAAATTGTTAAGATGGATGGATCATCCAACTTCTTTAACAACAAATTAGTGGGAGAGCAAGAAATACATTGCACTTTTGACACTAAAAATTATTAAGAAAATAATATATGAAAAAACAAACTAGAAATAAAAGTTCATATGATATGAACCAGTAAGCTGGCAATTAAGAAAGATTATAGACTATAGTTCATAAGACTAAACACATGGTACTTTGTGCTACTGCAGGAGAAACTTCATTGTAATTTATTGAAAGAACTTCACATATAATGTAACTTATGTTATCCGTTAGTACAGATGGACAACAGCAGCGGTTACTTAGCATGTGACAATTTTACTTTAATATATCCTCTGATGAATAATCAGTAACTTCACATGAAGCAACTAGGATAAAAAAAGCTGACCTATGATCCCATCCAGCGGTTGCTGCAATTTTATTGTCAGCTCGAACTGCGGTGCAAGCTATGCCAGGTCTTTCCAAACTTATTTCTTTTTTCAAAATACAAGTACCCTGAAGAGAAAGGAAGAAATAAGTAACTGTCCAGAACTGATAATTGTTATTGGAAGTACACATTTCCCTTGCATTGATGCAGCACTATTCAGGTCAGCTAAAAATGCTTGTAACTGAGCGTGGGAATATGCATAACCTTACAAGAACCATAAAAGGAACAAAAGGTTCTACCCCAGCCAATTTCTCATATTTAAACAAGAATATGGTCGTCTCTTAAAAGGCCATTTTATTATCTTTCAAACTTTGAGATTTATTACAAAGATTTTAGATTATAAAAATATTTCATTAACCCTCATCACAACCTTTGATGCAGAAACAGTGGAATTATATCACAGCATATATTTAAAAAATATTATTTTAACTCCATAATAATTACTTATAATAAATTTGTTTATGTCACATCCAAATGTGGTAAATAATGATTCCAATGAACTCAAGAACTAATTGTAGCTAGCTAGCATTTTTTTGAGGAAGGAACCATGGAAAACTCCATACTAAAGTGCAATCCTGCAGTAGTACTATGGATGGGTGACGCTCTAGGAGTAGGAAGTCCTTGCTCGTGATGATACAAATTGATGTATGATATTGCTTTTGATTCGTTTGAATTACTTTTGGGGTTATTTTCATATCAACCGCATTAAACTTCTTTAATTACATATAACCCACCACCCCCACCCCCGCACGAACACCCACCCAACGACACCACAATAAATAAATAAATTACCTATTATCCCCATGAAACTTACTTTTGTTCTTGATTAAGAAGATGATGTGAAGAAACCAATTTTTATTCTTGATTAAGAATATGACGTATGCAAGAAAGAAGAAAGTAGTCACCACAGAGGCAACAAAGGTGATATATAATGGAGTGAACTTTAGATGTTGAATTGATTTTACATTAGTATATTTTTCTCTCATCCTCTAGCAAAATATATCTTTATTATAAGTTTCTCTCTACTTTTGTTTTCTTCGGAAGTAAAAACAGAGATTTATTATTCTATATCAGATAGCAAATATAAAGAAGTATTTTCCCTTCTTAAAATTAAAAAAAAGAACCTCTTAACATAGTGAAGACTTGGGAATGGAGTTTAATTAAGAAACAAAGACCTTGGCCTTAAACTAATGATGGGAAAGAGGTCGATGATTAAAAAAATAAGGTTTCTAGCATTTCTAACTCAAGATTTAGAAAACATTTATCAACTTTTACTTTTCTTTTATTTTAATTTTCTTTCAGGGGTAAAATAATGATTCCTAGAATGAGCTTTAATCTAACCCTCCATTTTAATCATTTTCTTCTAATTTCAAGATCTCTATTTTCTGTTTAGGTTTTTATTCAAATGCTAATACCATATGATCCATATCTAATCAAGTGATCATAAAAAAGATGTTGGTACTTCAAGACCTTGTCTTTCCTATTCCCAGGCATGGTAGGTTGTAGTTGTCATCATGTCATGTGAATTAATTTTCATGGGAAGCCACTTTAGAAGAAGTTTCTGCAATATTCTAGTTTGAATGATCACTTTTCACTTTGTTTTTTTGTTTTTCTTAATATTTGAGGATTAGAGACATTACATCAAGGCTTTTGCAAGAAAAAAAATGTTTTTCATGATTAATTCAATACTTATGGTGTTCTACGTTGTTTTGAGTTATATGAATATATTTGGTTTGTTTCTTTAGATAACAAATATACTGACACCATTTCTCTTCTTGCTAGAAGAGTGCAACTATTTAAATTACTCCATTTTCAAGTTGAGGGCATTGACATTTGAATTGATCGTGAGAATGATGAATATCAGTTGGGGAATAGCCTGATAGTTTCGTATCTTCTGCTTCCCAATAGATCAGTGTACCAAATGTTCGATTAGTAAGATAATTTGTGTCTGCCAAGAGTGATCCCATTCTTTGGTTCGGTCAAAGACCAGAATATGTTTTAGTCACATTTGAACCACATATCTTAGGGTATACACCACATAATATTTAATTCATGGACAAGGTAAGAGAGTTGTAACTCACGAAACCTCAATGGTTCACAATTGGCACACACTTCATTACACTTTATCTAATAAGATGAAGAAGATACTTTTGGTAGTGCTATGCATATAGATAGACTAGTTACAATTTAGAGTATTTATTCATTTTTCTTCATTCTAGAAGGATTGGTCTTTTCCAATATCGACACCTGAAAAGTTTGATAATTCCGTTTTCACCCCTAAAATCTTTATATTTTCATTTTGAGACCTAAATTCCTTCAAATTGGGACAAAAATTCACCCACCATTAGTAATTCCATCTATATATGAAAAGGTACCTAGAGTATTCCTTTTTAAGATTCAAATCAACCCCTCTATCTTCTCCCCTTCTTATTGCCCTTGAGGGTAATTTGGTCTTTCGACCCTCTCACTGTAAGAAAACAAACAGATAACAAAGCAAGTGGATTTTTGCCGTAAGTCAAATAAATTTAAGTGTTGAAAGGGAAATAAAAAGATCTCATGAGTGAAAACAGAATTATCTGTTGTAAAAACTTCGAGAATATAACACCAAGACAGAGAATTCTAGAGACAGAGTAGAAATAGGAATTCTTATTGATTTCTGAATTTTGTGTGTGTACATTGAAATGAATCAGGAAGGGCCTATTTATAGGAAAACCTTGGGGGCACTATGCAGTCGCTTGCGTCATCGCTTACATCAGCGCATAGTAAATTTATTTATGGTGCACAGTGGATTTGACGGGTGGATTGGTGGATAGCCACCATTGTTGATTTTTCATAACACTCCCCCTTGGCTGTCCACCATACATGATGTCTCATTAAAAACCTTGCTAGGAAAACCCAGTGGGAAAAAACCATAGCGAAGGGAAAAAGAGTACATCATCTCTGTATACGTGTTCTATGCTGCCTCGTTAAAAACCTTACCAGGAAAACCCTGTGGGACAAAACCATAGTAAGGGAAAAAGAGTGCAGCCATGTAAGCTCCCCCTCAAGTTGACATGAGTAGTTCTTCTTCATAAATCTCGCTTATGACGCATCCCAATATCATGAATAAGCTTTCTGAAAGTTGTAGGGGGAAGTGCCTTTGTAAAGAGATCTGCCACATTATCACTTGATCGGATATACTGAATAGTAATTTGCTTATCCTTTTCAAGCTCTTGGCTGAATGAGAAGAACTTCGGGGGTATATGCTTGGTACGGTCGCTTTTGATGAATCCTTCCTTCATTTGAGCGACGCATGCAGCATTGTCTTCAAACAGTACTGTTGGATCTCTGTTGACTGGTAATCCACAAGTTTCTTGGATGTGTTGAGTTACAGACCTTAACCATACACATTCTCGACTTGCTTCATGGAGTGCTATGACTTCAGCATGATTAGAAGAAGTGGCAATAAGTGTCTGCTTTTGTGAACGCCAAGAGATCGCTGCACCTCCACATGTGAACACATATCCTGTTTGAGACTTGGCTTTATGTGGATCTGACAAATAACCTGCATCTGCATAACCAGTTATTTCTTGTTTTGATCCTCTGGAATAAAACAAACCAAAGTTAGTTGTTCCACGAAGATAACGAAATACATGTTTAATACCATTCCAATGTCTCCGTGTAGGAGATGAGCTAAATCTTGCTAATAAATTAGTAGCAAATGCTATATCTGGTCGGGTACAATTAGCTAGATACATAAGAGCTCCAATTGCACTTAGATATGGTATTTCAGGACCAAGAACTTCTTCATTATCTTCGCGAGGGCGAAATGAATCTTTTTCCACATTCAATGATCTAACAACCATTGGAGTGCTTAAAGGGTTTGCTTTATCCATGTTAAAGCGTTTTAAGACCTTTTCAGTGTAATTTGATTGATGCAAAAGTATGCCACTTTGCAAGTGCTCAATCTGTAAACCAATACAATATTTGGTTTTTCCAAGGTCTTTCATTTCAAATTCATTCTTTAAATATATTATTGCTTCTAGGATCTCTTTGTGAGTCCCAATAATGTTTAAATCATCAACATATACAGCAATGATAATGAATCCGGATGTTGTTTTCTTTATAAAAACACATGGGCATATAGGATTATTTACAAATCCTTCTTTTAATAAATACTCGCTTAAGCGATTATACCACATGCGCCCTGATTGTTTTAACCCATATAATGATCTTTGCAATTTGATCGAATATAATTCTCTGGGTTTTGAACTTAATGCTTGAGGCATTTTAAATCCTTCAGGGATTTTCATATAAATATCGCTATCAAGCGATCCATATAAATAAGCTGTAACAACATCCATAAGACGCATTTCTAAATTTTTAGAAACTGCTAGGCTGATTAAATATCTAAACGTAATTGCATCCATTACTGGAGAATACGTTTCTTCATAATCAATTCCAGGTCTTTGCGAAAAACCTTGAGCAACAAGTCGAGCTTTATACCTTACAATCTCGTTTTTCTCGTTGCGTTTTCGTACAAAGACCCATTTGTATCCTACTGGCCTCACGGCTTCTGGCGTGAGGATAATAGGCCCAAATACTTTGCGCTTATTAAGCGAACTCAATTCAGCCTGTATAGCGTCTTTCCACTTTGTCCAATCAGGTCTATTTTGACATTCAGTGACGGATCTTGGTTCAGGATCCTCACTTCCGTTAACAATATCACATGCTACGGAATAGGAAAATATTTCATCTATATTTTCCATCTTATTTCGATTCCATAATCCTCCTGTATTGACATAATCAATAGAGATTTCATGATTTTCTATATCTTCAGGATCTTTCATCTCTTGATTTGTCTTATCTTGTGTTACTTCTGGAACACATTCTTGCTTATTTTGTGTTTCTTCTGGAACACATTCTTGCACATTGGGGTCATTGTGCTTATCTGCTCCTTTTCTTTTTCGAGGATTTTTGTCTTTGGAACCGATTGGTCTACCACGCTTCAGGCGTGTCTTAGACTCATGAGTGACTTCATTCTCGGGTTGTCCTTTTGGGATTTCAATCCGAGCAGGAGCATTTACAGCTGGTATATATGATTTAGTCACTCTTTTTGTATCAGTGAACGCATCTGGCAATTGATTTGCTATTTCTTGTAAGTGCATAATCTTTTGCACTTCTGTCTCACATTGTCTTGTGTGAGGATCAAGATGCAATAAGGATGGTTCACTCCATGTAATCTCCTTCTCCAGCTGTTTCTTTTCTCCCCCTAATGCTGGGAAAATTGCCTCATTGAAGTGGCAATCGGCAAACCGAGCCGTAAAAACATCGCCGGTTTTAGGCTCAAGATATCTTATAATAGAAGGAGATTCATAGCCGACATATATTCCCAGTCTCCTTTGAGGACCCATCTTTGTACGTTGTGGTGGAGAAATTGGTACATATACCGCACAACCAAAAATTCTAAGATGGGAAATATTTGGTTCTTGACCAAATGCTAATTGTAGAGGGGAGTACTCATGATATGCACTTGGTCTGATGCGAATTAATGCTGCAGCATGTAAAACTGCATGACCCCATACAGAAATAGGAAGCTTTGTTCTCATTATTAATGGTCTAGCAATAAGTTGGAGGCGCTTAATCAGCGACTCAGCCAAACCATTTTGTGTATGTACATGGGCAACAGGATGTTCAACAACTATTCCAATAGACATACAATAATCATTAAAAGCCTGAGACGTGAACTCACCAGCATTGTCAAGTCTAACTCTCTTGATTGTATAATCAGGAAATTGTGCCCTTAATCTAATTATCTGAGCAAGAAATCTCGCAAATGCCACATTGCGAGTTGACAATAAACAAACGTGTGACCATCTACTAGAGGCATCTATTAATACCATAAAATATCTAAATGGTCCACACAATGGGTGTATAGGCCCACAGATATCACCTTGGATACGTTCAAGAAATGTAGGTGATTCTGTTTTTATTTTAGCTGGTGACGGTCTCATAATTAATTTTCCTAGAGAACAAGCTTCACATGGAATCTTACTAACTTGAAGGATCTTCTGGCCCTTTAAAGTATGTCCATGTGAATTCTCAATAATTCTTCGCATCATCATTGAACCAGGATGACCTAAACGATCATGCCACAGAGTTACTGTCTCTGTATCCTCTTTAACTACCATATGTGACTCTATCACATTTATATATGTATAATGCAATCCTGAGGAAAGCTTTGGTAGTTTTTCTAATATGCACTTCTCTCCTGATACATAAGTAGTAAGATACATATACTTCATATCTTCTTCAGTTGCAGACTGAGTATCATATCCATGAAGATATATATCATTAAAACTCAACAAATTTCTTTTAGATTTTGGTGAAAACAAAGCATCTTTTATGAAAAACTTTGTTCCATTTGGCAATATGAAGCTGGCTTTACCAGTCCCTTCAATCAAGTCTACAGGACCTGATATTGTATTGATGATTGCCTTTGTTGGTTTTAATTCAGAGAAGTACCTTTTATGTTTGAGAATAGTATGTGTAGTACCGCTATCCGGTATGCAAATCTCTCCACTTTTGGTCTTGACTTCATTAGAATAATCCATATCAAGCTTCATGCAAAATAAACAATTTGGTAAGAATAAATTTTGAAACATATTATTATAAGGGAAATATTTTATTCAAAGATAAATTTGAAGATTACAAATAACAAAATATGATAATACATAATCAAATGTCTAATTATCACCAGCGTCATGATGTATTGGAAGATCAACAAAATCATCAGTAAAATCCGAAGCATCAAGATGAGTTGAATCATCCATAGGATCATCATGTTCAGTGAAATTCACTTCTCTCTTTTCCTTTCAAGGATGTTTTGTAGAGCTTGCAAAGGTGCTCCGGTGTTCGGCACACTCTAGCCCAGTGTCCTTTGGAGCCACATTTGTAACAGGAATCTTCAGGATTCCGAAGAGAACTTTCACGAACATCTTTTCCTTTTTCATGTCTTTCCACATGATGCTTCTTGTGGATCGCGTTATTCTGTGAAGGGTTGTAAAAACCACTTCGACCGCGTCCACGGCCACGACCACGACCACGTCCACGGCCACGGCCATAATTATATCCTCGTCCAAAATTTTTAGAAAATGCAACATTTGCTTCTGGAAATGCTGCTGAACCAGTAGGACGGGACTGATGATTTTTGATCAAAAGTTCATTATTTTTCTCTGCCACAAGAAGAGATGAAATTAGTTCAGAATATTTCTTAAAGCCACGCAACCTATATTGTTGTTGCAGTGTTATATTAGATGCATGAAATGTGGAGTAAGTCTTCTCCAACATTTCTTCATCTGTGATATCTACCCCACAGAATTTCAACTGGGATACTATTCTGAACATTGCAGAGTTGTAGTCGCTAACTTTCTTAAAATCTTGGAAGCGCAAAGCATTCCATTCATCACGGATGGCAGGGAGTATAACTTCCTTTTGATGATCAAACCTTTCTTTGAGGTTTTTCCATAAGGCACTTGGGTCTCTTACAGTGAGATATTCACACTTTAAACTTTCATCAAGATGTCTGCGGATAAAAATCGTCGCCTTTGCCTTATCTTGTGACGACGTAGAATTTGTTTCTTTAATGGTCTCAGTGAGACCCATTGACTCAAGATGTATCTCAATATCAATAACCCAAGACATATAATTTCTCCCCGTGATATCAAGTGGAATGAACTCAAGCTTTGCAAAGTTTGACATGGTGATAACTATAACAAATATAAAAATAATTAGAATCACAACATTTTTATTTCTCAAAGAAAACTTGCATGTCAACCATAATAGCTACAAGTAGAAGAGGAAAAGTGAACATTAAAATAAAAAATACGGGTACAATTCACTTGGATCCATGTCTCCAAGAAAAACGATAGAAGTGTTGATGATGATGACGGCAATAAGAAACATCAAAGCTGGACTAAGCATCTTGCGAAAACTCGAACGCAAAGCTTCTAGAGATGATGAAAATTTTGAGAATGAAGAGAGATTGAGGAGTGAGTTATGTGGTTTAGAATTCACCAATTTATAGGATGAAAAATAGCCGTTTATAGCCGTTGGGGTTTTAGCCGTTGGGGGATATAGCCGTTGGGGGGGAGAGAGGAAAAACAATTTAGATTTTATATAATTAAATATTGTAATTAAGGAAATGGTAAAATAAATACATTGTACTATATATATTTACGAGCTATAATATATGCACGCCACTCTACTTGGTGGGTGTTTTGCAGGCATAATTAATAAAGCAGTAATTATTGAAATAAATATTGGCACACCACGCTACTCGGTAAACCTTTCAGTGGGTGTTTGTCCAGATATAATAGTAGAATAATAAAATATATAATGTTAGAAGCTTGGGGTTTAATCCACGCAAGCATCAAGTTAGATGTTAGTAAAGATAGCATAATCACATCACTTTACTATAAATAGGTGGCAGAGCCTCCTTTCATTATAGTAATGATGTTATATGAATATAATTAGTATAATAATTCAGTTTTCGTAATCACATCACATTTCTATAAATAGGTGGCAGAGCCTCCTTTTATTATAGTAGTGGTGTTATACGAATATCATAAGTATAGTAACTTGCCAATTTTACCTTGAGATTGTACAGGTAGAAGCTGGGACTTGTGATAGGATTCTTCCTTGAGCAGTGGAAGCAGAGGCTCGTGACAAGTTTTACCTTAAGCTAATGGAGGCAGAAATTTGACGTGGTAGGCTTTTTCCCTGAGCTGACGGAGGCAGAGGCTGGGGACAGACTAGAGTGATCGTGCTGATAACGTGTTGTAAAAACTTTGAGAATATAACACCAAGACAGAGAATTCTAGAGACAGAGTAGAAATAGGAATTCTTATTGATTTCTGAATTTTGTGTGTGTACATTGAAATGAATCAGGAAGGGCCTATTTATAGGAAAACCTTGGGGGCACTATGCAGTCGCTTGCGTCATCGCTTACATCAGCGCATAGTAAATTTATTTATGGTGCACAGTGGATTTGACGGGTGGATTGGTGGATAGCCACCATTGTTGATTTTTCATAACATTATCAAATATTTTAGGTGTCAATATTAAAAAAATCATAAAAGACCAACATCTAAATATGTACTTATATATAACATCAAAAATGGGATTGGTGTGTTTGTTACCGCATGCTCGTGCAAGTATGCATGTCAGCATAAACATGAGCAGAAAAATGGAAAGGTTTGCTTGATGTTGTGTCCTCGGGATGTTTTGGTTTTTTAACCATAAGGGTGAAATACACCTAGAGGGGGGGTGAATAGGTGTATGGCTATACTAATGACAAATAATGCGAAATTTAAAAACTAATTGCAACACGCTTAGTGTAACCAAAGAGTGTAGCCGAATTCCCGGTGAAGGACTCTGGATTAACTCCTCTTGATTCCTCTGAATATGAGTTAAAGTGCTATATGAAGCTCTCTTGGTTTAACACAAGTATGTTGCAATTAGTTTTTAAATTCCGCATTATTTGCCATTAGATTAGCCATACACCTATTCACCCCCCCTCTAGGTGTATTTCAATTGGTATCAGGCCCTACGCTCTTGATATTAGGTTTAACCACCTAGGAGTGAGATCTTGGCTAGCTAATCTAGATTTGCATTTGCACACTTACTTGTTTACACACACTCATGGATTATCTTGCACCTCTCATGTTTGATATTTCTAACATCGATATATGGAAGCATAGGATGAGTATGTACCTAAAAACCCTAGGATTGCATGTTTTCCTTACCGCTACCAAGAAATCTTATCTTGGTAATAGCAAGCATATAGAGGCCAATGCGCAAGCCCTAACGGCACTTAGGAGCACTTTAAGTAAAGAATATTTGTCTATAGTTTCTCATTGTGATTCCGCCTTTGCAATGTGGAACACTTTGACCTCTCCAAAGCTTCAAACGTCAAACATTGCGGAGAAATAATCTAGTGAGGATGAATCCGAACAACATTGCTACATGGTCCAAGGGAATGACTCCCTTGAGGTAAATTCGGAAACTCATCTAGATGATAGTGCTAATTCTTCTAGTAATGATTATATTGATGCTGATGCATTGAATGAAGAACTTTCCATTGTTTGTAAAAAATTGTTAGAAAAATATAAAGTTTTGAAAAAGAAAAATTTTAGACTTAATAAAGAAAATAAGGATTTGTTTTCAAAACTTGATTTGGCTTTGCAAGAAAAAGTTGAAATTTCTAATGAAAGGGACTCATTGAAATCCCAACTTGATCTTGCCCTAAATGAAAACAAAATCTTAAAAAGTAAAAATGATTGTGATGAAGTTTTGAAGAAAAATGAAGTTCTATCTTCAAAACTTGTTTTTGTTTTAAAAGAAAATGATTCTTTGAAAAACAAAATTATTTCTATTTCAAAGAAATTGGATTTGATTTCAAATGAAAATATTTCTTTGAAAAATGATTTAAATACTCATGTTTGCCATGCTAGTGTAGCTTCATCATCTAGCATACCTATTGCATGCTCCACCTCTTCTTCCATTATTGAAAATGATATATCCTTGTTAAAGAAGAGTGTTGATTGTTTGGCCTCCATTTTGAGCCAATGTGCCATGAACCACACACGTTTGGAATCCATATTTCACCAGAAACAAGTTTCTCCTATGCATACACACAAACCACGGCATACACATGCTTATCACGTTTATACACAACATTATGTATACTCATGTGTACACTTGTACACATTGTGGACGTAAGGGCCACCTTGCAAAATTTTGCTTTGATAGAATTAATGATTCAAATTTTGCAAATAGATTTGTTTGGGTTAGGAAAGGTGCCAACCCCCATGGACCCAAAAGAGTATAGGTACTAAAAGCCACTCCTATTTTATTTGATGTAGGTGTGGTCTCTCACTCGACGTGAGGGTATTGGTGCCTTGAGGTGAATGCGTTCCGAGCTATATGTTGACACTTTTTGGATGCATCACTTTCAAGGGGAGTTTGGTAGGAGGACCACCATGGTTTGGAGACAGAGATGTACCCTCTTGGTTTTGATAACTATCTCTTACTCCCATTTATGTTTACATGCTTTTAGATTATTCATTTTTAGCATGTCATGTTTTCATGCTCATTATGCCATATGCCATGATAATTAGACTTATGACATACATATAAAGTATTTGAGATATACCCATGTTTATATGGATTATTATTGTTGTGTTCTCACTTTAGTTTAACTATTGAGTATATCATAGTTCTAAAACATGTACATTTACATTTATCTTAATGATCATATTGGTTTATATTTTGTTTTATACTTCATGTTTTGATTACATGTTTAAATGTAGCTTTTATGAAAACTTGTGTATATTCTTGTACCACTAGTGAGCCACAAATAGATTATTATTATGTTTGTACTTGATTACTCATTTGTACTCATTAGATGTACTAGTATAGCCTAGTTTTGATGATTAATGCATTTCAAACTTGTATTCTCATTTTGTACATGTTTTCATATGTTTAGCTTCATGTATATGTCAATTTTACCAAAACTTTAAGACATACATGTATACCCTTGAGTCATTTGCGTTTCATGCAAAATTCAATTATGGACTCATTTGTGTTTTGGGATATGTATGTATACTTCTAGTTTAGACTAAACATACATATACCTTGAAGTAGATCTAGTTTTGATAAAGGAATTTTATATTAAGCTTAAATGCCTCATTCCATGATTTTGTTGATTACATGACTTTGTACACTCACATTATTTGATGTTTACTCATGATTTTTGTTTTCATGAGCTTTCTATGTGCTTTGTAGACTTTGAGTGTCGATCGTGTGACTTACATGTTTTTCATGGATTATATTCTTGTTTTATTCCTTACTTGAAGGATTTCGTACTAGTTTTTAAGTTTATCATAAAATTAGTTGCGTATTTCATTTTAGAAGAGTTTTCAAACTTGTTAAAATTATTTTCAAATCCTATTTTTAAAAATCCCTTCCATCGAAGGGTGGTTGGATGGGCGACCATGCCTTGTATGCTCAAATTGAAAATCATTTTAACATGTGCATGATAGGGTGGTCTTTATGAGTTATACACTTGATCCTAATCGTATTTTCAATTGGTATCACAATTGATATCTATTTTGTATACTCATATTTGTTTCTATATATGTATGCTTCAATTCCAAATAGTATCAATTTCGATTGGTATTTAATTTTTTTATACATATATACGTTTTGATTGTGGTTACTATATCTTTATATCTTTGAGCACAAATTTAGTTATGCTAAGCTTGTTTTAGTCCTTAATGATAATTATTTTTCAATTGGTATCTCATTCAAACTTAATAGCTTATACATCGTTTTCATTAGTATTTCATAAAGGGGGAAAAATTCATGTTTTACCTTTCAATCGGTTTTATTTACAAATGGTGTCTTACTCCCACTCTGTATGTTGAAAAATGATATTTGTTAATTGATATCTTAGTTTTCAATTGGTTTCCTACGCTCCTAATGAAAATATTTTCAATTGATATATGTTTTATTTTTCAATATTGGTATCAAGAATATTAAATTGGTATTATTCTCTATTTGATATCTCTATTGCAAAATGATTTTAGTATTTGACCAAAAAGATTGGTTTATATTTTTCAATTGGTATCATACTTCATTTTATATTGGTATCTTTATTGAAGTGAATTGTGTTTACCTAAAAATTTGGTTTTTACTTAAATTTGGTATCAATACTTACAACACATATATATTCTTACATTTGTTATCAAAATTATAAAATATTTTCAATTGGTACTAATCTTTACAATTGGTATCAAGATTTACAATATATATTTGTTTCAATTGGTATCAAAAACACACAATGTTTCATTCTCTATTGGTATCAAAACTTTATAAGATATTTTCAATTGGTATCTTTTGGTACTTTAAAATTTTTGTGTAGTTTCTATTGGTATTATAATTTGGTATTATGTTGTGACGTTTCAATGTATACCTTTATCATACATTGGTATATTTTTTTAATTGGTATCATATTGTATTAATTTGTATTGCTTATATGCATGGGAAGCTTAACATCTTCTCTTTATATAGATTAATGTTGAGTGTATTTCATATTGAAGTGATTAACCTTTCTTTGGTATGTAGTACACGTGTGTAGAGGGAGCTTTACATCTCCTTTTATACATTATATATTATACTTTATGTGTTTAGGGGTTAGTCATCTCTTTTCATATAAATGCATGTATGCAGGGGGAGTTAACTTTACGTCTCTCTTTTTCATGAATGTATATCGCATATATATAACTATTGTTTGATTTGACAAATAGAAGAAAATTTCTTTTGAGTTTATCTTGTACCCCTTTGTTGATGATTTGACAAAAAGGGGGAGAGCAATTTGGAGATTTATATATGCAGGTTTATGCATGTTTACTTTTGTTTACCTTTACAATTGGTATAAGATTTTACAATTGGTATAAGAGCAATTGATATGCATGTTTATTTATTTCCATGTTTATTATACATGTTTATTCATGTTTATGTTGAGCATTCATTGCATATCTTTATTATTATTGCTATGCATGAGTTAAGAGGAAGCTTCTATGAAGCTTAACTTTAATCCATGCATACATAACTCCATGAGTTTTGTCATCATCAAAAAGGAGGAGATTGTTGGCCCAGAGGCCCTTCACTCTAGTTTTGATGATGATTAACTCATGTAGTTATAGTTTACTAATAATTTTGTGATATTTAGTTTCAGATATTTGATCAAGTTATTAGTAAGTGATTAGCTTCAACAAAGGTGTTTTGGAGCTTTCACTTGTTGATTCAAAAGCTCGAGCGTCAAGATCGCATCTAGTACTCGGTTGAAGTCAAACTCAGTGGATCGTATTTGGATCGAGTCGACTTAGAGAAGGAGTTTCACAAGAAGACCTCGGTTTTGTTTAGTTTAAGATTATGTTTAAATCATTGTAAAGATTAGATAGTGTTGATATGCTCAAGTTCACACACACAAAAGTTTTCAGTTTAAAGTCTATTTGATTTTGGTTTTTCGGTTTAACCAATATTGGATTTCATGTCAAAAACATAGATAGATATCTTTACATGTATATTGGATTCTATCCATATACAATATGCTTCAAAGTTGTTTCAATATCATGTTTTTGTATTTACATGAGTTTTAGAGAAAACGATTTTCCATTTCAAAAATTCAAGTTTTAGAAAATACGGATTTTAGTTTAAGGCAAAATTTCAATATCACAAAAATAGTTCAAATAGTTTATAATATGTGTCGAATTTTTGTCACACATGTTTGTATTTCAAAGATCTAACTAGAACATATTTTTGTGAAATTTATGTGATTTTATGGGATTTATTTGATAATAAAAGTCAAGTTTTTAAATCC
This sequence comes from Agave tequilana, assembly GCA_038442645.1. NCBI lineage: Eukaryota > Viridiplantae > Streptophyta > Magnoliopsida > Asparagales > Asparagaceae > Agave > Agave tequilana. The sequence goes on from JAVJIF010003180.1 coordinate 308,661, forward strand.
CTATATAGCTGGACTGGCCTTCTGCCGGTTGACTGGACGGTCGACCGTTGCAGAAGTCGGTCAACCGGTCCAGTCGACCGACGTGCACAAGCGTGCACGCCAGCTTGGACTGGTGGGCCGATCGACCGTCCAGAGAGCATAACCGGTCAACCGACCGGTCGACCGGCAGAGAGCTGCTGCTCTCTGTATCCAGTCCCGGTCGACCGGGCGGTCGACCGGCCAGAGAGCCGTTGCTCTCTGTTTTCAGGCACAGTCGACCGGGCGGTCGACCGAGCGGTCGACGGTCATAAAAATGACCGTTGGCCGGTCGACCGGGCGGTCGACCGGAAGGTTATTTCTGACCTTTACTGGCTGCCAACGGGCAGAATTTTGTGGGCTATAAATACCCACTTCTTTGAGCTGTTTTAGCTAACAATTTGAAGAGCAAAAATTCCTATCTTTCAAGTGTTTTTCAACAAGAGTTTTTGGGTTCAAAAGTTTTATTTATATTTGTTTTTAAAGTGTTGGAACTTCAAAGAAAATAGAGTCCTTTGGGAATTGGTTTTTGATCTAAATTTCTATATCTATTTGGAGATTTTTTTCAAGTGTTTTTTTTGTTCCAAACACTTTATTTTCTCACACTTGAGCTATCTATCTATCCCATCTATAAGGATCTATTTTGTGAAAAAAATTGGTTTGTGGTTGTTAATACCACCAAGTGTTGTAAACCTTCCATACTTTGTGATATCCCTCTAGTGAGAGGTGATTGTGTTGTTATCCCTCTAGTGAGAGATGATTGTGAAAGTTGTATTAGTATCCCTCTTAGTGAAGAGGTGATTGTTGGAGTTTTAGCTTTGAGCCTTATCCCCTGGTGTGAGGTTGATATTTGTTTGGCTAAGTGCCCATCCCTCTAAGTATAGAGGTGATTTGTGTTGTGCCTTACCTCTTGTGTAGAGGTTGTAGAGAGGAGTTGTGTACTCCTAGTTGTATTTGCCCAAATCCTCAGTGGAGGTTCCCTGTGTGGGAAGTCCTGTGTGGACGCTATAATGAAAATCCTTCTGTGTGAAGGCGGGGACGTAGAGTAGTGGCTTGAACCTCGAAACATATCTTGTTTGCGTTTGATCCACTATCTCTAAACTCTCTCTCTCTTATTTTGTGCATGGCATCATATTGTTCATATCATATATATGCTTAGGTTTGTTTGTGTCAAACTTGTATTAAACCAAGAGAGCTTCATATAGCACCTCAACTCTTATTCAGAGGAATCAAGAGGAGTTAATCCAGAGCCCTTCACCGGGAATTCGGCTACACTCTTTGGTTACACTAAGCGTGTTGCAATTAGTTTTTAAATTCCGCATTATTTGCCATTAGATTAGCCATAAACCTATTCACCCCCCCCTCTAGGTGTATTTCAAAGGGAATTGGTGTGGGTTAAAGAACTAAGAAAGCAGACAGATTCAGACACAAATCTATAGAAACTGCTAGGTCAATCATATATCACATTCCATTGAAAGAATTTAACAAGATTATGGAGCAAACAAACTAAAAGGCTACTAGATTGTGGGTGATTGGTTTATTTATCAATGTGTAAAATACTAAAATGCATGGTCATAGATATGTTTCTATCAGACTTTACCGTTTGATGGTCAAGTGTAAACAACACAATTTTGTCATCAGCAGCTCCAGAGATACCGCCACTACACAGGCCATCAATAGCTATGCTTAAAACTGTAGACACAGAAGGATATTAAGTTAATGTTTCATGAATGACTGGAACATTGATATGGATCAGATTTAGAATTTAATCTTTTTACAGTATTTTGATCGTCAACTACAGAGGAAAGGGATAATTGACAATCCCAAGAAACAAGGTGAACAACCTGCTTCAGAATGATAATTTACAGAGGACAGTGGAACGTCAGGCTTTCGTATATCCCACCAAAGCATGCTTCCATCTTCATAACTGTTAGATGCAAAGCAAAGTACGATAGTAACAATCACTGTCATTTTCATCATCAATACTATTATTGTTATTTTAGAGAAAAGGATAAGAGTCAAGTTGACTCCCCATAAAAGAGTACGGTAATCATTTTTTCTGTGAGTAAACTGTGTTACTAGTAATAGAAGAAATTTGACTATACAAAAAATAAAAATAAAAATAGCAAGAGTTGGGAAAACATAAATAAGTGCATCAGATGCCGAAAAGAAAATACATATCAGCATAGGTACACAGTATGGCAATCTGATTCCATTGACAGCTGCATTTCTCCAGAAGAAATCTTTTCATTTTCCCACACATCCCAAGTTAAGAGGAGCATGAAGTTTGCTCCCTGTTTGCTTGGGCATAAACAGTCTGACTAGTATGGTAGGTTTTGCTACCTGCAAGCAGCCTTCTAGTTTCAAGTGGCGAAGGGTCTCTACTGCCAACAGGCAACAGCTGCTTTGGCCAGTAATTTGGAACCTAGTAAAAGAGAGTTGACTTCATGTTGCAAGTAATTTTAATACTTGAATAATGCTCCATAATCAACCTTATTTTGATGGGAAATACCTTGCATTGTTATGTGAAAATGATGACAATGATAGAGTGATAAATTCTTAACATATTGATTTAGGAAAATCCAGTGAATGTCACATTGTCTGGTCATGTTCAATCAAACTTTACAAAGGACACATCTTTGATGCAATAGCAAGGCATCAATAAGACGTCACTGGTAAAAACTCCATTATGAAATGTTCCCGGCATAACATGCTTGGAAACAACAACCAGGTCTTACTAGAGTTCTAGTGGTTTGAAGGAAAGAAACAGAACAAAATTGGCCGTGGTTCTCAGTTTTCCCAAAAAAAATCTCCATATCCACCCACTGTACCATAGCAATATTTATAGGAAAATTACCCAGCATCCTAAGAATAGAAAACTCAATCAAGAGATACATTAGAAAAACATACCCAGTCAAAAGATTCAGGAATCCTTGAGATTCAGATGGTAAAAATGCTTGAATAGCCATACACATCCCTGCAGTATATCACTAAAATAAAAGGTGTAAACCAACAGAAGAACAATAAAAAAAATAATGAGATCGCTTATGTCTTTGGAAGATTAGTTGACAACTTTTCAGGCATTGGTGTGCATGTGCGTGTGTTAGACAACACAGTTCTCATTAGATCTTTAGAATAGAAGCCAGCCCGCATCAAAGCTTGTGTCACACCCAAAAGTGTGCCTATATATGGGATCCAGGGTCCAGACTTTCCCTTTTAGCTCAAGTTTCTCCCTTGCTTTATATACTGACACTGTGCATGGGACCCAATCATAAAATTACTTTCATATCCATCTCTGCGCAGCTAGGTGTTAGCCACAAGTGAAGTAATAGCGGCGTTGCCATACGAAGCTAGGAAAGGAGGTAGGAGATTTCACACATATGCTACAATGTTTTCACTAAAACATCATTTGACCTTAGACCCAATTTATTATGTTAGGTGATGATATTTGCTGTTATTCTCACCAGTGAAAGCGATTATACATGAAATCCTGTAAATGTTATCTTTTGCAAAAGAAGGAGCCTGCAAAATGTGACATACTTACTATTGGTATCTCAAAAAGAAGGTACTGTGGGTGCAAATTGACATCAGATGGATGATTAAATGCTATAGTCCAGCTGTAATGGTGTTACAGGATCATCACCCTTACCACACCTTCCAGTGGTAGTTACTTTAATACAGTGTCACAGGGCCGGGTTTAAACTTTAAAGCGCCAGCTACTACATCACAACTCTGAAGTTGGTGAGGGCACGAGGGCATAATGTTAATCCTAACACTCATGCAAGTTGAACACACTTTTTGAGGGCCAAAACCAGGAGTGAGCAAGCACATTTTGAAAAACTTAATCCGCTTATATTGTGCCCAGCTCGATTTGAATCTTGATGCTTCTAATACCATCTTAATGTCCTTGTCACTACACCACACCTTCACGAATTGTGGTAAGGGTTGAGGGAGTTACATTTATCCTCCAATGAGAGGAAACCAGAGGATAAGATGTAAAGGTTACTACAAATAAATTTTAAGGTCATCAAACTCAATTATAAAATCTTTTATCTTTCTTTTCTAGGCTAAATCTTACAATGTCTTTCGCATTTCTTTGCTTATAAGTAAGTCCTTTGCACGAAGTAATCATAAAAATGTACTTCTCACGCCCCCACCCCACCCAAAAAAACAACAACAACAACAACAAAACACACACACACACACGTGTATGAGAGAAGGCATGCACGCGTTTGTGTCTCTGTGAATGTAGAGAGAGATGATGATGATGAAGATTGATGATAGTGCTATTAATAGGATTTGAGCTCAAACCCTGTCAACATATTGTTAAACAGAAGATTCAAATTGTTAAACATGACCCAACTCATTGAAAATACATACAAATAAAGAATTACATATTTTTGAGATTTCTTGGGCATGAAGTTGCCTTAAAATTGATGATTTTTACTAGCAAGTTGTTTAGATTTGTGGTCTTAAAAATTCTAACCCACTAAAATTTGGTGCATAAGCTTTTCACATTATTTTTAACAAAGTCAATTGTTTGGATTCTTGACTCTAGGATCGAAACGATGTTTTTGTTTAAGAGGCTAATTTAAAGCATTCATTTCGTAAGGCATTGAATCAAGGGTAAATAAATTCTTAAATCATTTTCATTTGATGCTACAATATACGGTTTCCACCGATAGAATCAAGCTCAAAACCAGTAGAACATAGCCAAACTAATATATGGATGAGAGTGAACAAGTTCTAATAAGGATGAATGGGAGACATAGAGAGAGGAGGCAAGTAGGTCCAGTTGGAGAATTTGTTCTCAATAAAAATTCAGTATGAGAACCAAATCAAGTAAGAAGAAAAGAAAGATGAAAGAGAGAAATGGAAGAAATATGGTACCTTCTACATTTTAGCTCTCACTTTAGTGCTTTTGCGTTTCTGTGTCCCTAGTAAGCTCCAAAAGAATGGTATAAAAGACCAACTTAATGTTTAAAAAAGGACTACTACTTTTAAAGCAAGAAAAGGTTTTTATTAAAGCAATGCCAAATAAAATCTAGTTTAGGAGACTTTATGGAAGTTTTGGAGTAGAGAAAGTGTGACCATTAACATGGATTTCCCTATCTGTCACAGGCCCTTCTAGGATTCAAGGCCCACTTTTGCCCATGGTTTCCTTTGCTATGAAATTTGTCACGAAGTTGATGTCAGACGAGAAGCCAGTAGTAAAATTCAGCCAACTTCTCATGGAGACTTGTGGTCCATTGCTGACCCCATTATTAATCGGAGAGGGCTTGATAATGATGGCAATGATTATAAATTCATCAATAGAGTGACAATGGAATAGAAATACAGCCTCCACGGAAATTAATGGTCAGAAGGAACGTATCAATATGCCAAGTCTTGGAAATATTAGACAGAAGAGTACAGAAACGAAGAAATGTCTAATTGAATTGGAGAAGGATGGACAGAATGGAAGATTATTCCCTATTCTCATATGACTGACACATCACATGTGACAAGAAAAGATTTATGTGAAATATGGCTTAGATGGCTGAAATATTAATTAGACGGTTTTGGAAAATAAAACTAAGGTATTGTAGATATTGAGTGGTGTAATAGACAAATTGGACAAGCTGCACCAACAAAAGGTGATGGAACCATCAAAGATGGTACAAGCATGTCCAACAAAAGAAACTGGATGCCTTAAAGTGCAAGAACTTAAAAATTACTTTTTGGTAGGGAACATATAACATTTCTTGTTAGACAAAGGCGGTGGATAACACAATGATCTAATAGGAACCAACAACCAACAAAAATAGTATTTTATATCAATGTAGTAGAATAATAATGAACAAGAAGGCTAAGAAAGAGAGTGAATCTCCTGTACAACCACCATGTGAATTCAACCAATAAACAATAACATAGTTTAAAGGGAAAATAATTAAATATCCATTTTTTTTGTTCGGATTTATTTTTATACCCAGTAATTTCATAATTTGTCTTTATACCCAAAATACTAAAAGTAATTCCAAATCTTACCTAAATGGAATACCAAGTATCATACATAGTGTACTTTAAAGGCATTGACCAAATTGCCACTGAATGTTTCATGAACTTGGTATTTAGAGTTGGGTTTAATTTGGGATTTTTTGCCTCTTTTTCAATTATTCCCATCTTTCACCATCTTTCTCCTTCTCTCTGTCGTGTTGGTCGCAGATTGAAGAATTCGGGTTGGTGGCCATTGTTGGGTAGCACACAAGATCTGGTGGTCGTTGATCGTGATTGGTTGCACTCGCTATCTGTTGATCTGTGGTTGTGATTGGGTCGTAATCAGGTCGTATCAGCGAACAAAACCTTATCGATTTGGTGGTAGTCGATTTGTGGTTGGATTGAGGTCATGTGGTGGTCGACAGTTGAAACCCTCCCGATCTGGTGGTAGTGATTTAGTATCGAGTAGTTGGTCGCGGTCGGATCGGGCGCACAAGGAGGAATGGTCAGTCTTGTTAGGAGGAAGAAATAATTAAATTAATGTGCTATATATTTTCCAGACAATGTTAGAATTTTTTTTAACTATGCTCCAGTTTGGTTTTACGCTATAATACTATTAACAATGCTATGGTTGACTTCAATTTGTTAAGGTTTTATGTAGTACTATAGTTTGTTTCAATATGCTATATTTTTGTAAAGTGTGCTATAGTTTCGATCGCCCACCATGACCAGACCACGATCCGACAATGCCCCCATGACAACCGCAGTCCACCAGATGAAGCACCAAATTTTTTTCACATTAATTTGTATCTAAATGGATTCATCCCCCTCTTCCTCAAAAACTAAAGGTCCTCGTAAAATCCATGACAAAATTCACGAGATCAACTTCAGATCAAGATCATCTGGAGAGTGGAAACAGAGGCGAGTAAAGGCAAAGGTGAAGGAAGTTGATGTTGCGGCCAAGAGGCGGTGGAGGCACACGAGGCGCTCATTGTGAGGGAGAGGCAAAGGAAGAGAGTTGAGAAAATTTTCAGGGTGAGGATTAGGGGAAAATCTAATCGAGGATAGGATTGGTATGTTTTAAGAGAAGTGTATGTATAAGCTGCATACGTACCCCAGATCAAATACATGGTTTAAAAATTAAACAAGCTCACTATTTTGGGTATAAAGGCAAATTCTAAAACTACTGGGTATAAAATAAATCTGAAAAAAAAGGCGTATTTAATTATTTTCCCCTACATTAAAGTGACCAACTTGAGATAGTAACAATCAAACCACTGCAACTTGCAGTCTCAAAAGAATATTGTTCCATTTGCAGCTAATAAAGAAATAACAAGCATACCTCTTTGCTTTGTAGAGCTTCCCAAAAAAGCGACATTGCAATTCTGGGGCAAGCAGATCAACCTTTTTGCAGCATTGATATCCCAAATCTCTACCTACTCATATTTAAGTTAGATACCAGTGATTCAATGCTAGGTAATAAATGAACTAACCAGATTAATAATCATAAACAGCACATCACATCATATCTATTTGGCTTTATGATTATTTTATCTTCTATAAGAGGCAAACCTTATATTTCTTCAGCAACAAAAACAGAAAGAAAGCATTTTACTCTCATATTCATCATTTTAACACAAAAGGTAATCACCTGAGAAGATTCTTCACCCGCAAGAGCCATTAAATTTTGTTTGCAACTGGTCAAAGATTCTGATAATTAAGAAAGCAAGTACAAGTCAATTCTTCAAGAATAAGGGATGAACAATATAAATACTCCACAGCTGAAGATTTTTCAGAAATTATCGGTTGCATCAATAAAATATATTTCTATATTGAAGGAGAGTGACTTGAGATAACATGATTTTGGTTTAACTAGTAATGCTTATAGTAGAAGAAACACATCATCATCATCATCAATTTTTTGTGCATAGTACATAAATTAATATAATAATCATTGTTTTAAATATCGGCCGATATACCGGTATATCAGCTGAGATATCGGAATTTTATCCAAAACGATACAATAAGTGCAAAAAATTTACCGGATATCGTTTTGGACCGATATTGGCCGATATATCGCCATGTGGCCGATATATCGGCCGATATCCGAGATAAAATATCCGATATATCGGCCCTTATAGTTACTTATTTGGATAATAATTATTATTTTTTGCTTGAAAGATTGTTTTATTTTATTCTATGTTCATTATGATATTTCAATGATGTTTTTATATGATGTTTGGATAATAACTTATTTCTTTTAATAATGCCTTATATGTATTTACTATTAATATATCAACTGGTATTTAGTACCATATCGTAATATATCACCCGGTATCCGGTACATAATTTGCCGACCGGTATATCGCCGATATCCGATATTTAAAACACTGATAATAACACTTGCCATTAATCAAAGCTCAGTTATTATTAACACAGAATAATCCTACAACGACGAGGTGAGAAGACCAACAAGGGCACAAACATGAAATCTGGCACATATGTTACCAAAGGGAGAATACAAGCTCCAAGGCTTTGTCCCATTTATCCCCTTAAAGTGCACACCATGCTGGATTTGAAACTCAATGGGTGTGATATCACCTTAACTACTACAAAGGTCCAAAATCCTGAAGTTATGGTGAGGTTTGAGGTCATTATTTTATTCTCTAAGGAACACCATAAAGAAATCTAAACAAAAAAAAACTAAAATAAGAGTCCTTCTACTAGGGGTGGAAGTGGTTCGGGTTAACTAGAACTCGACCTAAAGGCCATCCAGAATTTTGTGTCAAAGGGATAGGAGTTGGGTATGAGTTGGAAATAGCAAAACAAAAAAGTCGGGTTGAGTACGGGTTAACCCTTGGGTAACCCAACCCAAACCTGATATGACTTTACTTAAGTTTATATGTACAACAGTATAAGTACTAGAATAATACTATAATATACTGATATATATTTTATAGGCATAAATATATATACCTAAAACCCTAATCCTCTCAGCCTCATGTATGTCGCTTCTCTCTTCAGTTCTGTGAGTTCTCTCCAAAGTCTAATAATATTCTGACCTCAATGTTGTTCTCTTCTTCTCTCCTCTTCTTCTCAAATTCACTGCTTCTCTGAGTTCTCTATCAATTCCAACCGACAATATTTCAACCCAAAAGAGAAGCATGTTCTCTTATTCTCCTCAGATCTTGTTCCAAGATGAATTTTAAATTTGGTAGTGTTAGTATCAACCCGACCTAGCCCGACCTGAACTGACCCAATTCAATTGTAACATGAACAAAGAAATTTAAGGTCATTGAGTTCAGATTGAGAAGTGCGGGTTGGAGTCGGGTTGGAATTAGGTTAAGTTCGGGTTTGGTCATTGTATTGCATTCAAGTTGGGTCATGGTTGGCCTTCAACCCGACCTAATTGGAGACTACCTCCTCTCTCATTGATACCTCCGCTATAGGATTTATGTAGTCAAAATTTGGCTTGGCCTAACTCCCTTACGGGGCATATGTTCAGCAATTGCTGAAGATGTGTCTCAAGCCACGTTGCATGGACACGGACACGGCGACATAGGCGTGATACGACATAACACAACAACACACAATAAATTCTTAAATAACACATTAAAATTAGAAGTGTGATGTCTAATACGTGTGTGAGACACGTGTGTTCTGCACGTATGTACCGCATCACATTCTCCACATTTGAAGCATTTGTGCTACTTAAGTCCCAAGGGTACTCCCTTGTAACACATGCATTGGAGGTGAAGTTTGGAACCAGAGAATCATTCGGGACAAAAAAAACACCAATATTCTATATAATTGGAATAATTCTTTTTATAATGATAAAGTAGACCCTTTTTGAAACACTTTTCTATCTTGTTTTTGTTGCACTTTGCCTCATTTTATTCTTTCATCTGTTTTTATGGAATGTGAAATATGCTTAACAAAGAAATGACAATAATATCAATTACAACAACAAAATACAAAAAGAAAAAAGAAAAAGAAAGAAGAAAGGACTGCTATTAAAATGTTCTGACCTCCAATTTGAGCTGTAGAATTGTCTCTGCTGCCCCCGTCGAATGAATCTCCACCCGACGTGCCTCTTTCCTCAGGACCAACATTCTTCTCTTGTTTTTCAAATCCACTGGCTGGAGATTTCACCAATGAAAGCTTGCAAAAATGATAGGCATTCGTCCTAAATGTAACCAAGGGCTTCCTGATTCCAAAATTATAAAATCCCAAAAACATATAAGCCAATCCTACTTCAAAAGACAAAAAAACTGACAAACTTACAAGACCCAGACCTTGACAAGCCACCTTCTTCAATCTCCCACAACTTACATGTCCCATCTCTGCCTTGACTGCATTCATTTAAAAACTCATACAAGTAGCTCACTTCGCACACCAAAATCTCAATGAAAATAAATAGAGAAACAGACCTAACAACTTTGTTCCCAAGAGAAGAACTTGAAGCAACGGAGTACACGCCAGCAGCTCCACCATGAGCCCTGCGCGGAGGGGGGGAAAAAAAGAAAGGGAAAAAAAAAAATCAAATTTTGACACAAATTGAACAACAACAAAAAAAAAAACAAATTTGAGAAGCGAGTGCATACAAGGTCGAGGACAATGTCCTGTGCTGCACCGTATCCCAGACTCGAAGCTCGCCATCAGCAGCGCTGAAACGCGCAGAGCTGAGATGAGTTCTTAAGAAATTAGCTGTTTTTATGAGAGATTGAATGAGATTAAGTTACCCAGTGAAGAGAAGAGGGGAGGAGGGGTGGAAGCAGGCGTCCATGACGGAGGTGCGGTGGCCGCGGAGGACGGCGATTGGGTCCGGAGGTGGGCGTTTCGCGCTCATTTTTTGGGGAATATTTGCGTCTTTTGTTCGCAGGAAAACCCTAGACGAAAGTGAAGGAGCCCAGAGAATTCAGAGGGTTTAACAGTTTCTCCTTTTCTTTTTCCCCTTTTTTTTCTCTTTTTCTTTTTCATATTCATACCTGAAAATTTCTGCAATTTCTTATTCACCCTAAATATCTTCATATTTTCATATCCACACCTTGAATAATTGACTGATACAATTTTAGTGTTCTATTAAGTTATAAGTAAAAACTGAATAGTTTATGGAATGTCTACGAGGAGTTTTAAATTTTACATACTGACATTGTAATTCACAAATGATTTTTAGTCCAACTTAGTTAGTTTGAAGTGTGAATATGAAAATATGGAAATATCAAGAATGACAAATTAGATAAGATTTAGGTTGTGAATGTGTGAGAGAAAATAAAAAAACTTTTTTTTTTTAATGAAAGATCTTGGAATCACATTAGAACTTTCCAAAACTCGCTTTCAATTTTTGCAGTTTGAGCCGGGTCTTAACAGTTTTCAAGTCAAATATGGAAGATCGAAATCAAAACCTATTTTGGTTCTCGATCTTAAACCTGAATAAATAACTCATAATAAAATTCAATGAGAGTGATTTTGTTGGCCCAGAGGCCCTTCACTCTAGTTTTGATGATAATTAACTCATGTAGTTATTGTTTACTAATAATCTTGTGATATTTAGTTTCAGATATTTGATCAAGATATTAGTAGGTGATTAGCTTCAACAAAGTTGTTTTGGAGCTTTCACATGGTGATTCAAGAGCTCGCGCGTTAAGATCGCATCTAGCACTCGGTTGGAGTCAAACTCGTTGGATCGTGTTTGGATCGAGTCGACTTGGAGATAGTGTTCTACAAGAAGACCTCGGTTTGTTTAGTTTATGGTTTAGATCTTGCGTTAAAGATTAGATAGTGTTGATATGCTTAAGTTCACAATACACGCACAAGTTTAAAGTTTCATATTTTGGTTTTTAATTTAACCGATCTTGGTTTTCATGTCAAAAACATATATATAATATCTTTCATGTATATTAGATTCTATCCATATACAACTTGCTTAAAAGTTGTTTCAACATCATATTTTTGTATTTGCATGAGTTTTGGAGAAAACGGTTTTCCATTTCAAAATCCTAGTTTTTGGAAAATACGGTTTTTGGTTTAAGGCAAAATTTCAAGAACACAAAAATGGTTCAAATTGTTTATAATATATGTTGAATTTTACTCACACATATTTGTATTTCAAAGATCTTATAAGAACTGATTTTTGTGAAATTTATGTGATTTTATGAGATTTAATCAAAGGTAAAAAGACAAGTTTTCAATCCCTAAAACTGTTTAACCTGGTTGTCTGCCGGTCGACCGGACCGGTCGACCGAGGCAGAAGTCGGTCGATCGGCATGCACAGACGTACACGCAGCCATGGGCTGGTGGGCTGGTCAATCGGGCGGTCGACCGTCCAGAGAGCTCTGCTCTCTGAAAATGACCCCGGTCGACCGGCCAGTCGACCGGCAGAGAGATGCTGCTCTCTGTATCCAGTCCCGGTCGACCGGGCGGTAGACTGGTAACACAACGGTCATAAAAATGACCGTTGGGTAGGTCAACCGGAAGGGCAAATCTGCCCTTTCATGCTGCCAACGGGCAGAATTTTTGTGGGGTTATAAATACCCACTTCTTTGGGCTGTTTTAGCTAACAATTTTAAGAGCAAAAATTCTGATCTTCTTAAGTGTTTTAACTACAAGTTTTAAAAGAGTTTTAGGCTTAAAGATTTTATCTTTATTTGTTTTAAAGAGTTGGAAAAATCAAGGAAAGAAAAGTCTTTGGGAATTGGTTTGATCTTCATTCACATTTCTATATAGAGTTTTTCCCTAGAGTTTTTCTTTATGATTTTTATTTCCAAACTCTTTATTTTCTCACACTTGAGCTATCTATCTATCCTATCTATTTAGGATCATTGTTTTGTGAGAAAGAATTGGTTTATAGTCTTTGAGATCACCAAGTATTGTAAACCCTTTTCTTTACTTTGGCTTTGTGCATTTCCTTCCAAGTGTAGAGGAGGTTGTGCAATTGGGTTGTTGGTATCCCTCTAAGTGTAGAGGTGATTGGTTTGTTGGTATCCCTCTAGTGAGAGGTTGATCTTGTGTTGGCTTTGTGCCTAACCTCGTGTGTAGAGGTTGTTGATGTTTGAGAGAGGAGTTGTATACTCCAAAGTTGTATTACCCAAATCCTCAGTGGAGGTTTCATGTGTGGAAAGTCCTGTGTGGACGATATAGTGAAAATCCTTCTATGTGAAGGCGTGGACGTAGAGCTGGGTGCTCGAACCTCGAAACATATCTTTGTATTTGCGTTTGATCCACTATCTCTAACTCTCTCTTACATTGTGCACTGCATCATATTGTTCATATCATTTATATGCTTGGTTTGATTCTGTGCCCATACTTGTGTTCAACCAAGAGAGCTTCATATAGCACCCCAACTCTTATCTAGAGGAATTTAGAGGTGATAGTCCAGAGCCCTTCACCTGGAATTCGGCTACACTCTTTGGTTACACTAAGTGTGTTGCTATTAAGTTTTTGAGATTCTACATCTCTAACTTCTTCTTGGTTCAATTTTCGCATTAACAATCGGTTACTCAGGGCTTTCGTCCCTGAATGCCATCTCATATGTTCTTTTCCCAGAAGTCTTATCTATTTCCCGTTTATATGAAAAAAAATATCTTCAAATAACACAGCATCTCTAGATTCGATAATCATGTTTACATGAATATCTGGTATTTCTGATTTATGAATCAGAAATCTATAGGCACTACTATTCAAGGCATAGCCTATGAATATGTAGTCCATTGTTCTTGCTCTCAACTTAGTCTTTTTAGGTAATGGTGCTAGCACCTTTGCATGACACCCCCACATTTTGAGGTAATGGTGGGAAGGTGTCATTCCATGCCATAACTCAAATGGAATAAGACCAAGTTTCTTGTGGGGTATTCTGTTTAGAATATAATTCGCAGTTAACAGAGCTTCCCCCCACAAGTTCTGCGGAGCTTTAGAACTTATGAGCATGGAATTGACCATCTCCTTCAAAGTTATGTTCTTTCGTTCAGCAATTCAATTTTACTGAGAAGTATATGGTGCTGTTGTTTGATGGATTATATCAAATTTAGCACATAACTCACTAAAATCATTTGATTCATATTCTTCGCCTCTATCAGATTTTAGAATCTTGATTTTCTTATTAAGTTGATTCTCAACTTCGGCTTTATATATTATAAACATATTCATTGCCTCATCCTTATTGTTTAAAAGATACACATAACAATATCTTGTACAGTCATCAATAAAAGTAATAAAATACTTTTTCCCGCCTCTAGTTGGCATAACTTCAACTCACACAGATCGCTATGAATTAACCCTAAAGATTCTGTATTTTGATCAATTGAGTGAAATGAATTTTTCGCTAAATTGGCCTCAACACAAATCTCACACTTGCCAATTTCTTCCAAGTTGAGTTTAAGAATATATCCTATATTAGATAAGTTTTTTAATAACTTGTAATTTACATGCCCTAATCGAGCATGCAATAAAGTAGGAGACTCAAGCAAATAAATAGAAGATTTTCCTTTATTTATAAGCTTCGGGTACAAATACACAGACTTTTTATCTACCACTGCAACATTGGCTTTAAAAAGTTCATCAACAAGATAACCCTTTTCCACATACATCCCACCCTTAGTAAGTACAAATTTATCTGATTCAAAAATCATTCTAAATCCTTTCTTACTAAGTATTGATCTAGAGATGAGATTCTTGCGGATATTTAGAACATGTAGCACATCGTTCAGAGTAAACTCTTTCCCAGATATCCACTTCAGGATGACCTTGCCTTTTCCTTCAACCTTGGAGACGGCTGAGTTTCCCATGAATAGTTGCTCATCTTACTTTAGTTTTTGATATTCAGAGAATAATAATTTCTCAGAGCAGATGTGCCAAGTAGCCCCAGTGTCTACCCACCAATCCTTATTGTTGGTTGTCAGATTCACTTCTGACACCACAGCTGAAAGGCTTGGCGACGCTTGGTCGGTCAAGTTTGCCTGTGGATGGTTCTTCTTGTTCTTTTTGAGATGGCTGCGACATTCATTCGCCTTATGCCCTTTTTTGTTACAGATGTAGCAGGTTCCCTTGAAACGCATGTTCTTGCCTTCTTGGACCTTGCCTTTGTACCCTTGGCCAGTCTTCTTCCGCTTTAAGCCTTTGGAAGTAGACGTTTTCCCCTTTGAGTCTTCGATCACATTGGCCTTGGCTTCATAGGAGTTCTTACTGCTCCTTTTCTCGGACTTTCGGTTGTCCTCCTCAATTCGAAGACTCACAATGAGATCTTCCAACTTCAGCTCCTTTCGCTTGTGCTTCAGGTAGTTCTTGAAATCTCTCTACGCAGGTGGGAGTTTCTCCACGATAGTAGCAACCTGAAAGGTTTCAGGTAGAATCATACCTTCGGCTTCTATCTCGTGCAAGATAAGTTGGAACTCTTGCACCTGACTGATCACAGTCTTGTTGTCCACCATCTTGTACTCTAGAAAACCCTACGACGAACTTCTTAGTACCAGCATCCTCAGTCTTGTACTTCTTATCAAGACTGGCCCATAACTTCTTTGCCGTTATGATAGGACTGTAGACATTGTAAAGAGAGTCATCCAGTCCATTTAAAATATAGTTTCGGTAAAGAAAGTCACCTTGAGTCCATGCATCGACTGCAAGGACTGAGTCCCGATCAGTTCCGGGTTCTGGTGGATCTTCTTGCAGAAATTTGGCCAGATGTAGAGTGGTCAAGTAGAAGAGCATCTTCTATTGCCATCTCTTGAATTCTGTGCCATCCAATTTTTCTGGCTTCTCTGGCTTCGGGTTAAGGAGTGGAGTAGGCATCAAAACTTGTAGCTGCATGTTTGGTGCCTTACTTGAGCTATCTTGATTAGTCTCAGACATGTTCTATAATTTCAAGCAAAACAGAAGTAAGAAACTTCAATACATAACTGTCTTAAGATTGTTGGTGTCTAGGATCAATCTGACAATTAATCAATATCACTGAAATATCACCGATCTAATTGGCCAGGTCGGTTAATATCAGGTGGGAGGTTTTCCGACAACTAATCAATATCACTGAAATATCACCGATCTAATTGGCCAGGTCGGTTAATATCAGGTGGGAGGTTTTTCGTTCAATAGAACGTTCCTTAATTAAAGAACCACCTTTCAATTACCTTCCTTGGTTAAACACCAATTAGACTGGTATAAGTGAGTCTCAATATACTGAATATCAGTATAACCCCTGTATAAAGAAATTAATTCACTTATACAGTACTCGGATGAGGAACGCTTAAAGCGAATCTCTACGTCCCCCACACCAGTGCTAACGGGTTACTGGACGCTGGTCTCCCAAGATACAACACTCCTTCACGGTATTTGGATAGCACTACGGGTTACTGGAGGCTGGTCTCCCAAGATACAACACTCCTTCACGGTATTTGGATAGCACTACGGGTTACTGGACGCTGGTCTCCCAAGGTACAACACTCCTTCACGGTATTTGGATAGCACTACCAAATCACCGTACAGTCGAACCGTAGTTAACCACTACCTTCACAAGATGGATTATTGAAGCAGTATGACCAAGACAAACTTCAGGGAGAATGTTTGTCTTTACTTTGGAGGCTTCACGGTATTTGGATAGCACTACCAAATCACCATACAGTCGAACCGTAGTTAACCAATACCTTCACAAAATAGATTATTATTGAAGCAGTAGGACCAGTCGAACCGTAGTTAACCAGTACCTTCACAAGATGGATTGGATTATTGAAGCAGTAGGACCAGTCGAACCGTAGTTAACCAATACCTTCACAAGATGGATTATTGAAGCAGTAGGACCAAGACAAACTTTAGGGAGAATGTTTGTCTTTACTTTGGAGGAGCACCCATTGTAGAGGAAAGAGGAAGGTAGAAGAAAATATTCTTCTTTGGAAGTCCCATATTTAGACAACAATTCTACTAAAGAATCTGTTGAATTTTCTGAACCCTCTTTCAGAACGAATTTTACAGAATCTCTTAGAAGTCGCTTTCCGATTTCCAATCTCTTGGAAGTCGCTTTTTGATTTCCCACTTCCCGTTAGAAGTTACTTCAGGATAGAGAGAGAGAGAGAGAGAGAGAAGATCTCACTTCAGAACGCAGAGAGTGAGTTGGTGTGTTTTGTTTGAGAGAAGTGGAGCGCTATTTTGCCGGGAGGGGTATTTTGGTCCGAATCCACGAACCCGAACCCGAACCCGAGAGCCCGGCGCCGGCCGGACGCCGCCTCTAGCGGCGGCGCACGTGCATGTACGGGCATGGTTTCCTCCTAATCGCGCGCGAAAACTCCAAGTACCCAAAGGGCACACCCTTTGTTCCCATTTTTCTCTATTTAAACACTTCAAACTTCCATCCCATGGCCAATGTAGAACTAAATGCTTTTAGCTACCTTTAGTCCCATTTTGGCTTTGAATTAGGCAAACTTTAGACTTGAATATCTCAGTCATTCGAAGTCGGAATTGAACATGTGAATATGCCAGGTTCATCCCCAATGGAAGGAGAACACACTCCTATCATCATCCAATTGATTCGATCGACGGATCTCGCCGTAATTCAATTCAAAGATTCACATATATTCTTCATATTCCCAATAGGAGTCACGGAAGAAAACCTCCACTCGGCTCGTTTTTAATGAAATGTGGGGTTCTAAGCAAAGCACCGGGGGCTTGCCTACTAGTGATACATTTGAGTCTGAACAGTGATAAAAGTTTCGAGTTACAAACCATTATGTTTCGGTATAAAGTAATTGTTGACCCACAAATCACTCATCCATGCTAAATTAAGCTTCGTAGTAAAGTGCTTATCAATTCCTTAGAAACATTAATCCATTCTTCAAGGGAGCGGAACTTGAAAGGAGAGTTACTAATAACATGTGAAGTGTGACAAGAAGGTCTCAAATTCAAAGCACGTCACCAACATTACGAATCAAACCTAAGAAATTGGAAAAGAGTTAGCAAGCAAGTTAGGCTTGTTAGATCTAAGTTTATTCTATACAAGATCTACACATATACTGTAAGCCTCTTTATCATGATCAAAGGGAAGGAGGGTTTTAGGCATAACTGATTCCATCACGAACACGAAGAGGATGCCGAAGGTTGCACGATCTCGAGGACGCCGGGTTGAGGGAGAGGATTCTTCTCTCCAGCCACCAAGTTCTCTTATTTATTCTTAGAGGAGATGAGAGGCCTCCAAGAGAGAGATGGTTATTGTTGTTGTTGTTGGTGGAGAGGGAACCCTACTCATGGTATATATAGCATCAAGAAACCCTAGTTCAACTCATCATAGATCTAGGCCCTTGATTTATAACACGAGTTCCACACGTGTGATGAGTTCCACATTCTAATTTAAATACACTCATGGCTAAGTGTAATTGAAAACGTGTCTAGACCCAAACCATTTAGGTTTGATCAATTCTTTATTGGGTCAAACAACATAGGTTAAGTGGGCGGGTGCAAATATCCAATTGACTTGATTAGGTCCAAAATAAATTAGACTTTTAAAACATAATAAGTGTAACAATCTCCCACTTGGGCCAAGCAAGTCATCCTGAAAAGATATTATGCATAACTTTATGACGTCAAAACTTTAACCGCCGACAAACCACGTTTCAAACAATCTGGTCCATTAAGAGTCCTGCCACCGAACATGGCGATCGTTACCTTCTGTATAATCGAGGTAGGACCTTCCACATCACAAGTTTCAGAACCCCTAACGACATAGATCAAATGTGGACGTGTGGCATGGAAATGTCCTCTGATCAAATAAGGTTCAATTCCAACTGGTTTTCACTTTATGACTCCAACGAGTCTAGCCTTATGACTCCAACGAGTCTAACTTTATGACTCCAACGAGTCTAACTGCTAATTCAACAAACTCAAATGCGCAAAAGTAAACTTTAAGAAAAGCAGTTATAAATTTATCAGAATCAACAAATATCCATAAAGTGCACTTAGAAATAATGTCTGTTACATAAAATTATCCACTCCCACAAAATCAGGATATCATAATGACTAGTCATCCTTATATGAGCAATATGCTCTAAGAATACTTTAGGTGAAAGTTCTTTAATGAGTGGATCTGTAATGTTAAGAATAGTGTCATCACTATCAACAGACAAAATATGATCCGAACTTTATTATTGATGACAAGAAACTTGATGTCGATATGCTTCGACTTTACTGAACTCTTGTCACTATTGCAGTAGAGCTTTATAGCTCTTATTGTCACAGTGTAGCTGTAATGGCCTCTCGACTAAATCCACCATCTTCCTACAATAAGGAAAATGTAACATGAAGTGGACTTCCTATTGTCGATACATACAACATAATCTGAATCTGTGTATCAGATCAGCTGCAACTGATCAGATTTCATGTAGTCTTCTATTGATATCGCATTACCTTCTTGACAGTCTTTCAGAGATCAATCCCATGATTGATCAAGTTTCTGTCAAGTTTCTCAATGGTATATGCTATGTCTGGACAGGTACAAACTTGAGCAGACATCAGACTTCCAACCGCCAATGCATATGGAATGTCTTTCATTTGCTCTTTCCGTAGGTCGTTCTTGGGACATTAGAGTAGACTTAACTTATCTTCCCTAGAGCAATTATTCATGCCATATCTATCTAGCACCTTATCGATATAGGCCTTTTGTGATAAACCTAATATTCCACGTGTCCTGTCACGTTGAATCTGAATGCCTATCACAAAAGAAGCGTCTCTAAGATCTTTCATCTCAAAATTCTTTGAGAGAAAACTCTTAGTGTCAAGTAAAAGAACCATATCGTTACTTGCTAGTAGAATGTCATCCACATATAGCACAAGAAATATAAGTCTACTCTCTTTAGATTTATGGTAAATGTATTGATCATCTACAATCTCCTTAAAACCAAAATCGGATATTACATGATCAAATTTCAAATACCATTGACGGAATGCTTGATTTAGGCCATAAATGAATTTCTTTATTTGCAAACCAAATATTATGAAACTTTTACTTTAAAACTTTCTGGTTGCACCTTTCAGATTTCCTTCTTAATGTTACCATTAAGAAAGGCAATCTTAACATCCATTTGGTATAACTCCAGGTCAAAGTAAGCCACCAGTGCCATAATAATAATCCTAAAAGGATGCTTCATGAAAACCAGGGAGAAAGTCTCCTTATAGTCAATGCCTTCTCTTTGAGTGAATCCCTTTGTGACAAGATGTGCCTTATACCTTTCGACATTGCCTTTTGAATCCCGCTTGGTTTTGAATACTCATTTATAACCAACCGGTTTCTTTCCTTCAGGCAACTCTACTAAATCCCAAACATTATTGTCCTTTATGGATTTTAACTCATCTTTCATGGCATTTGACCACTTAGTGGAGTGAATGTTGAGTTTGGCCTCATTCAAGGATGTGGGGTCATCCTCTAGCCTTATGTCAAACTCATACTATTGGAGATAAACTATATAGTCATTTGTAATGACTGATCTCCTCTTCCTAGTTGATCTCCTAGGCACTTGTGGTTGAGAATTTCCAGATTCTACCTCATCAGCATGATCTACTTCAGGATGAATTGTATATGTATCTTGTAAGGATGCAACTATATTTTTCATCTTGAAGTGGAACAACTACTTTATCATTTGGAACAATTGTCATGGGTATAACAATATGTCCTTTCTTAAATATGAAATCTTTATGTAGTTGACTCCCACTGTTCTGAATATTCTCAAAAAATTTAGCAATCCGTCTTTATTTTCTTAGTGGAGGGACAATAAAACTTAAAGCCTTTATACCTCTCAGAATACCCTACGAATAAACAGCTAATTGTCCTTGAGTCTAACTTCTTCTCATGTGGTATATATAGCTGAGCTTCCGCTGGACAACCCCAAACATGTAGATGCCTAATACTGAGAGATTTCCCAGTCCATAACTCATATAGGGTTTTAGTTACTGTTTTACTAGGTACTCTATTAAGGAGGTGACAACCATCTTTAAGGCTTCACTATATAATGACTTTGGTAGAGTAGTGTGAGATTAAAACTCCAACCATATCCTTTAGTGTGTGATTTTTGAAAAACACCTAGAGGGGGGGGGTGAATAGGTGTAAGTGCTAATCTAGGAACTAAATGCGCTAAATGCGGAAGCTAATGCAAATTTTGCAATCACACTTAATACAACACACAAGTGTAGCCGAATTTCCCGTGAAGGGCTCTGGACTAACTCCTCTTGATTCCCCTTGAATGGGTTGAGGTGCTATGTGAAGCTCTTGTGGTTAAGTATAAGTGAGGCACACACACAATCAAGCCAAGCATATAAGGATGAGCAATATGAAAGATGCAAGGCAATACACAAGCAACTATGACATGTATGATGTGAATGAAATATGATGCTTTGCACAAAATAAGAGAGAGAGAGAGAGTTTAGAGTCAAGTGGATCAAACGCAAACATAATGACATGTTTCGAGGTTCGAGCACCTTGCTCTACATCCCCGCCTACACCACCGTATAGGATTTTCAATCCACTATAACGTCCACCGAGGACTCCCACCGAGGGAACCTTCACCGAGAAGGATTTATTACAACAAAGGGAGTACCGAACTCCTCTCTCAAACAACCACCTCACAACCGAGGGGTAGGCCCGTAGCCAAACAACAACCAATCACCTCTACCGAAGAGGGATATACAAACCAACTCCACCTCTCACTAGAGGGAGCAAACCAATCACCCGATCACCTCTACCAAAGAGGGATACAACAAGAACAAGGGTGTACAACAAGTGGTTTCTTTCAACCACAAACAATCTCTCTTTTTCACACAAAACAAGATCCTAATAGAATAGGATAGTATGATAGCTCAAGTGTGGAATCAAGGTGTTTTTGGAAACAAGCAACAAAGAAAAACTACTTGGGAAATCTCTTGTAGATGATAGAAATAAAAGACCAAATCAATATCCCAAAAACCTAGTTTTCTTTGATTTTTCAAAAACCCAAAACAATAAAGATTGGAAGTTTAAAGCCCAAAAACTCTTTTGAAAACTTATTTTAAACTCAGGAAACAGGAAATTTTTCTCTTGTAAAAACCTTGGCCAAAATCCCAAAGAATTAGGGTTTATATAGGCCCATCAGAAAACTAGCCGTTAGGCTGATGTGGCAGCCTGATAGGCTACCGGTCGACCGGCCCGGTCGACCGCCAACGGTCAGAAATGTGACCGTTGGGCAAACACGGTCGACCAGCACGGTCGACCCAAACAAACAGAGAGCACTGCTCTCAGACCCGGTCGACCGCCCGGGTCGACCGTCCCAGAGCTGCCAAACGTGCACAGATCTGTGCACGTCGGTCGACTGGCCCGGTCGACCGACTTCATCCCAAGTCGACTTGGTCAGAAGACTAGTCGACTGGTTGAAGCCTGGAACAGAAAACTGGGTCAGAAAAACAGTTTAAAAATATTTTAAAAAATCTTTTAACACTTCTAAAAATCACCAAAACTTGTTTTAACATTTTATATTAAAACACAAACAAGTGATAAAAATTTCAAGACATATATCAATCATATCAATTCATTTTTGAGTCTTGCAAATTTTATCAAAACCAACACTTGTATTTTTATCAAACTTGATTTTTTCAATACATGAATAAGATAGTTAAAATAAGTTTGTATAAGTCATGTAAGCATGTATGTATATTGAACATATCTAATATACATAAAAACTATGTAAACTTGTTTTGATCTACTATTCATGAAAAACAAAAAACCAAACATAAAACGTGTGTGTTTGTGCACTTGAGCATATCAACTATTCTTATCTTTACAAATGGATCTAAAACACACTAAACTATGGATACCTAAGTCTTCTTGACGATCTTCATCTTCAAGGCGACTCGATCCACAAACACCGTGATCCATGAGCTAGGCAAGGTATGATCTTGATGCTTTGGCCCTAGAATCACCATGAAAAGCTTCTAACTACTTTGTTGAAGCTAATCACCAACTAATATCTTGTTAAAGGATCTGAAACTTAAAATCACAAGAATATTAGTAAACATAACTACATGAGTTAATCATCATCAAAACTAGGGTGGAAGGCCTTTGGGCCAACAATCTCCCCTTTTTGATGATGACAAAACTCATGGAGTTATATATGCATGGATTAAAGTTAAGCTTCAAAGAGGTTCCCCCTTAACTCATGCATAAACAAATAAACAAAGATATGCAATGAATGTACATAAACATGTATGCATCAACATGCATAAAACACATAAACATATTCTAGAAGCTCTAGATACCAATTAAATTAGAAAACATTAACAAAACACTAGATGCTCTAGATACCAATAAAACTTAATATATGCAAAAATATAAGTGTGCATATAAAACACAAATTATTCTCCCCCCTTTTGTCAATCATCAACAAAAGGGTAAACATCAAAACAATAAATGAGGGGTAAAAATCTTTCTCTCTCTTTTTGTCAATCAAAACAATAAAACAATATTCTCCCCCTTTTTTTGTCTAAAAACAAAAACAAGGTCAATAAGGGGTGACAATCATTAGGATATCAATTGAAAATATGTCAATGAAGCATCTTGATACCAATTGAAAGTAAACAAAGATCAATAAATGTTATATGCTATATATATTCATGAAGAGGAAGACGCTAAGTTAGCTTCCCTACACATATGCATTACATGAAAGAGGGATGTTAAGCCCTAATTCACATAACACACATTATGTAATGCATAAGAGGAGATGTGAAGCTCCCCCTACACACGCGTAGCACATAAAGAAGAGATGTTAAGCTCTTCAATACAAGATACACTCATCATGAATCTATATGTAGAAGAGATGTTAAGCTCTCCTTGCATATAGTCAATATAAATCAAAACTTTTGTATTTTTCTTTAAACAAAATTTTTAGATACCAATTTAAAAACATATGACATCTTGATATCAAAAGAGGGTATTTTTCTTTTTAGCCATATAAACAATTGAAATGACTATTTTCTATCATAAAGCAAGGGAGTGAAAAACTAAATACCAATTGAAATATGAAAATCGAATTTTCTCCCCCTTTATGAAACACCAACAAAACTATGCGTAGGCTTGTAATAAGGTACCAATTGAAAACTAAATCAATTGAAATAAAGTTGAAGCTCAAGCTCTAGCATAAACAAAATTTGTGAAAATTTATATCTTGAGCACAAATAAAGCATATATGTATGAAAATTAGATACCAATAGAAATTGATACCAATGAAAGTATACATACACAAACACATATGAGTATACAAAAGAATCAAGATTGATACCAATTAAAAGAGTTCAATGATACCAATTGACATAACAATAAAAGTATGGTATAACTCATATAACTACCTCCCATCTCATGCACAAGTTTAAAATGATTTTCAATATAAACATACAAGGCATGGACTCCCATCCAACCTCCCGTAAAGGGTAGGGGTTTTCAAAAATAGATTTGAAAATAAGCTTTGTTTGAAAAACTCTACCAAAATGAAGAATACCGTAACTAGTTATATGGAAACTCTTTAAACTAGTACGAAATCCTTCAAGTAAGGAATAAACTAAAAATAATTTTCATAAAACACATGTAAATCACATAGCACTTAAAAACACTCAATATTCAATAAAGTCCATACATGCTCATGAAAACATACTCATGAGAAATATTTTAAAAAATGGTGAGTGTACAAGTAATGTGTGACATGCCATTATGAAATTTTCAATTAAGCTCAAAATTCTTTGAAACAAGAAAATATGAAAATCATTAAACTTATTTATCTTCAAGATATATGTATGTCCTATACAAATTAGAGTATACATACATATCCAAACACAACGAGTCCACTAAGATATATGCATGAAGGCACGTGGCTCAAAAAAAAGAATGTATATGTATAATAATAATTTGGATAAAATAGACATATACATGAAGTCAAACAATTAAACACAAAATCAAGAAAAAAACTAAATTTTCACCAAAACAAATTTCATTTCAAGGTATATGTATGAATTGTCAACACAATAAGTATACATACATATCCCTAAACACAATTGAGTCCATAATATAGATTTGCATGAAAGGCAATTAACTCAAGGGGTATACATGTATATCTTAAAGTTTGGCAAAATAAACATATACATGAAATGAAAAACTCATAAAAAATCCAAAAATAGGAATACAAGTTTAAAATGTATGAATCATCAAAAGTAGACTATACTAGCACATCTAATGGGTTCAAATAAGCAATCAAGCCCAAACATATATAGATTTATTTGTGGCCCACTCTATGTACAAGTATATAACTAGTCTTGATGAAAACTAACACTTAAACATATATTCAAATCATTAAGCATAAAACAAAGATATAAATCAACATGATAAATATAAACATGATTATTATGAATATCCACATGTTATTAGATTTATGATGTACATGATAGCTAATCAAATACGAGAACACAAAATAATAATTCACATTTAACATGGGTGTCTCAAATACTATACATGTATGTCAAGAATCTAATTATCATGGCATTTTCATACTAATCACTAAACAATGATGTTGGCCCAAAGGCCTTCCACCCTAGTTTTGATGATGATTAACTATGTAGTTATGTTTACTAATAATCTTGTGTTGTTTAAGTTTCAGATCATTAACCAAAATATTAGTTGATGATTAGCTTCAACAAGGAGTTTAGAAGCTTTTCATGATGATTCTATGGCCAAAGCATCAAGATCATACATTACCTAGCCCATGGATGGAGCTTTGGAGCAAGTCAACTTGAAGATGAAGATCATCAAAAGACTTAGGTATCCATAGTTTAGTTAGTGTGTTTAGATCCAATTTGTAAAGTTTAGTATAGTTGATATGCTCAAGTGCACAACACACAAAAGATTTATGTTTTGGATTTGGTTTTCATGAATAGTAGATCAAAATAAGTTTACTTTATTTCTATGTATATTAGATATGTTCTAGATATACATACATGCTTTAAACTTGCTAGACAAACTTATTTTGACTATCCTATTCATGTATTGAAAAATCTAGATTGATAAAAATACAAGTTTTGGTTTTTGGTAAAAATGATAAAACTATTTTTGGTGATTTTTAGAAGTGTTAAAAGATTTTTAGAAAAATATTTTACACTATTTTTCTGACCCAGATTTTTGTTCCAGGCTTCAATCAGTCGACTAAGTCAACTGACCTAGTCGACTTGACTGAAGTCGATCGACCGGGCCGGTCGACCGACGTGCACAAATCTGTGCACGTTTGGCAGACACTGGGACGGTCGACCGTCCGGGTCTGAGAGCAGTGCTCTCTGTTTGTTTGGGTCGACCGGGCGGTCGACCGGGTTTGCCCAACGGTCAAAAATATGACCGTTGGCGGTCGACCGGGCGGCCGACCGCCAAGCATGTCAGGCTGTCACATCAGCCTAACGGCTAGTTTTCTGGTTTGGCCTATATAAACCCCATCTCTTTGGGTTTTGGCCAAGGTTTTTTAAGAGAAAAATACCCAGTTTTCCTGAGTTTAAAACAAGTTTTTCAAAAGAGGTTTTGGGCTTTAAACTTCTCATCTTTATTGTTTTGAGTTTTTGGAAAATCAAAGAAAACTAGGTATTGGGATATTGATTTGATCTTTCATTTTCTATCTTCTACAGGAGATTTCCCAATTAGTTTTTTCTTTGTTGCTTGTTTCCAAAAACACTTGTTTTTTCACACTTGAGCTATCATACTATCCTAATCTATTAGGATCCTTGTTTTGTGAAAAAAGAGAAAAGAGAAGTGTTTGAGGTTAAGCCTCCAAGATTGTAAACCCTCATTGCTTTTGTTGTATCCCTCTTTGGTAGAGGTTGATCGGAGTGGTATTGTGTTTGGATCCCTCTTCGGTAGAGGTGATTGTGTTGTATTGGCTACGGGCCTTATCCCTCTTCGGTAGAGGTGGATTGTGGTTGTATTGCCTCGGTGGCATTGAGAGAGGAGTTCGGTACTCCTATAGTGGATTGAAAATCCTACACGGTGGTGTAGGCGGGGATGTAGAGCAAGGTGCTCGAACCTCGAAATATCATTGTGTTTACGTTTGATCCACTTGTCTCTAACTCTCTCTTTACATTTGTGCAAAGCATCATATTTCATTCACATCATACATATCATATTTGCCTGTGTATTGCCTTGCATCTTTCATATTGCTTATACTTATATGCTTGGCTTGATTGTGTGTGTGCCTCACTTATACTTAACCACAAGAGCTTCACATAGCACCTCAACCCATTCAAGGAGAATCAAGAGGAGTTAGTCCAGAGCCCTTCACGGAAAATTCGGCTACACTTGTGTGTTGTATTAAGTGTGTTGCAATAATTTGCATTAGCTTCCGCATCTAGCGCATTTAGTTCCTAGATTAGCACTTACACCTATTCACCCCCCCTCTAGGTGTTTTTTCAATTGGTATCAGAGCTAGTGCTCCTGATACTTAGGCTTAACATCCTAGGAGTGAGATCCATTTTCTTGCTAATCTATTATTTGCATTTGCTTGTTTGCACACATATAGTTTGGATCTATAGCCTTCATGACCCTCCTATGTATTGACATTTCTAGACTTGAGATTTGGAAGGTTATGATGAGTAGCTATTTGAAGACCCTAGGTTTGCATGTCTTTCTTGCGGCGACCAGAAATGCTATCTTGGAGATCGCAAGCATATAGGGGCCAATGCATTAGCCCTTGAGGCTATTAGAAGCACATTATCTAAAGATTATCTTATGCGTGTTTCTAACATTGATTCCGCCTTTACAGTGTGGAATTTGTTGACAACCACAACCACCTCCAAGCTTCAAGTCCAAATCCAACAGAAGAGGAATCTAGTGGAGAATCCGACTCACAATGCTGTTGACACTTAAAAAAGACAAGATTCTCATTGGTCCGAACGATGTCTAAACTTGTTGACATTTACAAAAGACAAGGGACAGACGAGCTGAAGACCATTTTTCACCCACCTCCAAGGGACAAGGAAGCGATGGACTCCACTGATCCAGCAAGCAGAACAGTGAACCCGGATTGTTTCTAACAGACCTCAGCAGGTCTAAAATGCTAGCATTTAGCATTACATTAGCCCAAGGAGATAGCCTCGCTTGAGAGACTAACATCATCCAGAGCACCGCCAGGAAGCCAACTGATAGCTTCGCCGAAGACCCTCTTTTCGGACTTCGCCAGGAATTGCCTCTAGCTCCGCTATGAGCCTCAAAGCGGGCAGCTCCGCCATCAGCCTGCTATGGTCAACCTTTGACCAATCAAATCTCCTGATGAGATCGGATTCAATCTAATCAAATCCAATCAGGATTCAAATATGGCAGGTGATTGCCACAATCTCTTGACTCTCTTGAAACGAGTAAGTGGATCAAGGAGAATCAATCAACGATATGGAAAGGATCATAACATATCGGAAAGATCAACCGATTTGCCATTTTCTAGCTCCGCGGAAGCTATTATAGCCTCGCAGCAAGGCTACTTTCCAGATTCAAACAGATTCGGTTCAATCTGTTTCTATATCTTCAAAGGGGACGATTATACCCTTACTTTCCCTATAAATAGCCCGTCAGGGGCACAAGGGAGAGGCATCGGATTGCAGAGGAAGGAGCCATCAATTGCCTTCTGATCGCAAGAATCGATCAATTAGCTTCTTCGACTGAGGCTTCTTCGTAACGCACCGTGCGTTCTCGAATTCAGAGACCTTTTAGAGAATTGCTTTCTCTATCCAGGGTGTTGATACCCTAACATCGTCCTTCTTCCAAGGAATCTCCGGAACCAGGCGAGAAGGAATTCCTTATCGAAGGCGATTTTGAGAAGCAGCAAGAGGGTTCTACCAATCCTCTATTCTCTGATTCCCGGAACCAGGCGAGAAGGGAATCTCATCGCTCGCATCGTCAAAGGACAAAGTGGTCGCGCGCTGACCAGACTCCTATCGGCACACTTCTCCAGAATCTCTGAGGGATCTACTTGTAATCTTTTTAAGAATACTTGTAATTTAGCTCCTCAAACTCTTTTTGTAAGTTTTTCCCCTTTGCAAACATAATGGAAAACAAGATGGCGACTCCGCTGGGAATGTATTCTCCTCTGCTGAGAATCAAGTGTCGCAATGCGACGAACAGACCTTCGGGTCTATCTCTGAATTCAGAAAAGCCGGTGCAGCCAGATCTTCTCTGGCTAAATCTTCAAGCAAAGTCTCTGCGGAGACGGAAAAGGTTCTCTACAAACCTGCCGCGGTCCTCTGGCGCAACAAGGAAACATGTCCGCAGCCCAGATCCTGCACTTTTGAGAACCTGGTTATCCAAATTGATCAAAGAAGATTTGAAGAAGTCCTCTCTGGGGGTGGCTTGATGCTTCGAGCACGGAAGCACAAGAAGGTCTTCATGGCCAAGGTTTCAGATCAGAAACCAGAGGCAGAATTTCGCCAACACCCCACAGCCCCGCTTGTGGCTATTCAGGTTCCTTGCGAACCTATACATCCTCTGTCAAAGCGGATATGGAAGCCTAAACAGAAGTCCTCTGCTGAAGCTTCAGGCGTAGCCTCGCCAAAGCCGCGCCCCTCTTATGAAGAAAAAGGCAAGATGCCCGCCTGTACCAACAATGCTGCCAACCATAAAGTCAACGGCAATCATACCGTCTCCTAGTGCAGCAATGCCTACCGCTAGCCTTGTCCTCACAAGCAAGGCTATTGTACCTCGGCGTACTCATCGGGTTTACAGCCGCGAGGCTAGAACCAAAGCACTATTCGGTGCTAATCCTTTCCGCAGGACTAAGGGGAACGATGCGTTGTCCCATATACCAGATTATTCAGGCCCCTACAGGGCCGACCTGCGAGGATTCTTGGCGGACAAGCGGAGATTAAAGCATTTCCAGATTACTTCCTCCTGTTGTCGACGAAGTGGATGCCAGTTCGTGATGGTCCATTCTATGCAGTGTCGGTTACGACCGACCCTTGCCACCTCTCCATATCGGCGATCAGTCTTTGATCGACTGTCTGCGCGCATCCCGATGAGGCATCCCAAAAGGAGCGGGCCACCGGATCCAGCCTCTGCATCCGTCAACATGACCGGAAGGGGGCGAGAGCCGCGCGGAAGAAGTCAAGCCTCTGACGACACCCCTTTCGGCTCCCCAGATCCGGACTACTGCCCAGGCTTAGCTGAAGTCTTGGTGCATGAAGAAGGTGTTTTCCGAAACACCAGATCCAGGGTAGCGATACCCTATAATTATGAACAGCCTTCTTCCTCAAGGGCCCTGATCCCGCCACAATCCGGACGATCACCCCAATCGTCTGACGGAGAAGATGGAGACAGCGGGTATGCTTCTTCAGCAACAGTCAGTTCCGTGCGAACGGACAAAGCATCGGTTAATATGGCCGATAACGCCAATGACGACCTTCGTCGGCGTTTGGAGGCTCAGGAGCAGACCTCTAGAACTCAGCAAGAGGCCCTGGACAATATTCAACAGATGCTCGCTCAGCTCCTCAGCAACCGGAATGATGATACCGGAAGTAATCATGACGAGGAGGGGCATCTCAGCAATGATCCGCCCAAGACGGAGAAATCTAAGGGAGGCTCTTCCCTGGATGCCGAAGTCCTTAAAGGCCTTCAAGCTCAAATTTCATCCCTGGCTCAAAAGGATGAATTGAAGAAAGTGGGGGTAGTCCGTCCTTACCCACTGGAATGGGATTCGGTGTCATATCCGCCAAAGTTCAAACCACCAACGTTGCACACGTATGATGGTAAGAGCTCGCCCAATCAGCACATCTACTATTTCCGGTCTCAGACCGGTAATGTTCTAAACAACGACGCCATCATGGCTAGGTTGTTCATCGGCACCCTGAAAGGGGTAGCATTCGACTGGTTCCGAAGCCTTCCTCAGGGCTCTATCAATTCCTGGGTCGACCTGGAAACCCGGTTCCTCTCTCGCTTCTATGAGGACGATACCGAAGTGACCATGGATAAGCTCCTTTCCACTGTGCAGAGGAAAGGCGAATCTGTCCGTGAATACATTGAGCGGTTCAGAAATCTATCTCTGATGTGCCCAGCAGGGATGCCTTTACCCATGCTTTTACAAACATGCAGACATAACTTCTCGGATCAAGTAGAAGTTCGCATGGGGCTGTCAAGGCCCATACTTGGAAGGAATTGGTCGAACAAGCTGAGATAGCCGAGAAATCGGCTAAGAAGTTCGAGCCATCCGCCCCTAGAAGCAAATGGGGCACGAACAACAAAGGGCGTAGCGATCTCCCGCAGTCTTCCCAAGCTAAAGGGAAGGAAATTATGTCCGTCGAACTGACCGGGACATGCAGTCAAAGGCCAAGAAGAGCGGCGTCAACAGCCAAGAGCCAAGTTTCCTCCGAAGCAGTACTCCTTCAGAGATGACCAGGTGGTCACGATATTCCATCTGCTCCATAAAGGGAATAAGATGAAGCTGCCAGATGCTCGGCGACCTAATGAGATAGGGCGCACAAATGACCCTAAATACTGCCTCTACCACAGGATGATCCACCATCCTACCGACAAGTGCTATGTTCTTAAGGATAGAATTCAAGCCTTGGTCGACGCCGGAGTCCTCACACTGAAGACGGAACAGAAGAAAGTCACTGCCAATATGGTGACTCTTGAGTTCGGCACTACCCAGAAGGTCATGGTTCCTGACGGGACCTATCCAGCCCCGATGCCACGGCTAGAAGTCAAGCATCCTCCAGCCATGACTCAATACAACAAGGGTCTCGTCCCTTTGACATTGGAGACAGGGGAAGTTATGTGGATACACCCTGACCTCGTCCAAGACGTACAGCAGACGTCGAACGACTCCAGCAGAAAGGGCAAGTCCTGCAATGTCATCTCTGTCCTGCCAGACGATGGTAATCTTACTTCGGCTTCCCTCAGCGATTCTGAAGAAGAAAAGCATGCCTGTACAGCGTGGGCAGATGCGCCTCAACAGACGGGCACCCGGTCTGGAAAGTCATATCAAAGGCAATATGACAAATCTACTGACGAGATACAACGGCAAACGACGTCAGTACCAATGCCGGCATCCACTCCAGTCCTGACCAAAGGGAAGGAGAAGCCTAAGGAGGTGCGATTCGACCATGTGTTGAAGAAACCGCCAGGCAAGGGTTAGCCACGCCCTTTCGCTTTGATATATTGGCCCACTTAGCCAATATCCCGGCTCGTATCACAATACACGAGCTTCTTCGTCTCTCTAAAGAGACGAGAGAGGCACTCAGAGATGCGCTAGCCAACTCAGAGTCCTTTCTGACATGCATGCCTGAGATCCCTGGTGATGAGATGCAGCCTCCCTGCTCAGAGTGCCATCACGCGCAGTCAAAGGTACCTGCCATTACCTTCACGGCGGAAGATATGCTTCTCAAAGACAACAAGCATGACCGACCTCTGTACTATACCGGATATATCGGTTCAACCTGCATTGAAAGAGTACAAGTCGATCCGGGGTCTGCTCTCAGCATCATCCCCAAAAGGCTCCTCTACTTCCACGGCATACCACTGTACAGGTTGTCTGCAACCACCACTACAATATATGGTTTCAACGCCGGGAGCAGCATCCGCTTGGAAAGATTCGGCTCCGCTGCAGAATCGGAAGCCTGAAGTCAGAGGTGACGTGCTATGTCATTGATGCTGACACATCATACAACCTGCTACTAGGACGACCTTGGATCCATGCCAACTGGATCGTTCCGTCCACTCTCCATCAGTGCTTCAAGTATGTTGAGGATGATGCGACAATACGAACTGTCTTCGCTGAAAAGCAACCCTTTAAGGGGGTGGAAAACTACTTCACTGATGCCCTCCTATATCAAGAGGCTAGTGGAACGCCGGGAGAACCATTGCCAGACGATGATGAAAGTGGCAATGAGGCAGATTCGGAATCTGAAACGGGCATGCCGGCCATTCTGATTGGCGAGCCAATTGTAGCATGCTTTAATGATCCCCGATGTAAGATCCCTTCTGATGAGGAAGGCGAATGGATAATTAACGATGATATTTCTTTTGATTATCCTGCGAGCATCGAGTCGATTAATCCATTATGGATGGCTCTCTTCGCATGCCCGTACATGAGCCAAGTTCGGCCATTACATCTGTGGAGGTTATAGAAGGGGCCACGCTGGTGATCCCTCCGTCCAAGCAAGGACAGTCGCCGATAATCTTCGGCAGAGCCCGGCCAGGGAGATTCTCAACTACAGACTCAAGCTCGGACTCAGAAGTTCCACAGTTCTTCCATTACGCGCCATCAGCGCGCCATATTATGAAAAAGATGGGCTACAACCTGAAGCAGGGAGCGGGCCTAAACTTCGGAAAAGGAAGACGCGGCTTGATGCGTAACTCCGTCCCAAGAGGAAAACCTGCAAATTACTATGATAGTACACGCAGGGGTTAGGGTATGTTACACCCACGTCATCAACAACAGTTCAGGTCAAAGGCGACGGATCGATCCCATCACAGTCGACCTCATCCTCCGAATGGGACTCTGATGTCAGCATAGGAGGAATATTCGAAAGCCTCATGACTTCAAGCAGTCAGTTGGAACCCGCAGAGGTTGCCAATGAGGAATCATGGGCCCAGCAATTGAGCTTTCAATGGGAAAAGCGGTTTGAGCTGCGCGAGCCACCTACCGAAGACAAGGTGATCCAAGTCAACTTAGGCAGTCAAGATCACCCTAAGCCTATTTTCATAAGTGAAAGCTTATCACTTATCGAAAAGGAAGAATTGATAATGCTCGTAAAAGAGTATATAGATGTCTTCGCCTGGAGCTATGAAGACATGCCTGGACTTGATCCACAGGTCGCTATGCACCGTCTAAACATCAAGCCCGACGTTAAGCCAGTCAAGCAGCAACAACGTCGGTTCCGCCCAAACATCATGGAGGCTATTGAAGCCGAAGTTCATAAACTCATTGCTTGTGGCTTCATCCGGGAGGAACAACATCCAGATTGGGTGGCTAACATAGTCCCCGTCCTCAAGAAAAATGGGAAAATACGAATCTGCATCGACTACCGTGATCTCAATACGGCCTGTCCCAAAGATGAATTCCCACTGCCGATCACCGATGTCATGATCGACAACACATGCGGGTTCGAGAGGATGTCTTTCATGGACGGCTTCTCAGGGTACAACCAGATCAAGATGTATCCTGATGACGAGAAGCATACTTCTTTCCGAACGCCATTGGGGGTATACTGCTACACTGTAATGCCCTTCGGACTGAAGAACGCCGGAGCAACCTACCAACGGGCGATGAGCATGATCTTCCGCGACCATCTCCGAAAGACGGTGGAGTGCTATGTTGACGACATTGCCGTCAAAAGCCGCAGCAAAAATGAACATCTTCGCGATCTGAGAACGATGTTCGACATAATGCGGGCTCATCAGCTGAAAATGAACCCGACAAAATCCTTCTTGGGAGTGTCTAGTGGCAAATTCCTTGGTTCATTGTCACATCAAAAGGGATCCATTTGGACCCAGACAAAGTCAAAGCCATCCAGGACATGCATCCACCAAGGAATCTCAAAGAGCTCCGAGGCTTGCAAGGCAGATTAGCCTACATCAGAAGATTCATAGCAAATCTATCGGGCCGTTGCCAACCATTTACCCGACTAATGAAGAAGGGTACTGCCTTCATGTGGGATCGAGCTTGTCAAGAAGCTTATGAAGACATTAAAAGGTATCTCACAAAACCTCCTGTCTTAGTGGCCCCTACATCAGGAAAACCATTCCTGCTTTATGTAAAAGCCCTGGATTATTCCCTCGGCGCCCTCCTCGCTCAGAAGGACGACAATGGCCATGAGCAAGCCATCTACTATCTGAGTAGAACTCTCATAGGAGCAGAATCTCGGTACAATCCTATTGAGAAAGAGTGTTTAGCTCTCGTCTTCGCTGTTCAGAAGACACGACATTATTTGGTTGGCCAAACCATACATGTCATCTCCAGGGTGAACCCTTTACGACTTCTCATGACGAAGCCAGGGTCGCTGAATTCAAGGTTGGCTAAATGGGCACTTCTGTTGTCTCAATACGACATGACCTTTACTCCTCAGAAGGCAGTTAAAGGCCAGGCCCTTGCAGAGTTCTTAGCTGCTCATCCAGTTCCAGAACATTCAAAACTTCACGAAGACATCCCTGATGAAGTCTTCGAATCTAATGCGACCTCAGCAGAGGAAGTGTGGCAGATGTTCTTCGACGGAGCATCGCGGATGGGCCCCAAAGGAAAGATTATTGCGGGAGTGGGGGTTGTGTTCATCTCCCCACAGGATCATATCCTTCCCAGAGCGTTCTCCTTGACAGAATCATGCTCTAATAATGTAGCGGAATACAATGCCCTACTCATTGGCCTCCAGCTCGCCCAGGGAATGGGGGTACGCTACCTTGAAGCTTATGGCGATTCAAAGCTGATCATAAATCAGGTTAAAGCGAATACGAGGTCCGTCATGAGGACTTGGTGCCTTATTATCATACAGCCATCGAATTGGCTAGCTTATTTGAAGGCTTCTACATCGGGCATGTGTCCCGATCCCAAAATACCAAGGCGGATGCTCTCGCTGCATTAGCGACGACGCTAGCCTTACCGGCCGACACCGAGTATCACCTCACAGTCGCAACCCGGCATCTCGTATGCTCTAAGCATATGCTAAGGATCCAAGAGGTCCATAATATCTCCGTGGATCTTGAGCCGAGGGATTGGCGCTTCCCTCTCATTGACTACGCTCTGCACGGTCTGCTTCCAGATGATCCCAAAGAAGCGGCGTCCATCAGACGAAGGTCGCTCCGTTTCTACTATATCCCACTTTGAAGACACTCTACCGTCGTTCATATGACGGTGTCCTCCTCCGCTGTCTCTCTCATTCAGAGGCACAGGAAGTGCTTAAAGAAGCACATGATGGTATTTGCGGAGCTCACCAGCCAGGTCCAAAGCTTAAAGACAGGCTGCACAGACTTGGGTACTACTGGCCGACCATGATGGCCGATGCCACCCAATACGCACGAAGGTGTAAGGCGTGCCAGGTCCATGCAGACTTCATACACCAACCTTCGGAGTTGCTCCACCCTACTGTTGCTTCATGGCCATTTGAAGCATGGGAATCGATGTCGCAGGGCCAATCAGTCCCTCTTCGGCAAGAGGTCATCGGTTTATCCTGGCAATAACCGATTACTTCTCAAAATGGGCAGAGGCCACACCGTTGGCCGAAGTTAAAACCTCCAATCTGGTTAGCTTCATCAAACACCATGTCATCCATCGATTTGGTGTCCCCAGGCGGATCATCCATGACAATGGTCCTCAATTCATAAGCCAAGGATTCTATCGGTTCTGCGATAAATACCGAATTCAGAATATGGCTTCAACAGCTTACAATCCTGCTGCCAACGGCTTGGCAGAGGCATTCAACAAGACAATCATCAAGCTGCTCAAGAAGTTTGTCTCCTCGAACAAGCGAGATTGGACGAAAAGCTCGGTGAATGCCTTTGGGCCTACCGGACTACGGTTCGGACACCGACAGGCAATACGCCTTTCTCCCTGGTATATGGGTGCGAAGCGGTCATCCCATTGGAAATCCAGATGCCATCATTACGGGTAGCCTTGACTACTAAGATGACATCAGAAGACAATGATCGCCTGCGTCTTCAAGAGCTCGAAGCCCTGGACGAGAAGCGGCTGCAAGCTCAGCAACATATCGAGCTATATCAGGCTCGGATGTCAAAAGCCTTCAATAAGAAGGTCAAGCAGAGAGTCTTCCACAAAGGAGACCTAGTCTTAGCCGTCAGACGACCGATGATTATGACGCACAAGACCAAAGGCAAATTTCAGCCTAAATGGGAAGGACCGTTTGTGATAGAGACAGTCTATTCAAACGGAGCATACCGCCTTACAACTGCAGATGGCGACCTCCTCATGATGCCGATCAATGGCAAATTCTTAAAGAAGTATTATCCTTAATCAAGGATCTTGCTCTCGATCAGGTTAACATTACACCTCTGATCGAGATCCGCGCGTCCGGAATGCGCACAAAGAGAGCTCTCTCTCTTTCTCCAAGCATGTCAAACCTGTTGATAGCTGGGGGTTTGCTTAAATCCCAAGGGACCCGTTCCCACTTGATTCCCTCTCCAAAATCACCTACCAATTCTCATCCATAGAATGGTAGGACCACATATATTCCGCTGTTACGTTAACAATAAACCTATGACAGCAATCCCCTCGTTTCTCTCCAAGAAAATGAGACCTCCAAAATCACCTACCAATTCTCATCCATAGAATGGTAGGACCACATATATTTCGCTGTTACGTTAACACTAAACCTATGACAGTGATTCCCTCGTTTCTCCCCGTGAAAACGATACTATTCCCAAACTCCATTGTTATTGAGCTTAGTGGCGTCTTAACCGGTTATGTCATTGCGACCTCTGAACCAGTAGACAGCTAAGTCTCAATCCCGAGTCCTGTTGACATTTACAAAAGACAGGTCTCGATACTCGTTGACATTTACAAAAGACGAGTATCACCTATTGATTGAAGCTTGGTGGCTTCTCAACCAGTTATGTCATTGCGACCTCTGAACTGGCAGATAGCCAAGTTTCATCTATTATTGAGCTTAGTGGCGTCTTAACCGGTTATGTCATTGCGACCTCTGAACCAGTAGACAGCTAAGTCTCAATCCCGAGTCCTGTTGACATTTACAAAAGACAGGTCTCGATACTCGTTGACATTTACAAAAGACGAGTATCACCTATTGATTGAAGCTTGGTGGCTTCTCAACCAGTTATGTCATTGCGACCTCTGAACTGGCAGATAGCCAAGTTCATCTATTATTGAGCTTAGTGGCGTCTTAACCGGTTATGTCATTGCGACATCTGAACCAGTAGACAGCTAAGTCTCAATCCCGAGTCCTGTTGACATTTACAAAAGACAGGTCTCGATACTCGTTGACATTTACAAAAGACGAGTATCACCTATTGATTGAAGCTTGGTGGCTTCTCAACCAGTTATGTCATTGCGACCTCTGAACTGGCAGATAGCCAAGTTTCATCTATTATTGAGCTTAGTGGCGTCTTAACCGGTTATGTCATTGCGACCTCTGAACCAGTAGACAGCTAAATCTCAATCCCGAGTCCTGTTGACATTTACAAAAGACAGGTCTCGATATTTGTCGACATCTACAAAAGACGAGTATCACCTATTGATTGAAGCTTGGTGGCTTCTCAACCAGTTATGTCATTGCGACCTCTGAACTGGCAGATAGCCAAGTTTCATCTATTATTGAGCTTAGTGGCGTCTTAACCAGTTATGTCATTGCGACCTCTGAACTGGCAGATCGCCAATTTTCATCTACCATTGAGCTTAGCGGCGTCTCAATTGGTTATGTCATTGCGACCTCTGAACCAGCAGACAGCTAAGTCTCAATCTCGATGCTTGCTGACATTTACAAAAGCAAGTATCTCCCCTTTTTAGCCCCGCAAAGGGCTGACTTCGAGACTGGCAACATCTCAATTGGTTATGTCATTGCGACCTCTGAACCAACAGACAGCCATGCCTCATTATCCAAACAAACAACAGACGACAAAAGAAAAATCTTTCTATTAATTCAGAAGGATGGGATACATGGAGGAGCCTATAGGCGTACATGATAAGATCGAATCCGATCTCCAAGAGAAGCTAGCCGCGTCCTCCTGTCATCTTCAGCCTGGCCAGCGCCTGTGATCTTAGCTCCGCCGCATCGAAGTCCACCGCCTGAGCCAGACGAGCCTCGGTCTCCGCCAAAGTCGCCCTCTGTGATGACTTTCGCTCCGCCAGTTCCTCACTTCGAGCCCTGAGCTGCTTAAGCCGCGCAGACTCTTCATGACGCATCTGTGTAGCTTTGGACAAGAGGAGATTTGCCTTTCGGATCATCTCTTCAGCCCTCTTGATCTTATCTTCAGCGTCAAGAAGAGCACTGTTGGAAGCATCAATTGCACTCCCAACCTCTGCTTCCTCTGCCTCCAAGGACCTCAAGTCAGAGGAGATAGCCTCAACAGCCTCTTGAGCAGCGAGCTGAGCCTCGCGCTTCTGGGCGACAAGACGCGCGAGCCGTTCATCAGCCAAAGACGCTGCGTCGGAACGATGGAAATGGCGCCATTCCTCCACGTCCTTCTCAAGGTCATCTACCAGGAGCTCCAGAGCAGTAGCTTGATGGTACCCCTCAAAGTCCCGGATACACTCGATGCCACGGGAGAGAACCATTTTCAGCTTCGAAAATGGCACAGGCGAGCCCTTCAAGACTAGACCGATAGTCTGCTCCAAACTATTATAGAAGCTGTCGACCAGATTACCGATAAAGTCATTCTCAGCTTCATCAATCCTTGAGACAACCTCGGAGCAATCTACCAACCTAGTCGACACCACCGCGGAAGAAGAAGCGGGAACATCGACAGCAGCAGGGCAAGCCAAAGGTGACCTCGGCGGAGTCCTCAGCGACACCGGCACGCCAGCCACCGCGGAGGTAGGACTGGCAACCACCTCCTGAGCAGCA
This sequence comes from Agave tequilana, assembly GCA_038442645.1. NCBI lineage: Eukaryota > Viridiplantae > Streptophyta > Magnoliopsida > Asparagales > Asparagaceae > Agave > Agave tequilana. The sequence goes on from JAVJIF010003180.1 coordinate 348,174, forward strand.
GGCTCAACTACCAGCGTCGGGGAGGTAGGGCTCACAATCACCCTCAATGCCGTATTCGGCAAAACAGTCTGCACCCCACTCGTTGATATGACTGGAAGTGGGGGTACCTCCGGGACTGCCGCCTCTTCAACCTCAGGGCCCTCCGCTGATTTGGGCTGATAAAAAGGCAGGTCGCCATACAGCGCGTCTAACACAGCTGCGTCTGCCCCGGTCGAAGCGCTCATATCGCCCTTTGACCCTTCAGGAAAACCCTCCGCTTCTTTCGAAGCTGATGCACCTTGGGGACGAATGCCTGCAACAAAACCAAGGTCAAAAAGGAGACGCAACAAATAGGCGAGGACCAAGAGACCTTAGTCTTACCGAAGGCCGATGTCACCTCGTCAGCCGCATCAGAATCCAAGGGTCCCATCGGAAAGTTCTTACCAGACTCAACGCGGATAGCCGGCCCACTCGCCGATTCCTCCGCAGACCACCCGGCAGAGCTGGATGCCATAGGACTTCCTTTAGAAGTCCCAGCGCCCGAAGGGCCAATATCGGCCGCATCACCTCCGGACTCCTCCGAGCGAGCAAAGGAACCAGCTGCACTTCCATAAGTGAACAGGGGATCGTAGTGCTCCCCTTGCTCTCCAATTGCCTCAGCTCCTGCACCAAAGAGCGAATGATGAGTCATGTAAAGCGTGCTGAAGGCATATTAGATGGGACCAATCTTACCAGTAGTCGGTTCAGCAACCGACGGCTCAGCCACTAATGGAGCAGCAGAAGGAGGCGCAGCAGAGGGCTCACCTCCACCACAATGGTAGGAGTCTGGCGACGGGGCTTCTTCGCCGACAACTTCCTACGGGATCCACTCCCACGCTTCCTTTTGAAGTGGACCTCAGAGTCCCCTTCCTCCACTTCTTCCACATGCTGTGGGGGAGTTGTCCCCACTACACCAGATCCGGCTTCACGAGCACCTGCTTCGGGGGCATCGGGTCTTGTCTCTGCCTCGAAGCGAGGGCTCTCTGCATCAGAAGCCTCGCTATCATCCACAGCGATGAACTCCTCTATGCCAGGAACACGGACTCGCTTGCCCTCCATCTTATCAGAAGCCTTCTGCCTCAGCCGATGAGAAATCAACTTCACACCTGAACTATTGGCTTTGAATCCAGGAGGCGTGGAATTCGAAGCTGCATACCATTGGCAGAAACACAGGGTCGTCCATAGGCCGGGATCCCTCAACGGCGTGCGTAGCCACGCTCCAGTGCCATCCGCGGTAAAGAACCGCCAAGCACGAGCCCCATCAATGAGGCTCCCCATGAAAGCCAGGTCCGGATTCGGGTTGCCCACATACAACTGGTCATACCCAAATTGGCGGGCGAACCGGCTCGGAATGTAGGGCTCCATGTAGCAGGTATCCCCACTCCGGTACAGCAGATGCGAGGGCCGGATACAGACCAGCCACTCGAAAACACCCCGACTCATGGGGGACCGACCTGATTCCACGTCATGGAATTCCTCGTTGTATCCTGCACCCCGCAGGCGAGGAAAGCAACGGAATAGGCTATAAGCGTCATAGCGACGCACTAACTTACGGGCCTCGGCCACATAAGTTTTCTGCCACAGACAGCCTTCAAAACGACGGAGAAGCGCCGTTTGAACACCCTGAGGTGGGTCTTCCCCAGCTCCAATCAAACTGGGGCAGTGCAAGGCGAACCACGCCATCAAGTAGGTGTACGGTAAACCTACCCTAGGATTGGGCCCGTCACGAGGCAAGACGGCACCCTTCCCTCGCCTTGACGCCATTGGCCTGCAGAAAGCCTCCGTCAGTACACGAAGGCCCCTCTGAATACAACACACCATGGCCGGGAGAAGACCCAGACGGTGGCCATGGACCAAGCGAACGGCAGGCAGCAGCACATTCGGGTGAACAATGTCACCCGAAGAAGAAGGCACGACACACTTCTTTAACCAGATGGTTAAGAAGCCAGCCAGCAACGCCTTGCGAGACATAGGCCGACGGGCCTGATGGTGAAAGCTCCGAAGAACATCACCCTTCTCGAAAGGACCATCATCTTCTGTCACGACGATGTCCTTTTCAGCACGCACCTCCATCCTCGCCAAGATGTCTTCTTCAGCAACTCCGCAATGAGCTGCCTCGGGCACACTAGTCATGTCCGGGAACAAGTAGTTCCCCCAGCTCTTCAAGCTCTTCGAGCTACCTTTGCCACCGGTGTGGATGCTGGAGCAAATGTACAAATGGCACACCAATTCCCGATATGTCTCAAGCAAAGCAGGCTCTTGCTTCTCCAAGAGGGCCAGCTCCGCCTCACACGGAAAATACTCTTCATATGGAAGAGACCCGAAGGGCAAAGCAGAGATCTCTCGCATCTCATGCAGGGCCATGCCCAATTCACCAACCGGGGTGAAGAAAGTCCCCGAGGCTGGGCAGTACAACTCAAGAATGGCGTAGAAGCACGCCACCTTCATCTCAATGCCGTAGCAGGTCGCCCTGACGGCCTCATAGAGGTTCAACCTCTCTAATTCCCCCTCAAAATGATTGAGGATATAATTGGTCAACTCCGCCCACCATGACCTAGGAGGGTGGACCCAACCAGGAGCCCTGAAGTCCGTGGCGGGATAGTTCCCGTCAACTTCGCAGAACTGAGTGCCAAAGGTCGGCGCCGCAGCTGGATTCTCTCCTACTGGAAGGTCCCTCGCCACCTTCCCAGGGTATAGCCCTATTATGCTACGAGGATAGCCCGCCCTCGAATAGCCGGTCTGGAATGTCAACCTCCCGACACTTACAGATTCGGCATTTAGGCTCACGCCCCACGCCATCTTCCGAGCCTGAGTCACGCTCGCGAAGGGAGACAAAGCGAAATGCCGCTTAGTAGACGGGAGATAGAATCTCTCGCCGTCCAACTGGAAGATCCACTGGCCTTCACCGGCCTGTAGCTGGCGATCGGGATCAGGTGCAGCATCCCCGAACATGAAGTCAGGCTTTTTGTAAGCCTGACGGTCGATATCTTCCAACGGAGCCGTAGTCAAATGCTCCGCATGGCCTGCGGGCCACCACTCTGAATGAGCGTATCCCGTACAAGGGGGCTCGGCTCACTGAACAAGGAAGCCTGCCCGATGAACTGCAAGCTGATGCTCCCTGCTCGACTGGTTAAGCCAAATAGACTGTTCTGGAGGCCGGAGGCGTGATGCACTGCAAAAACAAAAAGAAAATGAACTATGATTAGTTCACCAATCAAATCGACGCGAAGACACAAAAATTCGCTAAGGCATAGCCTCGCCCAGTAAGCAGGGACAGCGGGATAATAGCTTTGATAAAAAGCTTCGCTTCACAGATAAGACTGCATCTTTGCAAGAAGTGGCATAGCCCTAAGGGCTGGCGTCATCAAAAGGACGTTATGGATAACAGTCACCCTTCGTGGCCACAACTGAAGGCACACGACCCATATCCTGTTCCTCAACAGGATGAAGATTGCCCAAGCAATGGCTTCCTATGGAAGCCCAAGAGAAGAACTGTTCAGTTCTTACTTCCCTGGTGCAAGCAAAATAGGGAAGTTAAGGGAAACGAGTTCCCTGATAAGGACAGATCATATTCGATCGTCCTAATAGCCGAGTATCGACTCCAAAGGATGAAGACCACTCTCTAATCAGATTAGAGAGTCTCTTACCAGCGATCGGTCGCTCAATGAACGGAGGAGGGCCCTCCGCTGCAGAAGTCGCTGCTTCCTTTCCCGCTCGTCTCTTGGGCGCCATTGAAGAATTACAGGAGTTTTTGAACTCTTGAAAAAGGAAGAAAAGAAGAGTCAAGTACTCTGGAAAATTCAAAGAGAAATGATGATTTTCTCTCAGCCCGATCGGGCTTTTATAGGCCAATCAGCGCCTAAATCAAGGCCTCGAAAAAGGGCACATGCCGCCGTTTCGAATTAATTCGAAACAGTGCCCGAAGCGCCTGAGGCGCTTTCCCAAAAGCGACGGTTCAATCCCACTAAGGGGTTAACTCCGCACAAGAGCAAAGTGCGGACTTCGCGCAATCCTTCAAGGACTTAACCGAAAGGTTTGAATTAGCCCTCTAAAGAGGCGCTGACGTGACAGCCTCGCAAAGATCATTCAAAGGAAGGGCTATGCCCGTGCGCAGTTTAGCCCAGCAATGGCCAAACTCTCAGTGAAGCAAGCAAAAATCAAATGATCAGACAAAGAACTTTCATTGATCTAAAAGCAAAGATACATTTGATATTACATCAAAGTTGTGTTTCATACAACACACCAAGTTGCCTAGCAAGGCCATTTGCATAAAAGGCATACAAGCGGTTTTATCTGCTTCCAGACCAGATCAACTGGACACGAAAGGCCTTCCTCCTGCACAAGGCTGTAACCAGTTCTGCCACCGGGACACGGTCATTTTTCTCCACAAAATGGCGGGTCTTATCAGGCCATTTTTGTTGAAGCCTGGCAATAAAAGCTTATCGCCGCCAACACGTCAGATCACCTATAATGGGAACTAGTTTTGATGCTAGTGATCTGACGGGTGTGAGGCCCACTCCCATGAAGTGGATCGTCCCCGACGAAGGCCACCAAAGTTGAAAGTCGGCAGCCAGCCTCACCTCAGATCGAATCATCTCAGATAAGAGGCTGCCAACAGCCCCTGGGACGCGCATCCGCTGCCCCGAATTGTTCCTCCTGCTTAAAATTAAGCTTCAACCGGGGAAGCATAAGGCAATTTTATGGCTTCTTCCATCAAGTCACCAGACTGGCAAGCATAGCTCACTGCAAGGCAAATTGGAGTAAGTTAGCAGTCAAGCACAAAAACATTAAGTCAGATTCTTCAGCGGCAAAGTAATCCGACTTCAGTCAAAGCAGAGGATAAGCCTCGCCTGCACGGCAACCAGGGGCTGGCTCAGCAAACGCCAAGTCCTAGCCTCGCCTATACGGCAAAGTCAGACTGATCTTGTGAAGAACAGTCTCAACCTCACCAATATGGCAAGACTGGCTCAACTATTGAAGAAGCCAAGTCCCAAGTCCTGCCTGTGCAGCGGACTTAACAAGCAACGATCTTTCACTGATCAAGCCAAGATGATAGCTTCACAGAAAACTATGATGAGATCCTTCTCTGCAGCAGCCAATTGCAAGATGAAGAACAAGGGAAGCTAATCCCTGAAGCGAGCTGCCAAAGCTAAATCAAGGGAGATGAGTTCCCTAAAAGCAGTGAAGTCTTTGAATGATCGAGACTTACTGGTCCTTGGCCGGTTAGACAACCAGAGTGGGTTTTCCTACTAATTCAGAGATCTGAGTATCTCTCACAACCAAGAGAAGAGAAGAAAGGCAAGGCACTTCTCTTCAGAGGACCTCAAGTGTCCTATTTATAGGCCCCATGGCCTGAGTGCGATCACCTCAAGCGTGGAAGCACGAGCGCATTCAAGGCATTTACTGCGCCTTGATAACAGGAACGGTTTCCATTGGAACCGTACAAGGGAAGAGAACGTCTCCCTCATAAAAGGCACTTATTGCGCCTAGAAGAAAGGGAATATCCTCCCTTGGAAACGTGCAAATCGGAGAATATCTCCCTCGATCAGCATGAAGAAAGGAGTAACCCTCCTCGTAACTGGCCCACGGCAGTTGGCCTCGGGAAAGCGACAGATGTTCCAGAGCGAACTTACCTAGCCGCGAAGCTACCCAGACGCGAGTCTACATGATTCCTCGGCGAATCTACATCCCAAAGCAGGATTGAAGGCGAAGCTGAACTCAACCATCATGGCGATGTTCATACTCCACACCACCATCACAGCAGTTCAAAGTATTTCGAAGTCTGGGCTATTGCAGACTTTCGAAAACTTTGAAGGGGGTCTTGTTGACACTTAAAAAAGACAAGATTCTCATTGGTCCGAACGATGTCTAAACTTGTTGACATTTACAAAAGACAAGGGACAGACGAGCTGAAGACCAGTTTTCACCCACCTCCAAGGGACAAGGAAGCGATGGACTCCACTGATCCAGCAAGCAGAACAGTGAACCCGGATTGTTTCTAACAGACCTCAGCAGGTCTAAAATGCTAGCATTTAGCATTACATTAGCCCAAGGAGATAGCCTCGCTTGAGAGACTAACATCATCCAGAGCACCGCCAGGAAGCCAACTGATAGCTTCGCCGAAGACCCTCTTTTCGGACTTCGCCAGGAATTGCCTCTAGCTCCGCTATGAGCCTCAAAGCGGGCAGCTCCGCCATCAGCCTGCTATGGTCAACCTTTGACCAATCAAATCTCCTGATGAGATCGGATTCAATCTAATCAAATCCAATCAGGATTCAAATATGGCAGGTGATTGCCACAATCTCTTGACTCTCTTGAAACGAGTAAGTGGATCAAGGAGAATCAATCAACGATATGGAAAGGATCATAACATATCGGAAAGATCAACCGATTTGCCATTTTCTAGCTCCGCGGAAGCTATTATAGCCTCGCAGCAAGGCTACTTTCCAGATTCAAACAGATTCGGTTCAATCTGTTTCTATATCTTCAAAGGGGACGATTATACCCTTACTTTCCCTATAAATAGCCCGTCAGGGGCACAAGGGAGAGGCATCGGATTGCAGAGGAAGGAGCCATCAATTGCCTTCTGATCGCAAGAATCGATCAATTAGCTTCTTCGACTGAGGCTTCTTCGTAACGCACTGTGCGTTCTCGAATTCAGAGACCTTTTAGAGAATTGCTTTCTCTATCCAGGGTGTTGATACCCTAACATCGTCCTTCTTCCCAAGGAATCTCCGGAACCAGGCGAGAAGGAATTCCTTATCGAAGGCGATTTTGAGAAGCAGCAAGAGGGTTCTACCAATCCTCTATTCTCTGATTCCCGGAACCAGGCGAGAAGGGAATCTCATCGCTCGCATCGTCAAAGGGACAAAGTGGTCGCGCGCTGACCAGACTCCTATCGGCACACTTCTCCAGAATCTCTGAGGGGATCTACTTGTAATCTTTTTAAGAATACTTGTAATTTAGCTCCTCAAACTCTTTTTTGTAAGTTTTTCCCCTTTGCAAACATAATGGAAAACAAATGCTTGATGGTCCAAGGGAATGACTCCCTTGAGGTACATTCGGAACCCACTTAGATTGTGATGATAGTGCTAGTTCTTCATGTAATGAGAATATTGATCCTCATGCTTTGAATGAAGAACTATCAATTGTTTGTGAAAAGTTAATAGAAAATATAAAATTTTGAAAAAGAAAAGTCTAGAAATTGAAAAAGAAAATAAAAGTTTGCATTCTAGACTTGATTGTGTTTTGCAAGAGAAGGTTGAGGTCTATAATGAAAGGGATTCATTAAAATCTCAACTTGAACTTGCACTTAAAGAAAATGAATTTTTAAATCTAAAAATGATTGCCATGAATTTTGAAGAAAAATGAAAATTTATCTTCTAAAGTTGATTTTGTTTTAAAAGAGAATGTGCCTTGAAAAACAAAATAATTTCTATTTCTAATGATTTAGATGTGTGTTTAAAGAAACATATTGTTTTGCAAAATAATATAGATGCACATGTTTGTCATGCTAGTGTAGCTTCTTCATCTAGTCTACCTAATGCATGTACCTCTTCTTCTAAGATTAATGATGATATTTATATGTTAAAAAAGAGAATAGATTGTTTGGGCTCCACTATGAGCCAATGTGCCATGAACCACACACGCTTGGAATCCTTGGTTCGTAAGAAACAAGTTCCAACTTTTATGCATGCATACCCTCCACGGCATATGTCACGAACCGCTCCATCTTGGTGCACTTGGGCTAATCTTGGACTTATTTGGGTTCAACCCATGTGGTGAGAGGTTCTAGAGTCTTCTTGGATGATATTGTAAATATTATATAAAGGGGATATTCTCTAGAAGATTTCATTAGAGGAATATTTCATAGGAGATTCCTAGAGGAATCTAGAAACAAGATATTTAGGGATGAATATATGGAAGGTTCTAGATATTATAGAAGCCTCCAATTCTAGAGAATTCTTGTACAAGGCCTTGGCTATAAATAGGGGCCAAGGGTGCTCATTTGTAATCATCAAGGAAAGCAAGAGTAAGCAATACAAGCTTCCACTTCTTCTCCAAGTGTTCTCTCTCTCTTGAGTGAGTGAGTTTGAGGGTTAGGCTGACTTAGCTTCGCTCCTAAGGAGAAAGAGCGAGGTAAGTGCCGCACGGGTTCGAGTTGTTTGAAGTCAAAAGAGTCCGCCCGTGACAGTTGGTATCAGAGCTTGGTTCGGGAGTGATAATGTCGAGCACCGATCTTCGTTCCGAGGTAGTTGGAGCTGTCGATCCAAAGGATGCCCCCAAGCCTCGTAGGGAGAAGTCCCGAGATGTCATGACGACGCTGGAGGCACGGTTAGCTAAGATGGAGCTTACCGTGGCGGATAAGCTGGAGACTTACGACGAGCGCATCGAGAAGCTAGAGTCTGTGGGAGACGAGCTTCAGGAGGAGATGCAGTCGGCCTTGAATTCCGCCGTCGACATGTTGCAGTAAGGGGACGCTTCCCTGAGGGAGGAGAACGCGGTTCTGCGGAATCACGTGGAGGTACTCTTGAAGGAGTTGGCCGAACTCAAGGGAAGGGTCGACCAACATGATGTCGCATTGGCAACTCGAGGTATGGTGTCGCATCCTCTTATGGCTAAAGATGTGCCCAAGCCGAAGCCTTACAAGGGGTCTCGGAATGCTCGAGAGATTGATAACTTCCTTTGGAGCATGGAAGTCTACTTCAATGCTGTCGGATTTCGAGATGATGCATCCAAAATTCAAGCTGTGCCTCTTTACCTTGAAGACATCGCTACGTTGTGGTGGCGGAGGCGATGTGAAGATATGAAGAAGGGCACGTGTTCCATCAACACATCGGAAGAGTTCAAGGCGGATCTTAAGCTGCAGTTCTATCCGGAGAATGCCGAGGACGAGGCCCGAGGTAAACTCCGACGCCTTACTCAAAAAGGTTCCATTCGTGATTATGTCAAAGAATTTTCAGAACTACTGCTGGAGATCCCCGATATGGGCGAGAAAGACTCCCTATTCTCATTCATGGATGGCCTCTCTGGATGGACCAAGATGGAACTACAAAAGGCGAGGAGTCCAAACCCTTGCCCAAGCCATGCAAGTAGCCGAGTCTCTTATCGAGTTCAAGAAGATGGGAGATTCATCCAAACCAAAAGACAAGAGGGGTAAGCCTGCTAAAGGTGGGGAAGAAAAGGAGAAACCATCTAAGGAGTTCCCACCTAAGCCAGCATTTGAGAAGGGAAAGTTCCGCGGCAACGCCAATGGAGGAAGCGATCGTCTGAAGAAGTTAGCATGCTACTTTTGCGGAGATCCCCACAAAGCCATGGACTGTCCTAAGAGGGCTAATCTCGCTGCTCTTGTCCAAAGAGAAGAAGAGAAGCAACCGGAGAGACTAGACTCCACTCACTTCATCTCCTCAATGCGATCAAGGCAAAAGTAGATGAAAGGCCTCGAGGGGCAATGTCGTCGAGACAACCATTTCCGGTAAGACCTTCAAGGCCTTTCTAGATACTGGAGCTTCTCATCTTCTTATTTCAAGTGATGTTGCAAGCAAGTTGGGTCTTAAGATCTCTAAGGGAGGAGGCACCATTAAGGCCGTCAACTCTAGTCCCACTCCAATCGATGGCGTAGCTCACAAGGTGGATGTGAGCACAGGGAGTGGCATGGCCAGGAGAACCTGACAGTCATAACCATGGACGACTTCGATGTGGTGCTTGGCTTAGAGTTTCTGGACAAAGTGAAGGCCGTGTTGGTTCCCTACACCAACACCATGTGCATCCTTGAGGGAAGGCGTGCACAGTTCAGATCAAGCGGGAGAGTGTATTATCCAAAATGCTCTCGGCATTACAGATATCCAAGGGAGTTCGACGTCATGAGCCGACCTTTCTTGCTACAATTAAGGTGGAGGAAGGCTCAAAGGAAGGAGAGGACGTGCCCAAGGAAATCCGAGGCGTCTTGGAAGCCTACAAGGACATCATGCCCGCCAGGCTGCCAAGCAAGCTTCCACCTAGGAGAGAGGTGGACCACAAAATCGAGCTCGAGTCCGGAACTCGACCCCCGGCTGTAATACCCCGTTCCCGAATACGTACTTAGTTGCGTATTCAGATTTTCGGTCGTATTTTTTCGATTTGTTTCCTGTATTTATTCTGTATTATGAATTCCTTATATGATTGTTTTGTCTTGGAATTGGATTCGTGGACTCGGAGACAGCCCTAGTCTGAACCGAAGGCCCGATCATAGTATATTATTCGATTTAGTCTTTCTGATGTGTAGATTTGACCGATTTCAGTTTCAAATATTATTTTCCAATATATTAGATTTTCCATGATTTTCTAGATTTTTCTTGAATTAAATTGAATTTCTTCAAAACCGGTGTCGGCCAGTGCCGCTGACCGATTCCTGGATTTTTAATTCTCAAACAGTTTGGAATTTCATGATGGTCCTTTAGACTTTATTTCTTAGAATCCTATTTCTTTCTTAAATACTTTTTCTGAGAATTTTATGAATTTATGAAAATTCCACCGGAGTCGGTAGATAATTGGTTCCGGGATTTTTAGTTTTAAAACTATAAAGTATTTCTTAAAACGGATTTCACTATAATTCTTAGTATAATATTCTTGATTTTTGGTAAAATTTGCGAGTCGTTCCGAGATACTTGAATTTCGGACGATTTCGGTATTTTCCGAAATGTTTTCCGTATACTCGGCTTAAACCGGGAACTTGTCTTTTCAATATTTTTATTTTCTAAGTCCAAGAGAAAATCTTCTCTTTATAAATTTCTTTTCCTTTTTCCTTTCTCCTTATTTCTTTCCTTCCTCCACAAGCCAAAAGAATTCCAATTTCCCAATTTTCCAAAATTTCAATTTTCCTCTCCACTCACTTCCACCAACCTCCACCATTAATGCCTTTTTCTCTCTCTCTCCATGGCCGGCCAAGTGGCCAAGAGAGGGACACTCATCCCCCTCCTCCACTTTGCAAAAACCCCCCTCTCATCTACTCTAATTTCACCTCCTTCACAAATTCCAAATCATATATAAACATTTCTTTACAATTCCATCTCCTTTTTCTTCACTTCCACAAAGAAATCCCCTTCACCAAAATCCCTCCTCCATCTCACTCAACCACCAACTTCAAGAGCTTCATCTAGGGCATCATCAAGGTCTTCATCTTCAACCTCCATCTCCCAAAGCAACACCAAGATCATCCTCTCCATCTCAAGCGACAACTACTTTTGGATTGAGGCCATCATCTCCACCTTGGGATCCTTTCGAGTACATCGAGTCTCAATTAAACCATTCAAAGTGAGTATTTCTACTCACCAAGACTTGATCAATTCCTATTGTACTTGTGCCTTCATATCTCGTACACATATGACATCAAATCACATTTTTAGACCATCAAACCCAACCACCAGATTCAGTTCTGTATTCTGTATTCGACCACGATTAGTCGACTTAACCTAGAACCTAGTCGACTTGAACCCTTAAATTGAAACGTAATCTTTTCTGGAAACACAGTTTTAGTCGACTAGACCAAATTACCAGTCGACTAGAGACCCTTAGTCGACTACACCCTTGACCCTAGTCGACTAACCTTTCCTGAACCAAAATCTTAACTCTCTGTATCACAGTATTAGTCGACTTAGCCTAACTATCAGTCGACTTGTCATGTCTGTTAGTCGACTACCCCTATGACCCTAGTCGACTAACTTTTCCTGAATCAGAATATCAACTCTCTGGAACCCAGTTTTAGTCGACTATACCAGACTGTTAGTCGACTAACCCCTCAATTAGTCGACTACTCTTTCCACCTAGTCGACTAACTTTAACTGTTTGTCATAGTTGATTTCTTTCTTGAATATGAACCCTATCCTCTAGACTTGCATCATATATTGGTATTGTTTGACTTGTCACTTGACAAACATCATCTTACCTTCTCTCCTTCTCTCTCCTCTTCTCTCTACATATTTATATCAGGTTTTGTGGCGCATCCCGAGCTTCCGTGGATTTTGGATCTTTTGGCATATTGGTGGTTTAGGCGAGTAGTCTCGCTCTTCTCTTATCTCTATTTGAGTTTCCCGTTTCGCCGGGACGATAAGTATTCCGCTTCTTATTTCCATATTCATGTATTTCACTACAATTGCTTGTATTATGGTAGCTTCATCTTGTACTTGTGCCATGCTATTGATATGCTTACTTCTTTATCATATACCATGCGTGGCCGACCCTTCGTGGTCGTTGGACTTTGAGTTACTTTTATGTTACCTTGCCATACCATTACCTCAGGCTAGTCAGTTGCATGCTTTATTTAACACATGTATATCACCTGACCATCTAGTGTGTTATCACCTGACCACCTGCCATGCTACCACTTGGTAAGACCTTTGTTATATTATGACTTACCCAGACTTATTATCAATCTCTTGGTATGCATGTTACTTGATATACATCACCACTTATCATGCTATCTCTTGACACAAAGCATGATACACCTGATTCTTATAATTATCATGATAAAGGGAATGTAGTACCGGTATTCCAGTTATGTATTCCAGTTATGTATTCCAGTTATGTATTCCAGTTATGATCTTGCTCATTCCCTTGATCTGATAATTATGTTAATAAACCATAAAAAGGACAACCTGTATGGGGAATGGGAGGAAGTGATGGATGCCGGAATGATACCTTGCTTATAGTAGTGGAATAAAATATTGACGATTTGTGTTAGTGGGACTTTGGGCCCACAGAAGATGCGTGTTAGGGGGACTTAGGGCCTCCAAACTGGTCCCAGGTGTATGGGAACTACTATAAGAAGTGATATCAGTTCTCCATCTGCTTCCGTTAACAACCCTTGGCTTGCCTATATATGGATGTATGTGGGTTGGCCGTACACCAGGTCACATACCTAGATATATGGGTCAGACAAGTAATAATAATAATAGATTCCAGTTATAGGTTCATGTTATGATTCCTGTTACACTTGCTATACATGTTATGATTCCCGTTTTGTATTCCTGTTTGACTTTCATATGATTTGCAACTCTGATTCTATACGCTTGGATCTCTGTGGCATGAGATAATGGTATATAGATGAGGGTTTCCTTGTTTGGATTATTCCTTCGATGTATTAGTCTCATGGGACCGTGACTTAAGCGTATACAATCACTTTTGCTTGTAATCAGCTTCACTTGGTTTTCCTGTTTTATGATGATTATGTCATACCCGTTCATATATACTTCATTTGTGTTCTAACCCTCCTGTCTTCTGTACTTGACACCTGTGCTCCTCCTGACTCGCCACCTGGCATCCATATTCCTACTCGCCTGGGGAGTTTCACTGACTCCCCTGGATTCTCATGTCCAGGTTTCGGAGCTTGGAGCGTATGGGTTTCCTGTTGCTGCTCAGAGTAGCGTAGCGGTAGCGTGGACCCCCAGCCGATCATCCAGAGCTCCATCCTTCCAAGCCCCCTTGTGAGTCTCTCGAGTTTTCCTTTGCAAACTCGTGAGTGCCCTTTTTCTATTCATACTTGTACATTTCCTTGTATACTTGTATGTGAGCGCCCTTTTATGCTGTTCATATATGTATATCTCTTGTACTCTCGCATTTGCGCATATCTGTGATGTATTATTATTGTAATATTCATCACCTCTGGTGATAACTCTGTGATTGTATATATATATGTGTTGGAATGTATAATGCACCATTTGCTTCCGTACTCTGATTCTTGTCTGTACTGATGCTTAGCGTATATACGGGAGGGTAGTTCTGACCTACGTATATACGTTGCAGTGACGTCCCCGTATTCGTGGAATCGGGGCGTTACAGGATGGTATCAGAGCTTAGGCTCTAACTTCCTCAGTACGTCCAGAGGGCAAATTAATGGTAATGAAATTTGCAACTGGAATACATGAGTCTTGGTTATACATTCCAACTACAAGTGCAGAGTTATCTATTTCTTGACTATCTTTCCTTTGATTCCTAATCCTTCCTATCCTTTCCCTGTTTTGGTTTTATGAAGCCCTTATACCAACATTAAGATATGATAGACTAGGAAGGTAGTGGCTGGTTCTGCATGAAGCTATTATGTGATCTCTTCGGTGAATTCTATGAAGCTTGGTATTCTCCAGATCGATCTTGATCTGGCTATCTTTCAGAAGTCAGCAGTCGGAATTCTCTGTTGGCCCAAAGGCCTATCACCCTAGTTTTGATGATGATCAACTCATGAAGTTATGATCACTAATGATCTTGTGTTTAATTAGTGACAGATTCCTTATCAAGATCTTAGTAGGTGTGGAGCTTCAACAAAGGATTTAAAGTCAAGTTGGAAGCTAGCACCGGTCGATTCACGAGCCTATGCATCAAGACCACATCTAGAGATGAGCTCGGTGGATTGCATGTGGACCAAGTCAAGAAGATGAGAAGCCTTCAAGGGAAGACTTCAAGAAGTTGAAGACTTGTGTCTAGGTATAAGATTTTTATTTGTTTTAGATAAAAATGTAAAGGATAGATAGTTGGTGGATTGCTCAAGTCTATATCACACACACACTCTTGATTGAAGTTTCATTTAAGATTTCTTTTTCCAACAGAATTTTTTTTGGAAAAAGATTTTTCTTTATGACAAAATTTATCTTGGATTCTGGTATTTCATAGTTTACATATCTTATATCCAAAACCAAGTTTAGTGCTTTATGTCAAAAACTAGATATGTCATCTTGATTGTGTAGTGGATCATATCCACACACACTATGCTTTAAAATGTATCTTGTTTTTGTATTTGATGGAAATTTGGAAAAACATGTTTTTTAGAAAAACAGTTTTTATTTTGAGCCAATATTTCCAAGTTACAAAATAGACCAAAACATCTATAACATGTCTGATTTTGTGCAAGCATGTTTGTCCTTCATAGTATATTGGTAAAACTATTTTTGTAGAATTTCTATGTATTTTTAGGATTTTATAAAAAGATTTATATCCTTTTCAGACCTGGACATTGGCTGACAGGCCAAGTCGGTCGACCGGACCGGTCGACCGATGTGCACAGCCTTGTGCACACTGCCAGCACAGTGGCCGGTCGACCGGGTCGGTCGACCGACCAGGAGAGCTTTTGCTCTCTGGAAATATCAGTCGACCGAGCCGGTCGACCGATAGAGAGTTTGCTCTCTGCTCCAGGAAGTCGGTCGACCGGGCCGGTCGACCGGAGGCTGCAACGGTCGGATTTTTGACCGTTGCCGGTCGACCGGACCGGTCGACCGGTAGCTCTGACAGAACCCCAACGGCTCTATTTTCTGTCAGCCTATAAAAGGGGGTCTTGTCAACTGTTTTGGAGAAGATTTTAGAGACTCTTGATCCAGTTTTTCTGATACTTTTAGAAGAGTTTTCTCCACAAAATTGAGTGCAAATACTTCCCATCTTAAAGGGATTTTATCAAGAGAGTGTAAAAGTGATTTCTTGTGTTTTTACCATAGCTTTCTTTCCTTGATTTCTCACACTTCACTTGAGCATCCATAGACATATCTATCCTATAGGAAAGTGTTGTAGTGAGCCTTTGTAATTGGTGATCAAGTGTTAGATCACCAAAGAGATTTCCATTGTATTTTGAGGAGACGGGCAAGTGTGCTCGTGTGGTAGAGTTCTTGTGTGAACTCGGTGGTTTGAGGTGCGCCCTCATTGAGCCGGTGGGCTTGTGGTGTACGGACAAGGAAGTCCGAGAGCTTGTAGGTGTTGCGGCACCGAGGAGAGATCCGGTGGGATCTTACATAGTGGAAATCCTTCGTGTGTCGAAGGCGGGGATGTAGAGCAAGTGTGCTCGAACCTCGAAACAAACCCTTTGTGTTTGCGATTGCTCACTCTTGCTCTCTTTCTCTTTTTGTCTCTATTTTATATCTTGCATTCAATTTATTGTGTTCATCTTATATATGCATGATATATTCCCTTGTGCTCATAATTGATATACATAATTGCTTGGGATTGTTGTTAACACTAGTATTCAACCAAGAGAGCCAACGCGGCACCTCAACCCATTCAAGGGGAATCTAGAGGAGCTTGTCCAGAGCCTCGCAAGGGGAATTCGGCAACACTCTTGTGTTATACATAAGTGTTTAATTAAAAGAAGTTTAATTTGGTCAACTTAGTTTTAATTCCGCATTATTTGTTCATAAGTGACCATTAGATTAGCCATCACCTATTCACCCCCCCCTCTAGGTGATCTTACATTCTCTACGGATATTCTACATTCTCTACTATATCGTTCAGAGTGATTGATGCCTGGTATTCGGGATTCTTAATTATCGACCTTCTTTATTATGCTCAGGACTATCAGGGTTTTCTTTATCTTCGGTATTCTGGCTCATTTATTGCACAGCCACGACATCAGCAGTATTATTCAGTATTACAATCCACCCACCTTACAAAAAATTGCGTCCTCGCAATTTCATTAAGGGGTGAAATGAACACAAAGGGGACAAAGGCTGGAATAAAGGGCTCATAAAATCAAAACAGGGAATAAGATGAATACAGGAAGGATCAGGATGGAAAATGAAAGAATGACAAGAGAAAAACATTTAGAATGATAATCAACTCAAATGCAAGATATGGGGTAGGGGTTACCATGATATCCCTAAGGCTCCTGATCTGGATACTGGTCTTCACACTCTGCTGTATCGTCTGGCGCCTCTGCTGCCATGATGTAACCTTGGCCTCTACTCTGATCTGATCTAGTCCTCATTCCCCTCTGCTGATGATCATACTGTTGGGGTGGAAATGGAACTCTTTGATCAACAGGATCTGGATTCCTCCTCAGTGGCGGTGCTGGAAGTGCTGGAGCTGGATGTGCTGGGGCTGGAAGAGCTGGTCTGATCGGTGCCACATGTCCAAACTTCCTGTGTGGGCAATCCCTTAGCATATGACTCCCTGACCCGCACACTAAACATAATCCCTTGGCCACTCGACAATCCCTCTTATAATGTCCGAGCCTGTGGCAGAAGTTGCATACAATCTGAGACAGAGGAGGTTGGAATGGTCCTCTCATCATCGGCCATGGGTTGCCCTATCTGCATCCTCCTCATCCATCAACTCAAAAGGCCTCTTCTTGGCCTGGTTCCTCATCTGGTTCACTTTCTTCTTCTCCAGTCCACGCTCTACTTCTCGAGCTATGGTGAGAACTTCTGAATAGGTCTTCAGCTGTTGGGCATCAAGAATACTTGTATGTCCATCTGTAGGCCCTGCTGGAATCTGCTTGCCCGCTTCTCCTCATCCGTCATATACGGGGCAAAGCGGCTAAGTCGGAGAAATTCCGCGGCATACTCATCCACGGACCTATCCCGTTGCTGAAGTCTGATGAACTGCTCTTCCATGTCTTTCTGAGCTGTGACAGGGAAGAATCTGCTGTAGAACTCTTGGAGAATGTGTCCCATGTGACAGGCTTCTCCAATCTTGCCTCCTCAGCTAGCCACCAAGTTCTAGCTATATCCTTCAATTGAATCTTGGCAACCTCCACTTGGTTTCCTCTGGGACACGGGCTGCATTCAACAAGTCTGATGTGTCTGTCAGCCATTGCTCAGCATTCAAGGGTTTCTCCCCACCCGTGAATATGGCTGGCTGCAGTCTTCTGAAATCCGATATATTCCCCGTCCTTTGTCCTTTAGGTGCTGCTAACTCTTGCCGGAGAAGTTCTGTCTGCTGCTGCTGGTTCTCCATCATCATCTGGACAACCCTCAGTATATCCACATTCTCTCCCGCTGCTCCATTCGATGCTGGTCCAGAGTTGCTACGACCCGATCTTCTATCCATGCCTAGTTGATGAAGAATGACTGGAAAGTGATGGAAAAAATGGAAGGATTTCAGGATATGAAGGAAGGAACCAAGAAGAACTAGATAATCAAGAAGGACTAGATGACTTTGTACATTGTAGTTGGCATTAGCAAATTACTAGAATTTGCCGCTTGATTGTACTATAGGTGGGAGAGCCTAAGCTCTGATACCAACCTGTAACGCCCCGATTCCACGGATACGGGGACGTCACTGCAACGTATATACGTAGGTCAGAAAGTGCCCCCACGTATATACGCTAAGCATAAAAGTACAAGCAAGGGATCAGAGTACAACACGAAGCGTGGTATACATACACATGCCAACATAAAAGGTACAAATACAAAGTCATCACAGTGTATGATAAACATTACATATTACATATGTCTTTTATCACATACTAGTCCAAAAGTAGAATATACAAGATAAACACAAAATGCTCACGAGAAGGGTGAAGATCCCGTGAGTCAAAAGAGGAGTCTGGCACGAAAGAACTGGAGCTAGGCTGCCAGCTTACAAGGAAAAGCTTGATCTACTGTGGACAGCTCCACTGCAATCCAAGCTTCAAGACCTGAACATACAAATCCAAGGGAGTCAGGACCTCCCAACAATGAACCGGCTATGTGCCAAGTGGCTAAGAGACAAGAATAGGGGTTAGAACACAAGAGTGGTATACAAGAACAGGTATAGCATAATCATGAAACAGGAAATGCAAAGTAAGGCTGATTACAGGCAAAAGTGATTGTATATGCTTAAGTCACGGTCCCATGAGACTAATACATCGAGGGGATAATCCAAACAAGGAAACCCTCATATATATACCTTTGTCTCATGCCACAGAAATCCCAAGCATATAGAATCAGAGTTGCAAATCATATGACAGTCAAAACGGGAATATATAACAAGAATGATGAGAATCGTAGCAAACATCAAAACAGGAATCATCACTGGAATCATGACATAACGAGTAGACTAGGAGTCATAACATAACAGGTCTCTATTATTATTATTACTCGTCTGACCCATATATCTAGGTATGTGCCCGGGTGTACATCCCATCACACATACATCCATATATAAGCTATCCGAGGTTTGTTAACGGAAGTAGATGGAGACTGATAGAACTTCTTAGTGGTTTCCATACACCTGGAACCGGCTTTGGAGGCCCAAAGTCCCCCTAACAGTAATATCATAACACTTACCGCCAGTATATATACATATATATATATACTTTTATATCCCATCACTATAAGCAAGATATCATTCCGGCATCCATCACTTCCTCCCATACCCATACAAGTTGTAGTTTATTAGCATAATTATTAGTTTACGGGAATAAACGGTCATAATAGGAATAGCCCAACAGATTCAAGAGGTGGCCCCCACAGATTCAAGAGGTGGCCCCCACCGTGTGGTGTGGCACTTTGTTCAATGTGGCACTTTGCTCTGTGGGAATGGATTCTAGAGGTGGCCCCCACCGAGTATGGTGTGGCACTTAGTTCCATAACAATAACAACAATAGGACAGGGTTCCCGTAAACATAATAATCATAAAGTCAAGTATGTCATGCTGGGTGTGAAGTGATAGCATGACAAGTGGTGATATTGCAAACAACCAAACATAGTAAGAGATCGATATAGTCCGGGTCAGTCATGTTATAACAATAGGGTTTTGCCAAGTGGTGGCATGCCAGGTGGTCAAGTGATAACACATTGGAGGTCAGGTGATATACATGTGTTAAAAGGAAACATGAAACTGATAGTTCTGAATTATGGTAAGACAAGTGGAAACATAAGGACAATGCAGAGTTCGACGACCTCGAAGGGTCCGCCACGCATGGTATTCATTAAAGAAGCAAGAACATCACATGCATGGTACAAGCATCATAATGAAACAAGCAAATGTTTGACAATACATAAACATAGAAATGTGAAGCGACAAGAGGTGATACACATCAAGTAATAGGTCATGAAGTACAAGTCATGAAGTACATGAACCAGGTATAAGATCCAAAGTTAAGAAAGAAACTAACTATAACAAACAGCCTAAGTTAGTCGACTAAGGTCAAGGGAATAGTCGACTAATAGAAGGGTTAGTCGACTAACAGTAGGGTCTAGTCGACTAAAACTGTGTAACAGAGAGTTGGGTTTCTGATTCAGGAAATGTTAGTCGACTAGGTTAGGAGGGGTAGTCGACTAATAGAAGGGTCAAGTCGACTAACAGACACTTAAGTCGACTAAATCTGTGATACAGAGAGTTAGGTTTTGATTCAGGAAGAGGTAAGTCGACTAGGGTAAAAATAGTAGTCGACTAGGCATCTCTAGTCGACTGGTAATAGGGACTAGTCGACTAAAACTGTGTAATCAGAAAAGGCTAAGTTTCAGCTAAGGGTTTCTAGTCGACTAGGTTCTAGGTCAAGTCGACTAATCATGGTCGGGAAGCAGATTACAGAACAGAATTTGGTGATTGTCCTTGATGACTAAAAATGTGATTTTTATGACATGTGAACACAAGATATGGAGATACAAGTATACTAGGAATGGAACAAGTCTTGGTGAGTAAAAATACTCACTTGGAAGGGCTTGATTGAAGCTCTACGAGTCCGGGAAGTTTGTGGTCGTCAAATTGATCCACCGCGATGAAATCGACGAAGAAGGAGACGATCCCAATCCAAGAGTGGTCGTTGAGGTGGAGGTGAAGACCTAGGTGATGCCCATGAAGTTGGTGGTGGTGGAGTTGAAGAAGATGGTGGAGGTTAGGGTTCTTGGTGAAGGTTAGATGGTGAAGAGAGTGAAAAAGGGAGTAGAAATGTAAAGGGAAGTTTAAATAGGGATTTGATTTTGTGAAGGAGGTGTAAATTATGTAGATGAGAGGGGGCTTTGTGCAAATGAGGGAGTGAGGTGATCTCTTGGCCAATCATGGCTTGCCAAGAGAGGGGGGAGGTGTCCCTACTATGGCCACTTGGCCGGCCATGGAAGAGAGAGAAAGAGAGGTGGAAGTGTGTGGAATTTGGAGAAAGTGGGATTTTGGAAAATTAGAAAATTGGAAAAGAGGAATTCTTGTGGCTTGTGGAAGAAGGAAAGAAATAAGGAAAAGGAAAAAGAATTTAATAAGAGAAGATATTTTCTCTTGGGCTCAGAATAAAGCTGTTGAAAATACAGAATCCCGGGTTCGAATCGAGGATGCGGAAAACAATTCGGAAAATACCGGAATCGCCCGAAATTCAAGTATCTCGGAACGACTCGCAAATTTACCCAAAATCAATAATAATATATGAAGACTCATAGTGAAATCCTTTTTAAGAAATACTTTATAGTTTTAAAACTAAAAATCCCGGAATCAGTTACCTACCGACTCCGATGGAATTTTCATAAAATCATAAAATTCTCAGAAAAAGTATTTAAGTAGGAAATGTAATTCTAAAAGATAAAGTCTAAAGGACCATCATGAAATTCCAAACAGTTTGAGAATTAAAAATCCGGGAATCGGTCAGCGGCACTGGCCGACACCGGTTTTGAAGAAATTCAATTTAATCCAAGAAAATCCAGAAAATCACAGAAAATCTAATATATTGGAAAATAATATTTGAAACTGAAATCGGTCAAATCTAATCACCGAAAAGGCCAAATCGAATAATATACTATAATCGGGTCTTCGGTTCAGACTAGGGCTGACTCCGAATCCACGAATCCAATTCCAAGACAAAACAAGCATACAAGGAATTCATAATACAGAATAAATACAGGAAAACAAATCGAAAAATACGATCGAAAATCTGAATACGCAACTAAGTACGTATTCCGGGAACGGGGTATTACACCAGGTCACATACCTAGATATATGGGTCAGACAAGTAATAATAATAATAGATTCCAGTTATAGGTTCATGTTATGATTCCTGTTACACTTGCTATACATGTTATGATTCCCGTTTTGTATTCCTGTTTGACTTTCATATGATTTGCAACTCTGATTCTATACGCTTGGATCTCTGTGGCATGAGATAATGGTATATAGATGAGGGTTTCCTTGTTTGGATTTTCCTTCGATGTATTAGTCTCATGGGACCGTGACTTAAGCGTATACAATCACTTTTGCTTGTAATCAGCTTCACTTGGTTTCCTGTTTATGATGATTATGTCATACCCGTTCATATATACTTCATTTGTGTTCTAACCCTCCTGTCTTCTGTACTTGACACCTGTGCTCCTCCTGACTCGCCACCTGGCATCCATATTCCTACTCGCCTGGGGAGTTTCACTGACTCCCCTGGAT
This sequence comes from Agave tequilana, assembly GCA_038442645.1. Classification (NCBI taxonomy): domain Eukaryota; kingdom Viridiplantae; phylum Streptophyta; class Magnoliopsida; order Asparagales; family Asparagaceae; genus Agave; species Agave tequilana. Next base: position 370,263 of record JAVJIF010003180.1, read on the forward strand.
TCTCATGTCCAGGTTTCGGAGCTTGGAGCGTATGGGTTTCCTGTTGCTGCTCAGAGTAGCGTAGCGGTAGCGTGGACCCCCAGCCGATCATCCAGAGCTCCATCCTTCCAAGCCCCCTTGCGAGTCTCTCGAGTTTTCCTTTGCAAACTCGTGAGTGCCCTTTTTCTATTCATACTTGTACATTTCCTTGTATACTTGTATGTGAGCGCCCTTTTATGCTGTTCATATATGTATATCTCTTGTACTCTCGCATTTGCGCATATCTGTGATGTATTATTATTGTAATATTCATCACCTCTGGTGATAACTCTGTGATTGTATATATATATGTGTTGGAATGTATAATGCACCATTTGCTTCCGTACTCTGATTCTTGTCTGTACTGATGCTTAGCGTATATACGGGAGGGTAGTTCTGACCTACGTATATACGTTGCAGTGACGTCCCCGTATTCGTGGAATCGGGGCGTTACACCGGCCATGGGTCCTTATCGCATGGCGCCACCAGAACTGGAAGAACTTCGAAAGCAGCTGAAGGAGTTGTTGGATGCCGGATATATTCGTCCGTCGAAGGCTCCCTATGGTGCACCAGTGCTCTTCCAGAAGAAGCACGATGGTTCGTTGCGGCTTTGCATCGACTACCGAGCGCTAAACAAGATCACGGTGAAAAACAAGTACCCTATTCCTCTGATAGCGGACTTGTTCGACATGTTGGGTCAAGCAAGATACTTTACCAAGCTTGACTTACGCTCGGGGTATTATCAAGTGCGGATTGCAGAAGGAGATGAATCGAAGACCGCGTGCGTGACCAGGTACGAATCGTATGAGTTTCTAGTTATGCCATTCGGTCTCACCAACGCACCGGCCACATTCTGCACTCTGATGAATAAGGTGTTGGAGCCCTTCTTGGACCATTTTGTGGTGGTCTACCTGGACGATATTGTGGTTTATAGCCAGACCATGGACGAGCATGTGGAGCACTTGAGGTAGGTGTTTCAGGCCCTCAGAAGCAACGAGCTTTACGTGAAAAGGGAGAAGTGCTCGTTCGCACAAGAGGAGGTGATGTTCCTCGGCCACACCATTGGAAGAGGAAAGATTCGGATGGATCAAGCCAAGATCCAGGCCATATTAGAGTGGGAACCTCCCACCAAGGTGACGGAGCTGCGATCTTTTTCTTGGCTTGGTAAACTACTATCGGAGGTTCATCAAGAGCTATTCGGCGATGGCTGCTCCACTTACCGACTTGCTGAAGAAGAATCAGGCTTGGGATTGGAGTTCGAAGTGCCAGGGGGCGTTCGAGGCTTTGAAGAGAGCTGTGATGGAAGAACCAGTTCTCGCACTACCCGACTTCAGCAAGCCATATGAAGTGCACACCGACGCGAGTGACTTCGCGATTGGAAGGGTGTTGATGCAGGAAGGACACCCTGTGGCCTATGAGAGTCGGAAGCTCAACGATACCGAGAGGCGGTATGCCGTACAGGAGAAGGAGATGACAGCTGTGGTTCACTGCCTTCGAGTATGGAGACACTACCTACTTGGTTCGAGGTTCGTGGTGAAGACGGATAATGTGGCCACCAGCTACTTCCAGACCCAAAAAAAGTTGTCTCCCAAGCAGGCGCGATGGCAAGACTTCCTAGCCGAGTTCGACTATGTGCTCGAGTACAAACCGAGAAGAATCAATTTAGTAGCAGATGCACTAAGTCGAAAGGCTGAGTTTGCCGCTATGCTAAGTCATCCTCAGAGTCCCTTACTTGACCGCATCAAAGAAGGCTTGGCTCAGGACCCTACAGCCAAGAACATGATGGAATATGCTAAGGAGGGTAAGACTCGGAGGTTCTGGCTAGAAGGAGATCTGCTTTATACAAAGGGGAGGCGGTTGTACGTGCCGCTGTTCGGGAACCTGAGGAGGGAGCTTCTCAAGGAGTGTCATGACTCCCAGTGGGCAGGACATCCAGGTGTGCACCGTACTTTAGCTCTCACAGAAGAAAATTATTATTGGCCTCGCATGAGGGATGATGTTGAGGCCTATGTGAAGACTTGTCTTGCGTGCCAACAAGACAAGACAGAGCAAAGGGTACCGGCCGGATTGCTGGAACCACTACCGATTCCAGAGCGACCTTGGGAAAGCATCTCCGTGGACTTCATCATGGGCTTACCCAAGTCCGAGGGGTGCAATATTATTATGGTGGTAGTCGACCGGTTCTCAAAGTATGGTATCTTCATTCCAGCCCCAGCCAAGTGTCCAGCCGAAGTAGCAGCCCCACTATTCCTGAAGCATGTGGTGAAGTATTGGGGTTTGCCGAGGACGATCGTGAGTGATCGAGATGGCCGCTTCACAGGCAGGTTCTGGACGGAGCTCTTCAAGCTTATGGGGTCAGACTTGAACTTCTCCACTAGCTTTCACCCTCAGACGGATGGCCAGACAAAGCGGGTGAATGGCTTGTTGGAGGTCTACCTGAGGCACTATGTGAGTGCCAACCAGCAGGATTGGGCGAAGCTTCTGGATATAGCCCAGTTCTCCTATAACCTACAGAGGAGTGAGTCTACCGGGAAGAGTCCGTTCGAGATCGTTACTGGACAACAGCCGCTTACTCCCAACTCCATTGCTATAGGCTATAAGGGAAATAGCCCGGCTGCCTACAAATTTGCTAAGGGATGGCAAGAGCAGAACGAGCTGGTGCGTTCGTGTCTGAGCAAGGCGGCCAAGAGAATGAAGAAATGGGCTGATAAGAAGAGAAGACACGTTGAGTATCAGGTTGGTGACCTAGTCCTTGTCAAGCTATCTACTTTGGATCGGCACAAGGGACTACACAAGAGCTTGATAAGGAAGTACGAAGGCCCATTTCCAATTGAGAAAAGAGTAGGGAATGTAGCCTACAGGGTACAACTTCCCTCAACAGTGAAGTATCATCCGGTCTTTCATGTGAGCATGTTAAAGCCTTACCATAAGGACGCGGAAGATCTGGATCGTGGGAAATCCAGCCGAGCACCAGCAGGAATTCGCATGGAGTTCGACAAGGAAGCAGAGGAGATCATAGCAGATAGGACGGTTCGTGAAGCAAATAACCACCCGAGGTTAGAATACTCTGTGAAGTGGAAGGGATTGCCAGATAGCGAGAGCAGTTGGGAACCGGCACGAGCTCTTTGGCAGTTCAAGGACTTGATCAAGAAGTTCCATCAGGAGAAAACTCAGCGATGAGGGCATCGCTTGGATAGGTGGGGGAGAATATCACGAACCGCTCCATCTTGGTGCACTTGGGCTAATCTTGGACTCATTTGGGTTCAACCCATGTGTGAGAGGTTCTAGAGTCTTCTTGGATGATATTGTAAATATTATGTAAAGGGGATATTCTCTAGAAGATTTCATTAGAGGAATATTTCATAGGAGATTCCTAGAGGATTCTAGAAACAAGATATTTATGGATGAATATAAGGAAGGTTCTAGATATTCTAGAAGCCTCCAATTCTAGAGAATTCTTGTACAAGGCCTTGGCTATAAATAGGGGCCAAGGGTGCTCATTTGTAATCATCAAGGAAAGCAAGAGTAAGTAATACAAACTTCCACTTCTTCTTCAAGTGTTCTCTCTCTCATGAGTGAGTGAGTTTGAAGGTTAGGCTGACTTAGCTTCGCTCCTAAGGAGAAAGAGCGAGGTAAGTGCCGCACGGGTTCGAGTGGTTCGAAGTCAAAAGAGTCCGTCCGAGACACATACACATGCTTCTCACGGACACACCCATCACCATATGTATGCTCATGTGTACACTTGTACACATTGTGGACGTAAGGGCCACCTTGCTAAATTTTGTTTTGATCGTATACATGATTGTAATTTAGCAAAGAAGTTTGTTTGGGTTAGAGAAGGGACTAACCCCATGGACCCAATAAGATGTGGGTACCAAAGACCACCCCTCCTATTTTTAATGTAGGTGTGGGCTCTCACATGACGTGAGAGTGATGACACCTTGGAGTGGATGCGTTCCGTACTTAAAGGAAATCAATTGGATGCATCACTTTCAAGGGAAGATTTGGTGGAGATGACCACCACATTTTGGAGACAAGAAAAGTTGCTTCTTCGGTTTTGGTAACAATCCTTTACTCCCATTTATTGTTTACATGTTTTCCATTTCATTGTTTATAGCATGTTTTTGATGTCTATGGATTAGTATGAAAATACCATGTTTATTAGATCCTTGACATACATGTATAGTATTTGAGACACACATGCTTATATGACCTCATACTTAGTGTTCTCACTTTTGTTTAAGCTATAATGTACATCATGAATGTAATACATGTGAATTTTCATAGTAATCATGTTTTAGTTTTATCATGATGATTTTTATATGTGTTTTGATGCCTCATGTTGTAGATTACTTGTTTAGATGTTAGTTTTCACTAAAACTAGAAGATTTATACTTGTGCATATAGTGGGCCACAAATAAATCTATATATATTTGAGCTTGATTGCTTATTTGAACCCATTAGATGTGCTAGTATAGTCTAGTTTTGATGATTCATACATTTTAAACTTGTATTCCCATTTTGGATTTGTTTTATGATTTTTCACTTCATGTATATGTTTGTATTGCCAAACTTTAAGATATACATGTATACCCCTTTGAGTCATTTGCCTTTCATGCAAATTTATATATATGGACTCAATTGTGTTTTGAGATATGTATGTATACTTATTGTGTTGACAATTCATACATATACCTTGAAATTTGCTTTGGTGAAAATTTAGTTTTTCGTGTTTTTGTGTTTAATTGTTTAACTTCATGTATATGTCTATCATGTCCAAACTATTAGATATACATGTTTATCCTTTTTGAGCCACGTGCCTTAATGCATATATTTTGTGGACTCGTTGTGTTTTGGATATGTATGTATATTTTAATTTGTACTTGACATACATATGCCATGAAGATTAAATAAGTTTGATGATTTTCGTGTTTTCAATGTTTAAGGAATAATTGAGCTTAATTGAATACTTTCAGGATTATGATATTCACACTTTATTTGTACACTCACATTTATTGCTTGCTCATGTTTTGTATTCATGAGTCATATTTATGCCTAATAGAATTAGAGCGTTGATTATATTGTGGATTTCATGTTTTATGAAAATTATTTTTAGTTTATTCCGTGCTTGAAGGATTTCGCACTAGTTAACAAGTTTTTCATTTTGACTAGTTCGTATTCTTCATTTTGGTAGAGTTTTTCAAACTAAGCTTATTTTTAAATCTATTTTTGAAAACCCCTACCATCCACGGGAGGTTGGATGGGAGTCCATGCCTTGTATGTTTATATTGAAAAACATTTAAACTTGTGCATGAGATGGGAGGATTAGTTATATGAGTTATACCATGCTTTTATTATTATGTCAATTGGTATCATTGAACTCTTTCAATTGGTATCAATTTGATTTTTTTGTATACTCATATGTTTATTGTGTATGTATATTTTCAATAGGTATCATCTATTGGTGATTGGTACTCATTCTATTTCATACACATATACTTGTTTTATTTGTGCTTAAGATATAAAATTTTCACACAAATCTTGTTTATGTTAGAGCTTGAGCTTCTACTTTATTTCAATTGATTTAGTTTTCAATTGGTATCTTATTTCAAGCCTAAGCATAGTTTTTGTTGGTATTTCATAAAGGGGGAGAAAATTCGATTTTCATATTTCGATTGGTATTTAGTTTTTCACTCCCTTGCTTTATGATAGAAAATTATAATGGTTAATTTCAATTGATATCAAGATGTTTATTTAAAAATTTTGAATTGGTATCTAAAAATTTTGTTTAAAGAAAAATATTCAAAAGTTTTGTTTTGTATTGACTATATGCAAGGAGAGCTTAACATCTCTTCTACATATAAATTCATGTTGAGTGTATTGTGTATGAAGAGCTTAACATCTCTTCTTTATGTGGTACACGTGTGTAGGTGGAGCTTCACATCTCCTCTTATGTATTACATAATGTGTGGTATGTGAATTAGGGCTTAACATCCCTCTTTCATGTAATGCATATGTGTAGGGAAGCTAACTTAGTTTCTTCCTCTTCATGAATGTATATAGCATATAACATTTATTGATCTTTATTTATTTTCAATTGGTATCAAGATGCTTCATTGATATATTTTTCTATTGATATCATATTGATTGTCACCCCTTATTGACTTTGTTTTTTGTTTTAGACAAAAAGGGGGAGAACATTGTTTTGTTGTTTTGATTAACAAATAGGGGAAGAAAGATTTTTACCCCTCATTTTATTGTTTTTGATTGTTTACCCCTTTGTTGATGAGTGACAAAAAGGGGAGAAAGATTTGAGTTTTATATGCATACTTATGTTTTTGCATATATTAAGTTTTATTGGTATCTAGAGCATTTAGTGTTTTTGTTAATATTTTATTAATTTAATTGGTAACTAGAGCTTCCAGAACATGTTTATGTACATTCATTGCATATTTATTGTTTATTTGTTTATGCATGAGTTAAGGGGGAGCTTCTTTGAAGCTTAACTTTAATCCATGCATATATAACTCCATGAGTTTTGTCATCATCAAAAGGGGGAGATTGTTGGCCCAAAGGCCTTCCACCCTAGTTTTGATGATGATTAACTCATGTAGTTTTGTTTACTAATAATCTTGTGTTGTTTAAGTTTCAGATCATTAACCAAGATATTAGTTGATGATTAGCTTCAACAAGGAGTTTAGAAGCTTTTCATAATAATTCCAGGGCCAAAGCATCAAGATCATACATTACCTAGCCCATGGATGGAGCTTTGGAGCAAGTTAACTTGAAGATGAAGATCATCAAGAAGACTTAGGTATCCATAGTTTAGTTAGTGTGTTTAGATCCAATTTGTAAAGTTTAGTATAGTTGATATGCTCAAGTGCACAACACACAAAAGATTTATGTTTTGGATTTGGTTTTCATGAATAGTAGATCAAAATAAGTTTACTTTATTTCTATGTATATTAGATATGTTCTAGATATACATACATGCTTTAAACTTGCTAGACAAACTTATTTTGACTATCCTATTCATGTATTGAAAAATCTAGTTTGATAAAAATACAAGTTTTGGTTTTTGGTAAAAATGATAAAACTATTTTTGGTGATTTTTAGAAGTGTTAAAAGATTTTTAGAAAAAATATTTTACACTATTTTTCTCACCCAGATTTCTATTTCAGGCTTCAATCAGTCGACTAAGTCAACTGACCTAGTCGACTTGGCTGAAGTCGGTCGACCGGGCCGGTCGACCGACGTGCACAAATCTGTGCACGTTTGGCAGACACTGGGACGGTCGACCGTCCGGGTCTGAGAGCAGTGCTCTATATTTGTTTGGGTCGACCGGGCGGTCGACCGGGTTTGCCCAACGGTCAAAAATATGACTGTTGGCGGTCGACCGGCGGCCGACCGCCAAGCCTGTCAGGCTGCCACATCAGCCTAACGGCTAGTTTCTGGTTTGGCCTATATAAACCCCATCTCTTTGGGTTTTTGGCCAAGGTTTTTAGAAGAGAAAAATACCCAGTTTTCCTGAGTTTAAAACAAGTTTTTCAAAAGAGTTTTTGGGCTTTAAACTTCTCATCTTTATTGTTTTGAGTTTTTGGAAAATCAAAGAAAACTAGGTTGGGATATTGATTTGATCTTTCATTTTCTATCTTCTACAAGAGATTTCCCAATTAGTTTTTCTTTGTTGCTTGTTTCCAAAAACACTTGTTTTCCACACTTGAGCTATCATACTATCCTAATCTATTAGGATCCTTGTTTTGTGGAAAAGAGAGAAAAGAGAAGTGTTTGAGGTTAAGCCTCCAAGATTGTAAACCCTCCTTGCTTTTGTTGTATCCCTCTTTGGTAGAGGTTGATCGGAGTGGTATTGTGTTTGGATCCCTCTTCGGTAGAGGTGATTGTGTTGTATTGGCTACGGGCCTTATCTCTCTTCGGTAGAGGTGGATTGTGGTTGTATTGCTCGGTGGCATTGAGAGAGGAGTTCGGTACTCCTATAGTGGATTGAAAATCCTACACGGTGGTGTAGGCGGGGATGTAGAGCAAGGTGCTCGAACCTCGAAACATATCATTGTGTTTGCGTTTGATTCACTTGTCTCTAACTCTCTCTCTTTACATTTGTGCAAAGCATCATATTTCATTCACATCATACATATCATATTTGCTTGTGTATTGCCTTGCATCTTTCATATTGCTTATACTTATATGCTTGGCTTGATTGTGTGTGTGCCTCACTTATACTTAACCACAAGAGCTTCACATAGCACCTCAACCCATTCAAGGGGAATCAAGAGGAGTTAGTCCAGAGCCCTTCACGGGGAATTCGGCTACACTTGTGTGTTGTATTAAGTGTGTTGCAATAATTTGCATTAGCTTCCGCATCTAGCGCATTTAGTTCCTAGATTAGCACTTAACCTATTCACCCCCCCTCTAGGTGTTTTTCAAATGAAACATGCTAAAACAATGAATATTAAAAGCATGTAAACAATAAATGGGAGTAAAGGATTGTTACCAAAACCGAAGAAGCAACTCCTTGTCTCCAAAACATGGTGGTCATCTCCACCAAATCTTCCCTTGAAAAGTGATGCATCCAATTGATTTCCTTTAAGCTCGGAACGCATCCACTCCAAGGTGTCATCACTCTCACGTCATGTGAGAGCCCACACCTACATCAAAAATCTTAGGGGAGGTCTTTGGTACCCATATCTTGTTGGGTCTATGGGGTTAGTACCTTCTCTAACCCAAACAAAATTCTTTGCTAAATTTGAGACATGTAATCTATCAAAGTAAAATTTAGCAAGGTGGCCCTTACGACCACAATGTGTACAAGTGTACACATGAGCATACATGTGAGAAGTGTGTCCGTGAGGAGCATGTGTATGCCGTGGAGGGTGTGCATGCATAAAGGATGGAACTTGTTTCTTTCGAACCAAGGTTTCCAAACGTGAGTGATTCATGGCACATTGGCTCATAGTGGAGCCCAAACAATCAACCTTCTTCTTAAGCAAACAAATATCTCATTAATCTTAGAAGAAGAAGTGGAGCATGCAATGGGTGAAAGTTGTGATACTACCCTAGCATGGCAAACATGTGTATCAATCTTATTTTGCAAAACATCATTTTTCTTTAAACAAACATTTAAATCATTTGAAATAGAAATAATTTTGTTTTTCAAAGCAACATTCTCTTTAAAAACAAAATCAACTTTTGAAGACAAATTTTCATTTTTCTTCAAAATAACATGGCAATCATTTTTAGATTTTAAAACTCATTTTCTTTTAAAACATGGTCTAGTTGAGACCTCAATGAATCCCTTTCATTATAGACCTCAACCTTCTCTTGCAAAACATTGTTAAGTCTAGAATGCAAACTTTTATTTTCCTTTTCAATTCCTAGACTTTTCTTTTTCAACAAATTATATTTTTCAATTAATTTTTCACATACAATTGATAGTTCTTCATTAAAGCATGGGGATCAACAAAATCATTTGAAGAACTAGCACAATCATTACTATCTAGTTGAGATTCCGAAAGTACCTCAACGGAGTCATTCCCTTGGACCGTATAGCATTGTTGCGGCTCGGATTCTCCACTAGATTCCTCTTCTTGTTGGACAGACAATTGAAGCTTGGAGGAGGTGGTGGTTGTCAACAAATTCCACACTGCAAACGCGAAATCAAAGTTAGAAATACGTAAAAGATATTCTTTAGGAAGTGTGCTTCTAATGGCCTCAAAGGCTTGTGCATTGGCCCCTATATGCTTGCTATCACTAAGATAGGATTCCTTGGTAATGGCAAGATGAACCTTATAACCTAGGGTTTGTAGATAAATGGCCATCCTAGTCTTCCAAACAACAATGTTGGAAGGGTCAAAACTAGGTGGGGTCATGAAGTCCATGATATAAACTATATGTGTACAAACAAGCAAATGCAAATGTAGATTAGCAAACAAATGGATCTTACTCCTAGGATGTTAAGCCTAAGTATCAGGAGCAATAGCTCTGATACCAATTGAAAAACACCTAGAGGGAGGGTGAATAGGTGTAAGTGCTAATCTAGGAACTAAATGCGCTAATGCAAATTTTGCAATCACACTTAATACAACACACAAGTGTAGCCGAATTCCCGTGAAGGGCTCTGGACTAACTCCTCTTGATTCCCCTTGAAGGGTTGAGGTGCTATGTGAAGCTCTTGTGGTAAGTATAAGTGAGGCACACACACAATCAAGCCAAGCATATAAGGATGAGCAATATGAAAGATGCAAGGCAATACACAAGCAAATATGATATGTATGATGTGAATGAAATATGAGCTTTGCACAAAATAGAGAGAGAGAGAGAGTTTAGAGTCAAGTGGATCAAACGCAAACACAATGATATGTTTCGATGTTAGAGCACCTTGCTCTACATCCCCGCCTACACCACCGTGTAGAGGATTTCAATCCACTATAACGTCCACCGAGGACTCCCACCGAGGGAACCTTCACCGAGAAGGATTTGTTACAACAAAGGGAGTACCGAACTCCTCTCTCAAACAACCACCTCACAACTGAGGGGTAGGCCGGTAGCCAAACAACAACCAATCACCTCTACCGAAGAGGGATTTACAAACCAACTCCACCTCTCACTAGAGGGAGCAACACCCGATCACCTCTACCAAAGAGGGATACAACAAGAACAAGGGTGTACAACAAGGGTGGTTCTTTCAACCACAAACAATCTCTCTTTTTCACAAAAACAAGATCCTAATAGAATAGGATAGTATGATAGCTCAAGTGTAGAATCAAGGTGTTTTTGAAAACAAGCAACAAAGAAAATCTACTTGGGAAATGTCTTGTAGATGATAGAAATAAAAGACCAAATCAATATCCCAAAAACCTAGTTTTCTTGATTTTTCAAAAACCCAAAACAATAAAGATTGGAAGTTTAAAGCCCAAAAACTCTTTTGAAAACTTATTTTAAACTCAGGAAAACAGAGAATTTTTCTCTTGTAAAACCTTGGCAAAATCCCAAAGAATTGGGGTTTATATAGGCCATCAGAAAACTAGCCGTTAGGCTGATTTGGCAGCCTGACAGGCTACCGGTCGACCGGCCCGGTCGACCGCCAACGGTCACAAAATGTGACCGTTGGGCAAACACGGTCGACCGGCACGGTCGACCCAAACAAACAGAGAGCACTGCTCTCAGACCCGGTCGACCGCCCGGGTCGACCATCCCAGAGCTGCCAAACGTGCACAGATTTGTGCACGTCGGTCGACCGGCCCCGGTCGACCGACTTCATCCCAAGTCGACTTGGTCAGAAGACTAGTCGACTAGTTGAAGCCTGAACAGAAAACTGGGTCAGAAAAACAGTTTAAAAATATTTGAAAAATCTTTTAACACTTCTAAAAATCACCAAAACTTGTTTTAACATTTTATATTAAAACACAAACAAGTGATAAAAATTTCAAGACATATATCAATCATATCAATTCATTTTGAGTCTTGCAAATTTTATCAAAACCAAACACTTGTATTTTATCAAACTTGATTTTTTCAATACATGAATAAGATAGTCAAAATAAGTTTGTATAAGTCAGTAAGCATGTATGTATATTGAACATATCTAATATACATAAAAACTATGTAAACTTGTTTTGATCTACTATTCATGAAAAACAAAAACCAAAAATATAACGTGTGTGTTTGTGCACTTGAGCATATCAAACTATTCTTATCTTTACAAATGGATCTAAAACACATTAAACTATGGATACCTAAGTCTTCTTGACGATCTTCATCTTCAAGGCGACTCGATCCACAAAACACCGTGATCCATGAGCTAGGCAAGGTATGATCTTGATGCCTTGGCCTGGAATCACCATGAAAAGCTTCTAACTCCTTTGTTGAAGCTAATCACCAACTAATATCTTGTTAAAGGATCTGAAACTTAAAATCACAAGAATATTAGTAAACATAACTAATGAGGTTAATCATCATCAAAACTAGGGTGGAAGGCCTTTGGGCCAACAATTTTTTCTCTCAGCAATACCATGTTGACGAGGTGTCCTGATATGGTGTACTAAGTGATAATACCACTCTTCAGAAATTGACAAATGATTCTGGCATTTACCTGATTCGTCATATCTGTCATAGTACTCACCACCATGATCAGATCTAACAGCTTTAAACATGTCCAATGATGGGCTTTCTCATGGAACAAGTGTAGGTGGTACCTATAACGAGAGTAATTGTCTGTAAAGTGATGAAATATTCATGACCATTCCAAGAAGCTGTAGGGAATGGACCACAAATGTCTGTATACACCAAATTAAGACACCTGAACTTCGTCTAGTACCAAACTTTCTAATGTTTCTTTAATTAATTTTCGGTTAGTGCCTATGCTATTCACATATAGAGATTCAGTATATAAAGCATGAAGTTTTAATTTATATAGCCATCAATCAGAATTCTAGTACCAACAACTTATATTTGAAAAAAATAGACTAAGCATTTCATTATCAAGAGTGACAGTAAAACAAGATCTGTCTAACAAATGAAATAGAAATATGATTCCGCTTAAAAAAAACGGTACACATAAAGTCTCATCCAAATCTAAAACCAAAAAACCAGAATCTAATTTAAGCCTACAAACTCCAACAACTTTAATTGCAACTTTATTTCCATCACCCATGTATACGTATCGCTCAGCTGGGCTGGGCCTCCTTGGGTTTGGAAGTTCCGCATTGAATCGCTTATGTGAATTATCTATTCATAATTTATAAAGTGGCACTATAGCTAAATTAATCTCAAAACAAACATAAATATGAGATAAACCCGCTAAATAGCCATTTCTGATACTTTATGCATTCCTACTTGAGGTGGTTTACTTTCTTACAAAAGAAGTATGCAATGACCTTAGGCTACTTTTTCTGCACTTTTTCACTTAGGATCAGCCACTGTAGTGGTATTTATGTTCCTCCCTTTAGTTTCACTTTCCTTTCTTATTAGAAGTTTACCCTGGATGCTAAGTAAGCACTGACTTTATCAGGCATAGAACCCCTAATAGTTATAGGAATAGTGTACTTTATGACCATTAGACACATCTTGTAAGATCTCTCCCACTTACCATAATTGACCTTTTCTTTACTGAACTTTTATTAGTGATAGTAGAGATCCATCAATCTTTAAGGTGTACTCTAGGTGCATGAATTCAAGAACGATCATTTACGTGGTCTACCACTTCTTAAAGTTTGTACCATTCAATTTATACTACATAAGTATACAATTTCTCATCAGTTTAACATAAACATTGCATTTAAAAAATTCTACTGTAATAGCCATAAAAATGAATTTCAGAAAATGCAACCAGTTTAACCGATAGAGCTGCCGGTTAAACTTTCAGAACAAGTTGTGTCTCTATATGCCAACACTGTACTGGCCCAATATAGATATCCTAAAGTCTAGGTCCTATGTAAGAGAACAGCCTTCCTTTGGGCCGACTGTCACTTTTAGGATTGGTCCTAAAGTTTAAGTAATCTATATTGGCCATATAATATATGTAATGACCCGGCCATAATGACAACCTCCCTTCGGGCCGATTGCCACACGCATGAGCCACACAAATTTATGCACCTGGATTCTTGTTCGCCATCGGACTAGTTGATGAGGGTAATGCAATATGGGCCTATAGTGTGACAACCTTCCTTGGGCCGATTACCACACACCAAGGTTCTCCCACTTGCATTACCCACATCAAGTATCCGACGCCGTACATAATTCGGCCAAACAATAGTCTTCCTTTGGGCCGGCTATTGTCCGCATGAACTACATACGCAATTAAATAAGCTCTTTTATAAATTATTTAGCTTGAACATGTATATATCTTTATCTGTGTGTTATTAACTGTAATAAACACCAATATTCATCATGCAAGACAATATAAGCAATAAAATATGATAAAGCGGAAGCATGTAAGGGTACACATAACCATAATAAACAAACACTTCAATGCCTTCTTTATGTCAACTAACTACTGTTTGTCATGTCTAATGCCTGTAATATTGTAGTGCTCGTCAAGAGCTTCAAAACGGCTGTTTACATGCCCAAAACAGAGGTCGTATGAGCCCGTAACGGCTAATTGAAGTTTCTATTGGCAAAACGGGTCTGCAGTGCTTATCGGATCTGAATCAGACCCGACCCGCAATGGTTAAGTTATTGGTTTCCTTTCTTATTGGGCTGGGTTTAAATAAACTGGATAAACCAATTAGTTTTAATGTGAGAACAACTAAGAATAGATTAAATAAGTTCCTTATTAGATTTAAATTTTGTATCTATATCAAAATTTAATCCTATTCAATTTCACAATCCAAATTAAGGAAATCTTAACTCCCAAGAAAAAAAAAAAATTTGCCTTGTAGCCGCCGGCTCATGGTGGCCGGCGGCTGTTGCCCGCTCACAAGGATGGCCATCGCACGCATGCTGCTAGCATGCGTGCATGCGCGCGCGCTCTGCAGAGAGGATTGTGCTCTCTGCAGAGAGCACAATGCATGTTTCCCTTTTTTTTTTTTTTTAAGAAAAAAAAATTGTGTGCTGCATGCGTTGCTTGCATGCAGCACATGAACATGTTTTTTTTTTATTTTTTATCTTGTGCTGCATGCAAATTGTTTGCATGCAGCCGACCAAAGCAGTGTACCTTTTTTTTTTAAATGTAGAATAACACACAAATCAATTTCATAAAAAATATATATACATGTTAAAGTCAATAAAAATCACTCATTTTAACCTTTTGATCCAACATATGAGACACAAAATATTTATTGAATCAAAGGAGATAATTTTATGATATTTATATATCGAGATCATAATTTCTGTAGATCCCTATGATCTGATAAAGAGGAGGCTCTGATACCAATTGTTAGATCTAAGTTTATTCTATATAAGATCTACACATATACTGTAAGCCTCTTTATCATGATCAAAGGAGGGTTTTAGGCATACCTGATTCCATCACGAACACGAAGAGGATACCGAAGGTTGCACGATCTCGAGGACGCCGGGTTGAGGGAGAGGATTCTTCTCTCCAGCCACCAAGTTTCTTATTTATTCTTAGAGGAGATGAGAGGCCTCCAAGAGAGAGATGGTTATTGTTGTTGTTGTTGGTGGAGAGGAACCCTACTCATGGTATATATATAGCATCATGGTATATATAGCATCAAAAACCCTAGTTCAACTCATCATAAATCTAGGCCCTTGATTTTAACACGAGTTCCACACGTGTGATGAGTCCCACATTCTAATTTAAATACACTCATGGCTAAGTGTAATTGAAAACGTGTCTAGACCCAAACCATTTAGGTTTAATCAATTCTTTATTGGGTCAAACAACATAGGTTAAGTGGGCGGGTGCAAATATCCAATTGACTTGATTAGGCCCAAAATAAATTAGACTTTAAACATAATAAGTCTAACAAGGCTCACCTCATGTCCATCCATGATGGGCATGTCCTTGTCCATGAGCACCAGATCACAAGTGCCCCCTCCTCTGAAATAATCCACCCCCCCCCCCCCCCCCCCCCACCCCCCCCCACCCTCCCCCCACCCCCCCCCCCCCCCCCCCCCACCCCCACCCCAATTCTTCACCAATCCCCTCATCACCATCTGCTTAATCACCAACTCATACATCATTATAATAAAATACATTTTGCATGCCCATGCATGCACATTTGTAACAAATCACTACTTAAACTAATCTCGTTCACACAATTAAAAGGCAAATTAACAAAGTTAGTTAAATATTACCCTATTGATCTCAACATCTTCAAACAGCAGTATCTTGATCCTCTTGCTTGAATCACCACTACTACTCATTGGGTAGCTGGTTTCTTGAGCACTACAACAAAATTGAGCAAAAGGGACTTGATTTTTTTAGAGGAATATGAGAGAGAGAGAGAGAGATGAAGAAGAGAGTACTAAATATAGAGAACAAACGTGCATTGAATTGCTTAGTCTTTGCTCTTGAATCTGGCAAACCACGAAATGCCACTGACACTGTTATTGGGTGTGATGTCGTTTATATCTGGTGACCAGCTGGGCTGGGGAGAGACTGGTTGGTTGGTGGAGGTGATGAGATCACAGAGAGCAGGGACAGCTGAGTGAGGTTGGAGTGAGAGTCTGGTACTGTAAGCTCTCTAGCTGAGAAATTTAATGAGAGAAAAGAGGAAGTGATTTATTTTTTTTTTTATTTTTAAGAAAGAGGGAAAGAAAACATTTGTAGTAAGGCAGCATATTAGCTAGATATATACAATTTTATTAAATTGGCCTTTTTGAAGGGAAAAAAATTGGTATATACATGTAAAGTTAATTCTATGTGTGTGTATCTATATATCTACATATCTCTGGTGAGCCCACATATTTTACATGTAAATTTGAGAATTCCTATATCACTGTTTTACAAGTGGAAAGCAAAATATTTGATGATGTTTATGATAGGATTTTGATCTCAGAATTTTGTTTTTTCCATTTTAAATCATCATTGAAGCGAACTTTCTCTCTCTTTTTTCTGTTGAAACTTTGATTCATATTAATTAGCGACCATTTTTTACTCGAAAAAATATGCAATTTGGTCGTGAACCCACATATTTCTGAACTCAAACATTTAATATTATGTATTTCTGTAACCTCTTGGTATGATGTAAAGGGACTCAATGAGATATGTGTGTATATGTGCATGCATATGTGTGTCTAATAAAATTATAATTATAATCATCATTATAAGATTTTGAATTATTGTTCATTTTGCCTTGAATACATTTCTAGCCTTTGTTCTAAAGGTAGGAGGAGAAGAATACGTGACTATTGTGTGTGTAGAATAGACTTGTGTCTTTTCAAAAAGATTCGAGGTTGAAACCTTTCCACTCAAATTCAACCCTCCGACATTTGAATAAAAGATCCACTCTATTGAAGTTGATCTATATTATTTCAAGTATCTATAAATCAAAATTCAAGTGTTTGAATACTTTTTGCCAATCAATCAAGCGGCGCAAAATGGACCGGCCGAAAGTAGTGAGTTGGTTAGAACTAGGGGTGTTTGTTTCGCCGCAAAACACCGCAAAACGCAAGTCGTAAAACTTCTTTCCATTTCCGTCGTTAGTTTCGCTGAAAAACAAGTTGTAAAATGCGACTCTTCTTTTTCACTTGCAGTTGCCACAGTTAAATTTGTGGTCATGTAAATCTCACTTTTACACTCATATTTTTCCACTTGCAGTTGCTACAGTTAATTTTGTGGTCATGTAACTCTCACTTGTAGTACACTTACAGTTCAAAAACAGTTACTTGATAATCAATATATAATTTAATATTATTAAATATTTAATATTTTAAATAGTGTTCAATTTCTTATTTAATTATTTAATTATTTTATATTTTTAATCTTAATTTTTTATTGTTTATTATTTAATATTTACTATTTTAATTTAATATTTTTATTTAATATTTTATTTAATACTTATTATCTTATTATACTTATTCCATTTTTTATTATTTTATTTAGAGTTAATATTTTATTAATATAACAATATTATACTTTACTATATATTTAATTATTTATTTTTAATATAAAAATTTACTTTATTAATCATAAATATATTTTATTATTATATAATATTTTATTATGTTAATATTGTAATAATAATTCAGTATAATAATACTATAATGATAATTTATTATAAATTATAATTATATTTTACTTTGTTAATTTTATATTTCTATAATATTACAATAATATTATAATAAAATTTATATTATAATAATTTTTCAAGTATTTTTAATATTATAATATTATAACTATATTTTATTATTTTTGTAAGATTTTTTAATATTTATATTTATTAGTATTCTTAAATTTTATTAAGTTCTTTAGATTTTCTTAAAATTTTATATTATTTATTTAGTTAATATTTTAGTAATATTTTACCATTTATACTAATATTTTATTAATATTATTGTTATAAATAAAATATTAAGATTATTAATTTTTATCTCAAATTTATTAATACAATTTAATTTGCAATAGTAGATTTATTTAATAGTATTTATAATATTTAAATCACTGCTACAGTTAATTTTGTGGTCAACTTTTTCACTTACACTTTTACATTACCAACCAAACACCGTAAAACACAATATACATTACCATTTACACTTTCACTTTATCACCAAACACCGTAAAACATAATATACTTTTCCATTTACACTTCACTTTATCAATCAAACACCGTAAAACACAAATATATTTTCTCTGCTATAGTTCACTTTTTCCATTCTCATTTTACGACTTACGACTTGCGACGTTTTTGCAACGAAACAAGCAGGTCCTATGTCTTTAAACATACAAATTCTCTATCCGGCCATTTCATTATGATCTAAATATTAAAAAACCCCTACAAACCAATTTTTATTAGGTTTCAAATGATCCACATTGTTAAACTAACCAACTCACTATCTAGGTCGTCCATTTTTCCCTACATGATGGATGGGCAAAAAATATTCAAAATACTTGAATTTTGGTTTATAAATACTTAAAATAATATAGATCAATTTCAACAGAGTGGATCTTGTATTCGAATGTTGGATGGTTGAATTTGAGTGGAAAAAATTCAGCCTCGAATCGTTTTTGAAGGACACAAGTCTATCTCTAAAAGACTTTTTTTGTTCAAAAGGAAAAAAGCGAAAAATTTCTTTGGCTAAAGTGAGCAAAACTGCAAAATCATCACTATAGAAAATTCCAAAAAAATAACAACATCAGATGTTCTCACTTGTTCATAGTTTTTGTATTTTGCATCATGAACTGTTTTTATAGCAAATGCTTTAACGAAAACAACAATAACAACAAGGAGAGAATGATGATAAGAAAAGAAGTTGAATCAGAACAAAATATCACATCCTTTTGACAAAATTCTTGCTATTACCACTAGCTTTAATTTTGTTTTTGTAACACAGGCCCAGCATAAGAAAGGTGAAGGGGTAAATTTTCATAATTGATGTCAAAAACTACTGAATACACTATAATGTGCCCTCTATATAATGACATTTAATCAAAATCCAAAGTGTAAACTAGAATAACAGATCCCTAGTTTTTCTTTCTACATCTTCAAGCTCCAGTCGAAATTTATAGTAAAATCAGATCTCCTTGGTTTGTTCCTTCAACTGGTGCAGTTGCCCAATCAGTTTTTTATACTCGAGTTCTGTCAGAAAAGTTCTAGCAGGCAATTCCAAAGAACTGGAAAGCTGTGCAACTGATCTTCAATCAGTAGTTCTTTTCAGCGATGAATCAACATATTCTGGACCATCTGGCTAGGACCTGCACTAATGGTTCTCCAATCTGGCTCGGCAAGGCTTCAATGTGCATCTCAACGCAGAAGGAATGGGCAGTAGCATTTATAATAGTTGCCGTTTGTGGTAGCAATCCTGTGTACTCTCCAGCTCACTTTTTCAGTTTTGCTCCGATGCCCATGGCCTGAAATATTACAGAATATTAGAAAGACCTGAAATTTACCAACTCTAAAATGTTATGGAGAGAACAAGAGGTTTGCAGGAGTACACATGAATATGCTGGTTTAAGCTTGTAACCGCTCATACAAGAATAAATCGAACGTGACCAAATAACCGCTCATACAACCAAATTCTTCAATCATACATTCTTGATGCAACTGAATATGATTCGTTGCAATTGACAAAATGGCAGTATGCTTTAAGGATTTTTAATACTCAGGATTTAGTTTATTAATCATACAAATCCATATAAGAAGCCACTAAAAATGATGAGAACAATGTAAGCAAGCCTACATCTATATCTTGAATCCTTATCTAGCCATAACCATGTATGCCCCGACTTCCGAATAAATTAGACAGCTGTGAAGCAGTAAGATGCTCTTCAATTATTGCCCAAGAACCCTGGGAGCTCACACTATTAAAAAGCCCGGGCACGGCAAAGGCCAAAACCCAAAATTCTCACTGTTCCTGGAGCATTCCCTATAGGTAATCACAAAATTTATCCAATGAGATTGACTAGCTAATTTTATGGATTATAATTGTCTGATCATGTGATGGGAGATAATTACAATATAACCTATTAACTGACAATCTACAATTATAAAGAAAAGTTAAATAATGTTTCTTCCTTTCCTTTTTTTTCTCCTTTCCTTTCTTTGTCCCTTTCCTTCATTTTTCCATTTTCCTTTTTCCTATTAGTTTGTGCTTCATGGACACGACCATGGACACAAGCACCACAAGATCCGGATACGGCGATATGTATAATTTTCAAAAAGTAGGACACATGTACAACATGGACACGGAAAAAATTATTGGCATATGTGTGTGTGCGTGCCCGCGCAAATAATACAAGATACACAAATACGAATATAGCATACAAATACATACACAATATAGGTATGAGAATATGTGGGTAAACAATAAAAAATTATGCTAGCGTATTTGACATTGTGATATGACTAATTTTCAACAGCGAATATGCATAGCATGAATTTGTAAGACTATAGTTAACAGAGAATATTATATTCGACATTGTGAAATATTATTTTTTGAGTTATATAAATCAATAATTATATCAACAATCATATTCTTTATTGAGAATTCCTTGTTAAGAAACTAAAAAATGACATATATACTATGCAGCTACAATAATAAAACTGTAAACTTGTCATTCAAATATTAGATTGAATTTTTAACACATCGATAATACGCATCCTGATATGTCTAGGATACTTTGAAATTTTAAAATACGTCTAAAGAGTATCAGACATGTATTCATAAGTGTTGAAGTGTCCAAATATCAGAAAAATATCTAAAATCGGCATGTCTCCTTTCTTGAAGTATCTATGCTTACATAAAACTTTGGTCCATGTCTGCAATTCATCTTTCCTTTGTTTCAAATTTTTGTCATGTAAACTCTAAAGGAAGTTCCCACGTGTTAAATTCTCATATCACAAGCCTATGGACACGGATTGAAATACTAGAGGTGTGTAACCTAATCATAGCTTTTAACAACTACATAGTATTCCCAGTCAAAAAATAACATTAAAAGATCATCACACAATTCATGTGTTCTCTTTCATTTATGATACTGACCTTTAAGCAGCTTCTAGATTTAGCAAAAAAATTGAAAAACAAACAAATCCAATTCTTGGCATGACCAAGTTAATTACCTGGTGCATCTGTCTGCGAACATTGATGATAGAGGTGTCTCTCGGGTCAGAGTCTTACAATCCTTGAGTAGTTCCCTTATCCTCAACATCCAGTTCGGTTTCAGATAATTCTTGACCTTCAGAATCAGTTTCAGGTTCCGTGAGTTCATCGTCAGAATCAAGTTCATCTCCTGTGACCATATCATCTTCAGAGTCGAGTTCAGAATCTGAGGGTTCTTCTGAGATATCACTATTAGTTGTGTGAGTGTTGTCTTCTTTTCCTGGGTCTGATATTCCTGTTTCCATACTGCAAGGCTTTTCCCCTTGTTGTCATACACTAAATCAGAATTACGTGTGTTAGGATCACCATAGAGAGCAACATGTCGATAATAAAGTTCTAGTTCCTTCTCCGAGATTGCAATGAACCGCCTCACTGTCTCAAGCGACTGCTCATATTTTGATTTTTCAAGAGCCTGGAAAAAAACAAAGAGAGACAAGCCAGTTAAAATTATGTTGAGATGTTTACTTTACCCGGTTGGTTAGGTCTTCTTCAGAAAAGAAAAATGAGAGAGCAGATCAAATATTCAAAAGAAAAAAAAATGACAACGAAAGATTTGATTGACTGAAATACATACTTTTTTCTTGGACAGTGTATCAATGGGGGACATAACTTCAGGTTGAACATAGTCCTTCCCCCGATAAAATATTATCGTATCATCTCCAATAATTTGAATCGGTGTCCCACCGCTAAGCCTAGCTATATCTCTTGCATATTCATGAACTTGCCCAGGTTTACAGGGTTTACATATAACCTTCACCGTTTCATGCTTTTTCCAATGCAAATGCATATTGAGTATTACACCTCCAAAGATGCCTCTCCGTCCAACTGGCACATAATTAGACTTTTTCTGTGCCATCTTTTTCATGTAGAAGCGTTCTTCCCCTGTCAGATCCTCTGGTCTAGGCATGGGACCTTGTAGTTTTGGAACTTCATACTTTTTGAGCTTTTCAACCAATAGTGCTTCCTTCATTTTGGCCTGCAGTTGAAACACATATCAATAGCAAGTACATAACCCATCCTACAAGTGTTTACTTGTGCTAATAAATGCGCCGGTGGGTGATCTTGTAGTAGTAGAAAGAGATAGCTATGATCACAAGCTTAACAACAGAGAGTTTCGAATGGATATTCTTACAAGTTACTTATTAATAAGATAGTACTGTAAGGCTCCCATACTTATTTGGAAAACTAATATTGGACCTGCTTGGCTTTTTAAGAAGGATTTCTCAGCACTAAAAATTTAAACTTCTGAAGTGGGTTAAAATCCCAGTACTTTGATAAATCATTTTGTGACAAGATCCATGGTTAGTAATTCTGGTTCAGATCTACACTGATATGTCCACTGCGAAGTTAAATACAACTCTTAACTAACAATTGTAAACAGGACCAAGTTTAATCAGCAATCAGGTCGAGACTTCTGCATATATCTATATGACACTGACACAGATGGCAGAAGTTAAAAATAATATTAGCCCTCGTGTACGATTCTGCACTTGTTTTCTAAATTATAAGCACAATATCTCCAAGGACCAAAGGCTTAAAATGAAATGAAATTTCTGTGAACAGAATAGCGGTTTAAGATAGTGTGGTTATTAACTGCCAACATTTTCCCCTTGAAATTATTCTTCTGTCAGCGCATGTGACTGTGTGTACGTTTTGTTGGGGGGGGGGGGGGTTTACAAAATCAAACTAGAATCCTTGTCTTAGGTATCATGAGATGGCACTGCTGTCCTATTTCTTCATTCATTCCTAACTCAATCTAATTCCTCTAAAGTGGAAACTATTTAAGCTAAGAGGGTTTTTGAGAGTCTGAAAGTGGAGGTGAGAGGCCGAAAGTGGCATCACTTTCATCTGACTTGAAGGGGATTTCAAGGAGACAAAGTGTTTGGCAAGTCAAAGTGGAAATGTGAAAGTGGTGTCACCTTGATGTCACATAGGATCTCTTGCGATTTTTATGTAGAGAGGAAAGGAGCAATAAAAGCGTGAAATTATTAAATTCATGGGCCGGCATGAAAGACAATTTTCTCTTGGTCTTGAAGTGAGTCACTTTCACCGACACTTCCAATTGACAAACACCCTCAAATGAAATTGTGCGGAAGAAAGTGGGCGCAAGCAAGAGAGGAAAAGTGGCAAGTAAGAATCGAGAAGTCCATATTAACTTATTTACAGTGATGAGACAAATTTATAGTCAGTAGAGAATTCATTGAACTGGGAGAGGGGATCACAAAGCTCATGATATAATCATACACCTTTACTTTGTACTGAAATAGCGCTTCTGCTTTAAATTGATTTTTCCAATAAAAACAAAACCAGTTTCTTATTTGATTTTCTTTGCAATTTAGTCTCACATAGTTACAAATAAACGTATTTTAATCCTATCCTACAGTTATATAGAAATTTCTATATAAGCTTCTCTATGGAAGAGCTATGAAGATCAGATGCAGACTATTCAAGAATCAAGATCACTTGGCCTGTATTATTTACGGGTGTGGAGAGGGGTGGAAGCTGGAAATGGTGGAAAAAGAAAAGGGTAAAAAAATCAAATTTAAGGACTCGGTTTGTGATTAATATTGACTAGGAATTTCTTGTCCTGGTTTTTGTTTCTTGTGGTGAATGAGAACCCTGTGGACATGTTGTAAATTTTAACACTCAAATCATGTATTCTTAAATTTAAATAACTGAGGCTAATTAAAAACTCAATCTAAGAAGTTCATGAAATAGATAATATTTTACACTTAAGTATGCACTGTAGCTACTAATGCAAGCACCATGTAGGGGCCCGAGCTTCCCATCACTTTGACTGTTCAATGGTAAAGTAGCTCAATGCCTGTATTGTTGGCCTCAAGGGTGCTTCAGCTAATAATACCTTAAAGTTTTTATGATTAACAAACCATCTAAGTACTAGTGTTTCATGGGGTATGTTTTGTGCTAAATACGTTATTTTATATCAAAACAAACCATACAACCTTCAAGGAGGTTACATGGAATGAGCTCACAATGCAAAATCAAAATTGGAGGTGGGAAAAATGAAAAACTCCTAAAGCAACTTATTGTTCATATTTATTTGGAGCTAAACACTTCAAGAAGTCATGAAGCTAAACTTTCAAATATCTATTGGAACTTCAAGGTGATAACTAAAGACTTTAAAATTCAAGGAGTCACAAAGATTTCACTTTGATTATTCAATAGGACTTCGCGTGAAGATTCAAGATTGAATAAGTCATGAAGCTTATAATGTCAAATATTCATTAGACCTTCATATGTAAGGTAAGAGATGAAGAATATATTTGATATTGGCACTTAAGGTTCACATTCTATATATATCCATAGTTTAGGAGTCATTAGAACTCATTTTAAATTGTTGACTTTGATTTGATTTAATCTTGTTGTTTCTAACTTGAACCAAATTGATCTCAACTCATTATTGACTTCCTATACTACTTTGATCCAATCCCCATTGCTTTTGATCTCTGAATCTATTCTTATTATAAGAGAATCCACTTGCTTCAAGTTTTGATTCGATCAACTTTGATTTTGATTTAAACCATTGTCCTTAATTCATGTTACTACCAATCTAAATTTTCTAGCTTGCATTATCATTTACTTTATAAATTCAAATTCTATTTGATCTTTCTTTCCAACCATATCATAATATATATAGTAGAAAAGTCTTGAAGTCTACTTTCCAATGAACTTTATTTCATATCAATTTCAGGTTTTTTTAGCTCAAGTTATTATCATTTTAGTATAGATTATTCATTATTTTCAATCTGTTTCTGCACCTTTGGATTGACCTCCTAAACTAGCGGGTCGATCGTCAGTTCGTCTGCCACTTCTTCCGCTTGCAAAAAACATTACAACTTTCAAGTTGAGGTTGGATCGACCGTCAAGTCGACTGCCAACCTTATAAGGTTTTTGATGCATAACAATCAAGTCGACCACTCAGTTCTTCTAGTCGATTGACAGATTTCAAAATTGAGCCGTTTTAACCAGATTTGACACGAAATAACTAGTTTGTCTCTTGATTTGAGTGCATACTTTTCTCCAACAACTATATTTGATGTTGTCTTATTTATACCCAATTTCTAAATGATCTAGCAACAAGAAATCAAGAAAATAGAGAACAAAAGAGTGAAAAAGTGAAGAAAAGTGAGCTTAACTTGCAAATCTTTTAGATCTTCTTCTACATTCTTGAACCCATTGAGGGATCTTATGCTTCACCTGCAAATCTTTTAAATCTTGAATTCATTATTTGGGTTTATTCTTTTCTACCAAAAGAGATCCCAATGTACAAGATCTTTCATTTAGAAATCTTCATTCTAATTGGGTTTCTTTGGGGAAAAAAACTTTTATTTTTAAATAAACCCATTAAAGATTATCCCTTTCTATTTCAAGAAGATTTTACTTTACAATATTAGAATTATTATACCCTTGATTCTATCATATAGGTTTAGATCCACAAGATCTTAACTTACATATTATTAGATCTATCCTTGAAAAGCTATCTCAAGTTTTCATCTTTCTTCTTCAAGAGCTTTAGATCTTTAAGTTCTCATGTTCCTACTCTTGAATCTCTCTCCAACTTATTTAGACTTTAAAAGTTTCAATATTGTTAATCATTATTCATTAGATTTAAAGTGCCAATTTAAATCTTATTTTCATTCTCTTTACCATAGAGCCTCAAAGTTGTATTCTTTATTTTGGTATCTATACTTAATTGGTTCTCACTTGTTTAGAGAACAAAACATGTTATGGTTCTTGTTGCTAGGAAATTCAATCACTTAAAGAGTAGTAAATCCAATCACTTGGAAAGTAGATTATTAGTAAAGCCCTATCATTAGAAGTTGATTGGTGCAAGAGCTAGCTTCTACACGTAAAAGAAGTCGACAAAGTCTATAATTCTACCCGCAAAGGAAGCAATTGTAAAGGTCTAAACTTCTACTCGGAAAAGAAATCGGCAAGGTTATGCTTCTACCAAAAAAAGAAACAATAAATAGAAGATTGATTTGAAATCCTAGAGAAGAGACCACTAGGTGGTGGAGTAGGTCGGTTGGTGGCCGAACCACTATAAATCGCGTGTCGACTCTTCACTGCTCTATCTCTTCACTCTTTCTCTTGATATTTACATTGGTGTTTTGTGTTTTCATTGTTATACATCTTGTTTTAGCATATTTGTTTCATCCAATCAAATATTAGGTTACACTTTATAGAATTGCTAAGTTGGATTATTGTTATATATCTTTATTGTTGTTCTTGCATTGCTCAATTATAATTTGCATCTATCTAATTAAGAATTGGGTATTCATGCTAGTTAAGCATCTTTCACATAAGTTCCTTGAGATTAATATTTTGCATATTTGTTAGAATTAGCGCCATCATTGTTAATTTTTTAGAAACCCTATTCACTCTCCTTTAGGGTTGCCACATTGATTTTTACATATCTATGTGTGTGTGATCTTATTAGAATGATTATCAAACTAAGCTTATAGATGATTCAAATCGTTCATCATGATCTGCAATACACTCAAATTAGCTTAATGATAAGAGATCTAGAGATTCTAAGCTTTTCTGCACAAGCATCAAATCACATTATTTTTCTATGGTTGAAATAACATATTCTGTGCAACCATTTGATGCATGGGTAAAAATACTTAAGTACTTGATCTCTCATCATTAGACTAGTTTGGGTGCATAAATCAAAACGAACGATTTGGATCATCAATGGGATGACCTACTTTTGAGTTCTCATAAAACTTGTTTTGAGAACCATTCTCATAGGATCATTTCCCTACATGTGTGTGTATGTGTCATTGTGTATTTGTGTTCCTTAACTGAGCCAATTGTATGCGCAAGCAGGGTCAGATTTTTCATCCACCGATCCATCACCGGTAACAGAAAAAAAGAGAACTCCCACACAAATCATTGTTACCCACTATTCAATCATGTTCACCATTGGCATAGCCTATGGCACTACCCAATTCTTCCTATCTGACTGAAACTTGATATAAACATTGTCGGCACACAAGTATCCGCCAAGTCATTAGGACAAGATCTATTAGTGGCTATATCAAAGTTCTATCTCCACTTGTAACCCCTTCAGTCCTGACAATACCTTGAATACACCTATTCTTGCTTGCCTAAAAGCATGCAACCTCTTCTCCAATCCAAGGTTCTAAATATGACTGATACGCCCGATATATCAGTTTTGGGCCCATACCGATATGATATCAGATATGATACAAAAATATAATCGCATCGGTTTGAACCAATATTGGTTGATATCAGTTGATATGTATCGGCCGATATTGCACATTCTTTTTCTTGGATTTTCTTTGCTAACAAATTGGGTTTGGGCCCAACTTTCTTTATCCTTTTTGTTTATGCATATTTAATTTATCACTTTATCTATGATGCAAAAGGTGGTAGGTTGAGAATTGGAATGAGTAAATATATTTAATTTTTTATATATTAAGTTATATGTGTTTTCTTATTCTTATGCATATCTATTGCTTTTTTGCGAGAAAGTCTCTTACTCAAAGATTTTAAACTTAAAGTAAGAATTTCATCATTTATTCTTTCTTTCATGCATCCAATTTCAGGTAAGTATTTTATTGCATTGTGCGTATATCGCTTAAAGTTAAAAATGCATATTGTCCACATATTTTTTTAATAGATGGCATAAAGAACTTTATAATTACCTTTAAGTTATCGATATTTATATCTAGAGAGTATCCGATATGAACATCCGATATTATCACATATCCATACCCCAATATCTCACCCGATCTTTAGTATCTGGTATGAAAAACCCCAAACCGATATAAACTTGAATATTTAGAACCTTGCTCCATTCTGAATGTAAATGTGCTTCCTGAATTCCTGGATTGGGCCAAGAAGTCTAAACTTCTTTGACATCACCATACATGGTTGCATTGCCATGATGTCAGGTTATAAATTATTTCCTTTAAAATAATGTGCCCCTCCTACATGTTTTCCCTCTGCGGGATCTGAATTGGGAAGGGAGAATCATGCTGTGACCTCCATTGCCCAAAGGTCTAGAAATTCTGTTGACTATTTGCATGGATACGTCTTACAAAGCGGTGTCCATGCCAGATATGTATCAAGCACGAGACATGAAATGTTCCGGACATTCACCTCTAAGGATATGACGCTTTTTGAATGATCCTTCAACACATGTTGACTGGTTCATTAGCATATCCTCATTTTAAAGATTTACTTATAATAGAGTGAATTAAAAAAGTTATACATGTCTATGTTACTAGTTAAATTCTCATATCTAGTTATTCTTTTTCATGTTATGTATGTTTTAATAATATCGAATTTCATTTTTTTTTAATGGAAAAGATAGACATATTAATAATTTCAATATTTACAGACTGCCTCCAAGGTTTAAGCTAAAAGGAAAAAAGGGCAATTTTTTTGGCATATCTAGTTTATTGGCTATATAGAAATGAAGATATACAGGCGAAATGTGAGTCAAAAAAATTGATTTTTTTTCCCCCAATTGACACAGCTGGAATAAACTCACCCACAAAAATTTTTTGAAAAGTTTCAAATTTTCAATTACCTTTTCGATCTTGTACTTGATGCGGTCCTCGGCGGTGGGAAATTTGTGCTTGATTTTCTTCCCTTTTGGCCTAATCCTCCGCGGATCCCGCTTGTTGGCCTCCCTCCTCTTCCTCTTCTCCCTCCGCCGCTGCTCCTTGAGCCGCTTCTTCGACTGCCACTTCTTTCTCTTCGGCGGGTCCGATTCCAGGGTCTCGAACCTCGGTGCCTCATCGGAGAGGATGAGGTTCACCGACCCATGGCTCCACTTTCTGGTTGTTAAATTGATTGAAGAGATTGTTGAAGTGGTTGTGGGCTGAGAGGAGAGGAGGAGGAGGAGGAGGAGAGATTGGGTTGTGAGAGGGAAAACGGGCGGCGAGATGAGAGATGGGCGGCGCTCGTCTGAGGAGTCTCTGGAGCAAGACTAAGCGGCTCGCCATTGCTCGACCGATCGATCGATCGAGAGGATGCTGAGGCTTATGGGTTGTTTTCGAAACGGGTTCGGGTCTGAGTATCTGGACCCGACGCAGTCTTGCCTAAGCTGTCTAAAATAGGCAAAAGATTTCCTCGCTCTCTCCCCCAATTTTGATGATGCTGCGGTTGGGATTTTTCTTTTTTCCTTTTTTCCTTTTTTTTTTCTCTTCATTTGTTGAGAATAAAAGTTGTATAGTCAGGCCTTAGAAACTTGAAATCTCTCATAACTAAATTACGCTTTTGAAGTCAGACCGCAATTCTAAGAATTTAGGTCATCCTCATGGATGAGTTATGACGTTTTGATATTTCAAAATTTATGCCAAATCTCTGAGAACAATAAGAAAATTCCAAAACACTAACAAAGTTGGGTTACTACTATAGATGAAATTCACTAGGGTAGCTTGTATGAGTTCTTTTTCTCCCTTCATCTAAGGACTACCTCTCCTGTCAAATTAATAAGGTACACATCTTTCTTTCCAATCTCAAACAATATTTTTAGTTATTATTGTTTTATTAACTAATATGTTATCATATTTTTACATGTTAGTGAGATAAAAGTAAGAACCAGTAAGACATATATCCTTATTGTTCCTCCAACTAATATTTTATCACCTTTTCTTTTCAAACCCTTCGTCATGCAAAATTTTCCCTCGCCTGTCTTTTTTTTTTGCTAATCTAACTCAACCGCTGACGGGATTCACTAGAGACTACCGGAGAGCCTGGTCGAGGCTATGTCAGAAAGAATAAAGATCAGCATTGCGAGATTCGAATCGATGACTCATGAAGAGCTTGTGTTTTAACCGACCCGGGGCCAACCGATTGAACCAATCGTAGGGGGAGACAATTTTCCTCGTTTATCATGGAAAGCATCACGTCATAATGTGACAAATAATTGAAACCCCATTCAATTTGATTCTTGTCTCTATCTCCCCCTCCTTACTTTTGTCAAACGCCAAAGAGAAGAAGAGTCCTTTCCTTTTATTCCAAGACAAAAAGAAGCCTTCCTTCTTGGACTCTTTCCACACGCAAGCCAATATTAAAACTAGCTTAACAATCCAATTAAGTCTCCTCTTTGATTCCACTCTCTCAAAACAATCATCATCTTCTCCAATCTCTAGGATCTCTCATCAGAGCTAGCGAGCAATGTCAAAGCTGAGGCAAGCCCTCAACTACTTAGAAATCATCAAAGAAGCCATCAAGCTCCCCCTCACCAACCCCAAGCTCATCCTCTCAATCACCTTCTTCACCCTCCTCCCACTCAATCTCATCACACTGGCTGCCCACAGACTCAACCTCCCTCCCTCATTCGAAATCAAGAGGGAAGACAAGATCGTTCTTGAAGTCGAGCTCGTCAGGGACGTCCTCCAATGGCTCGCAACGACACTGGCAATCTCTCTCCTCTCCAAAGCTTACATTGAGAACCCATCTTCAATCCTACACTTGTTGTCAGCTTCGCAAAGGCAATGGAAGAGAGTCTTTGTCACCTCGGTCTTTACTGAGCTCATTGCCTTCAACTGTTCCTCTCTTCTTCTTGTCCTCGGTTACCCTCTGCATTCAAACAAGCTCGGCGCCACCGACTTCTTGAAATTCGCAACGGCCATGGCTGGATTTGGTGTGCTCGTGTTCGTGCACTTGGCTTGCCAGTTGAGCCTTGTGGTGTCGAGCGTCGAAGAGAGCTCGTATGGATTGTTCGCGCTTCGAAGGGCTGTAGAGATCATCAAAGGGAGAAGGCTTCAGTCTTTTGTCTTGATGGCTTTGATGCTGCTGCTTGATGCATTGGTGAGTGCTGCTCCTGTTGGAATTGTGCTTCAGTTGCTTTGGTGCTCTGTTTACTCTGTGTTATATTTGGAGAGCAGGAAGAACAAGGGAACAGAGGAAGAAGAAAGAGTGGTGGTTAGTATGACGTTGTAATTTGTAGACTATAAAATCTGTAAAAATAATTCTTTTTCTTCCTTTTTTTTTTCTTAGCCCTTTACACTGAAACGTGTAATTAAAATCTTTTAAATTTCATGAAATGAAAGGTTTTGCGTTCCAAAGAACTCTCTTTCAACCAAGTTTGCTATGTTTTGCATTTCAAACCTCATAGAGTAATGATCATCACGCAAGTTTTATTTCCAAGTCAACTGCATATCTTCAGAGTTCAAGCCAACTATTTTTGAAGTCAAGGCAAAGCAAGACGAAGCTATCCTAAACTCAGAGTCATAGTCATAGTTGGTGTGTGTTGTGCACAACAATGAAAAATGGTCAATCTTCTGCAGTGGCCCAAAAGATGGAGCTTTATGTGACATATCAATCCAACAGGATAAAAAAAAAAAATTCATCTCAAACAATAATTTTATTCAAGACTTGAGGTACCTCCTCTTTTTGTTCAAGTAGTCACTAGTCGGCTCCATGGAAAATCTAATGAATCTCATCCCAATCTATTACTTTCACATCTTTTTCTGATGACTCAACATTTTCTCTCTCTATCTACTAGCCTCTGAAGTAAACTTTTCTAAGTTATTCAATCTCAATATGAGAGACTTGCGGCATTCCGGAAGATTTCGAGCTCGAATCTTTCTCACTTAAATATAATCTCACGACATTTAAATACAAAATCCACTCAGTTAAAATGATCTACATTGTTTACAAAAACTCAAAATAAAATATTTTGAATATTTTCTGTTCATCCATCAAATAGGCACAAAATAGACAACCGAAAATACCATTTTACTTAGATCTATGACCTTAATATATAAATTCTCGATCTGATCATTTGATCATGATCTAAACATTTAAAAAACCACACATACCAATTTTTGTTAGGTTTCAATATTATACACTGTTAAACTAACCAACTCACTATTTCGTCGTTCATTTTGCGCCTAACTTGAAGGATAGGTAAAAACTATTCAAAACATTTGATTTTTAATTTTTAGTTGCTTTAAACAATGTAGGTCAAATTTAACGGAGTGGATCTTATATTTAAATGTCATAGGATAAAATTGAGTGAGAAAGATTCGGACTCGAATCCTTCCGCATGTACCCAAGTCTATTTCTATATATATAGAGAGATAGACTTGTGTCATTTCGGAAGGATTCGAGCCCGAATCCTTCCCATTGAAAAATAATCCTCCGACATTCGAATACAAAATCCACTTCTTTGAAGTTAATTTATATTATTTCAAGTATTTATAAACAAAAAATCAAGTGTTTTGAATACTTTTTTTGCATCCATCAAGCGACACAAAAGCCAAAGTAATAAGTTAGTTAGATCTATGTTTTTAGACATACAAATTCTCGATCCGACCATTTGATCATGACCTAAATATTTAAAAATCCTACAAACCAATTTTTGTTAGGTTTCAAATGTTCTACATCGTTAAACTAATTAAGTCACTATTTATGTCGCCCATTTTTTTCTTACTTAATGCATGGGTAAAAAGTATTCAAACAAAATACTTGATTATTGGTTTATAGATATTTGAAATAATATATATCAACTTTAACCGAGTGGATCTTGTATTCGAATGTCGGATGTTGGTATTTGAGTGAGCAGGATTTCGGCCGGAACTACACAAGTTTATATATATATATATATATATATATATATATATATATATATATATATAGAGAGAGAGAGAGAGAGAGAGAGAGACTTATGTAGAGAGAGATACACTTGTGTAGTTCCGGAAGGATTCAAGTCCGATCTTTTCCACTCGAATACCAACATCTGATATTCGAATACAAGATCCACTCCGTTGAAGTTGATCTATATTATTTAAAGTAACTAAAAATCAAAAATCAAGTGCTTTGAAATTTTTTTGGCTATTCATCAAATGGCGCAAAATAGACGACCAAAAGTAGTAAGTTGTTTAGATCTATGTCTTTAGATATACAAATTCTTGATCCGACCATTTGATCAAAATCTAAACATTTAAAACTCATACAAATCTATTTTTGTTAGGTTTCAAATATTCTACACTGTTAAACTAATTAACTCACTATTTAAATCGTCTGTTTTTTCCTTACTTGATGCATGGGTAAAAGTATTTAAAATACTTAATTTTTGGTTTATAGATATTTGAAATAATATAAATCAACTTCAATAAAATGGTTCTTATATTCGGATGATGTATAGTTATATTTGAGTGAGAAGGATTCAGGCTCGAATCCTTTCGAAACTACACAAGTGTGTGTGTGTGTGTATAGGGGTTACTGTACCTCAGCCGCCAGCTGAGAGAGTTTCTCAGCCGGCATGACGTGGCTTCATATTAGCCGCAGAGAAGTCAAAAATTTAGGCGGTAAAAGAGAACCTCAATCACTTTTCGTTGCCCAATGACTGAAATACCCTCAGTTTTACTTTTAACCTGCTACAACTATTCCTCTACTAAAAAAATTACAGATCGGAAAATTTTGAGTTTCTTCAAACAAAAAAATTACAGGTCTTGATAACTAAATTTTAGAAAAATAATTTATTTTAAAAGAATGCAATCATGGTCGCACTTATGTTCAAGTTTTTTCTGAAAAGATGTTTTAATCACAATAAAAATCTATTATCGCGCTTGAAACAGTTTTTTTTTTGTTTTCTGAAACTGCAATCGAAGTCGTAGTTTCTAAAAAGAAAAATTTTGGATTTAATTTTTTAATATTATTTTCACTTTTTAGATTTATTTTTGTTTTACATTGCGACTTTTGGTCGCAGTGTTGTAGCCTTTTTTTTTATTTTTTTCGATTAGGGTCGCAATATTTTGTCGACCTTCCTAAGCTAAATAGAATACTGCGACCGTGGTTGCAGTCTTATGAAATAAGAGTCGCAGTTAATGGAAGCAGTGACAATAATCTCGTAAGTTAATT
This sequence comes from Agave tequilana, assembly GCA_038442645.1. Classification (NCBI taxonomy): domain Eukaryota; kingdom Viridiplantae; phylum Streptophyta; class Magnoliopsida; order Asparagales; family Asparagaceae; genus Agave; species Agave tequilana. Next base: position 404,391 of record JAVJIF010003180.1, read on the forward strand.
AATTATGATGATTAGAAGATTGCGACTTCGGTCGCAGTCTTATGTAACAGCAGTCTCTTTGAAAATGTTTTGTTTTGATAACAATGCTACCTTGGTCATAGTATTTTTTTATTAAGTAATCTAAATAGGATACTGTGATCATGGTCGCATTCTTATGAAACAAGAGTCTTATGAATAAGAGTCGCAGTCAATGGAAGCAGTGACAATAATCTCGTAAGTTAATTAATTAAGATGATTAGAAGATTGCGACTTCGGTCGCAGTCTTATGTAATAGCAGTCTCTTTGAGAATGTTTTGTTTGATAACAATGCGACCTTGGTCATAGTAGTTTTTTATTAAGTAATCTATATAGGATACTGCAACCATGGTCGCATTCTTATGAAACAAGAGTCTTACGAAACAAGAGTCGCAGTCAATGAAAGCAGTGACAATAATCTCGTAAGTTAATTAATTAAGATGATTAGAAGATTGCAACTTCGGTCACAATCTTAAATAACAGCGGTCTCTTTGAGAATGTTTTGTTTTATAACAATGCGACCTTGATCATAGTATTTCTTATTAAGTAAAAACCAAAGGATATTGCGACCATGGTCGTATTCTTATGAAATAAGAGACATAGTCAATTGAAGCAGGGCACAATGTCTCGAAAGTTAAGTAATTAAGATGATTAGAAAACTGCGACTGAAGACTGCGACATTGGTCGCAGTCTTATGTAGCAGTCTTTTTGAACTTATTTTTCATTTTGCGACCAAGATCGCAGTCTTTTTATTAATAAATTTTAATTGGACTACGACTTTGGTAGATATTTTGTAAAACAAATGGTTTGAAGATGAAATTTCATACTGCGACTATGGTCACAGAATTCAATTTTATCTTACAATTTATTATTATGAATGCGACCAAAGTCGCACTCCTATGAAAATATCTTTTAAAATAATTTTTTCCTACAACTTCAGTCGCATCTCTGCCAGATTGGTTATATGTATTTTACTTGTCTTTCAAATTTTAAATTGAATGGTCAATATTTCCGATGATGAAAAATTTCAGATAGGCCTTACTTTGGAAGAAGAAGAAGAGAAAATCACGATGAAAATATTGAAGCTGATATCCCGAGGGAATATGAACTTGTCAAAATAGTTGCTAGAGATCTAGGTCTGCGACTAAAAATTAATATCTGATCCCGCTCTTACTTTTTTAGAACGATATTCTTTATAAGTTAAAAATCTACATCTGGCAGCGTGAGAAGACACAGAGAGATAGACATATAAAAGAGGAGAAAAAATAATAATAAAGAATTTAAACTAATACATCATCCAAAGAAAAAGACAAACGATAGGGGCTTTTAGTAATTTCAATTATTTTCAAAAGCAGGACGTCATTTTAGATTGTCAAATTATGTGGCCCATAATGTGTCACGTCACCGCCGCAGGCTGAGAGAGTCTCTCAGCCGTCGGTTGATATACATTTTTCTCATATATATATATATATATATAATATAATATATATATATATATATTATATATATATATATATATATATATATATATATATATATATATAATATATATATAAAAGTATTCCTAATAGGTCTCCTTATATTGTAATCTAAGGAGACAGCTTAAAACTCCAACATCTCAAACCGTTTTTAACTATCTGATCGCACATTATCATATTCATGTTATAAGATGTATGCATATAAAAAATTACGTGATTTGAAGTTTGTTTACTTTATTTTTTTTGGGTTCAAACATTAACAATTTTTAAACAGTAGAAGAAAATGGAATGATTAGATCAATGAGTAAATGAATTTCAAATCACATGATTTTTTATATGCGTACGTTTTATAACATGAATATAATAATGTGCTGTCGGATTATGAAAAAAATCGGAATGTTAGAGTTTTAAGCCGTCTCCTTAGATTACAATCTAAGGAGACCTATTAGGAGCACTTGACCCTATACACATACACACACACACACACACACACTTGGATCATTTGAAAATAATATGGAGGTGAATCTTTCTCATTCAAATTCAATGTTAGATCATTCAAATTGAAAATCCACTCTATTGGAGTTAGATCTACATTGTTGAGAGTGCGAAAAAATTCAAATATTTTAAATATTTTTTGCTTATTCACCAATTAAGCACAAAATAAACAACCGAAATAGTGAGTTAGCTTAACAGTGTAGAAAATTTGAAACCTAACAAAAGTGGGTGTGTGTGTGTGAGGGTTTTTAAATGTCTAGATCATGATCAAATGATCGGTTCAAGAATTTGATGTCTAAAGTCATAACTCTAAGTAATATATTACTTTTGGCCATCCATTTTATGCCTACTTGATGCATAAATAAGAAAACCACAAAACACTTAATGTTTGATTTTTAATTATTTTAAATACTATAGATCAACTTCAACGGAATGGATCTTGTACTTAAATGCCGTAATATTAAATTTGAGTGAGAAAAATTTATGCTCCGGAAGTAGCAAGTGTTTGTGCGCACGCGCGTTTCAATAAACCAGGGAGATCTTTGGAGTTTGACATATTGCCTTATTCCTCCAAGGATTCATCCAATCAAATTCATTTTTTCTGATTTCTGCTCATTCAACCACATGAAGTTCAGATATAAAGACATCTGTTACCTGGACTTCTCCTTTGGTTAAAACTTTGACTATGTTATCGACTTTCGCTTTCATCTGTGCCTGGAGATCTCCAAGGTCTTGTTAAAGCTTTGGAATGAATCTCCCAACAGGCCAAAGAGTATCACCGTACTTGAATTTATCCAGGGCCTGAATGAGGTACAATTATGCTAAGATTAAATTGAAGAAGAGACATATGTATCTTTCATAAAACAGGCCAACAAAATGCTCAGATTAAAAGTGAAGAAAGAGAACTCATTGAGCCAATACTCTTTTCATGATGAAACAGGAAAAACATAACATTTTCTTCTTTTATAAGTTCCAATTTATGAGCATGACATCCTGGTCCACGAGGAAAATAGAAAGTAAAAACCACTTCATAACAACTCCCACATGCTATTGCAACAGCAGCTATTCATGAAGACTTATCATTTGTATACTGCAGTTTATTAATTTAGAAGAGGTGCAGAAATACAAGTTACCATAGTTTAAGTTCAGTACAAGTGTTCCACTGCAGTTTAAGTTTAGAAAAGAGGTACAAGATTCATTTCTAGAAATGCCAGTTAGTCCAATTGGGAGATCTGGTTTGAATGAATGCCAGTAGTTCAGTGTGCAGAAATTTTTTTTTTTAAAAAAAAAAAAAGAGCAGTACAAGTAAAAACACCACGACCAAGTTCCTAGATTATGTTAATTGCATGTCAGAAATCACTTAACTCTCTCGTGTTCGAGCTCTTGGTAAGATCCCTCCCCAAGACAACCTGAAAGAATTAGAAGCTTTTAGCAAACTGTAACCAAACTGAAGTAGAACATACTTGAAGCTAGGTCATCACAAAACCTGAAGCTTCTCAAAGACATGAAAACATATCATGCTGAGAATGCTCTCAGCCTCGTAGAGGTGTTCGATAACATGTGAAGTTATGGAAATCATATGAAGAAAGCAAGGAATCACTGAATTAATAGCAAATTATGGATCATAGCTCTCCTGTAATGTTCCTCTTTAGTTTGCTTTTGTAAATGAAAAGGTTAAAGCAATTCCTTTACTCTTTCCCCCCCCTTTTATGTATATTTATTATGTGGATCCATGTAAAACTGAATGTGACGTTTCACTGAAAGATAACATGAATTGTGAAGTATAGGCACTGTCAAACGAGATATCTACTGTATATATATAAGCACTTCTAAACAGCTTGTATAATAAAGCTTGATAAAAGAGGCAGTACCTTCATCCTAGATGTCAATCACAATTGCTCCGCTTGATCTAGCGAGCTTGCAGCAATTTGCTGAACCTCCCCGCGATGAAAGTCTTTTCCACAACCTTCAGTGTCGATGTTTCTTCCAGTGCAAGTGCATGTTCAGAATTACTTATTGTAATACCCACATCTTCCCACAGGAGCATAGTTCTTCTTGCGTTGCAGCATAAAATGCTCCCTGGTATAAGAATCTGGGCGTGTGCAGTTTCTGATGATTCTGAAGGTTATTGTCAGAGCAAGTCAGGCTTCCTTTCCTCCAGCCTTTTAGGACACCAAGAAACACAATGTTATAACTGAAGGGCATTTTTTTCCAAAAAAATCAGCTCTATGGTCACTAAAAACATATACAATAGTGTCAATTACTTAGAACGGTGTCGATGCTATAGCCAAACACAATGTAATGAACATTCATGATCCCAAATCTAAGTTCAGATATTGTTTGAGTAAAGCACAACAATAGGTAAGTAACTTGGCAGCCTCAAAACTGCTTGCATAACAAAAAGAAATATACATTCAAAGATTACACTATGGATTCATATATTTTTCATTTACACACTTCAAAAGCTTTATAAATTTCTCTGTTGTCCCCACAGTAAAATTCACTGAGTGGGTGATGTACGCTCAAAAAGCACACACCATATATAGCTATTACAACGTTCCTGCTTCATTCTTGGCATTGGTAAGAACATGCAGCACCTATATCATCCTTCTTCAGCTGTTACGGATGAAAAAAGGATAAAAATAGAAGATATATTAGTATCAGAAATTGTCTCTTCCTCAGAAGCTGATTAAAGAAGAGAATAGTGGAAAGAGACTAAACTGCTGCAGTGACAGATTGGCTAGTTGGTGGAACGAGACTAGTCCAGAAAACAGGATCAGGAACAGGATCGACAGGATTCCAACTGGTCCCCAGGGGTGCAGAGAAAATAGGAGACAATGTATATGGACTTCTTTGGACAGGATTCTCACTACCCAGTGTAACTCCTACCGATCTATCAATGTTAAGCTCATTACCACCGGCAAACAATAGAGGAACTGCCGCCTTTCCACGGTCCATCTCTTTATTGGAACAAGTAGCAGTGTCAATTTCCGATGACTTGTCTACAAATTTTTGAAGGCCGCAGATTTTGATAAAATACTGCATGCAGACAAGCCCGGTGTAGCATGAGCCTTGCCCTTTGAGGGAGGCCAAGAGATGGAAGCTGATATGGCTCAGTGGGTTGAATAGATGAGCATTCTAAAGCTCGGAGTTCTCTTCCAACATCTTCCCCAGATTCTGATTGACGTGATTTGTTGGGTACCCACCACCTAATATAAGTTGTCAGATCTACCTTTCTTTCCATCCCAAAGCCGCTAACACCACCATATTTTCCTTCTGCAGCTGCATCTGTACCTGCACCTGCCAAGCAAAACAATCAATCTAGCAAATATCTCAAGATTATACTTAGTTGGATATGCATTGAGGAACATCAGAATATAGTTATACATTCACATTATACTATTGCAGTATCACATTAAATTAAGTACTTACGCCCAAGCATCTGACCAAAAGATGTTTCCCATCGAGTACCTTGAGCCTGTCTGAAACAAAGAACAATACAGCAACAGAATTAAAGAAGATAAATCTCATACCATTTTCAGCCAATCGTATTTTAATAGAAGCACTCAACATAAGAGTCAATCAAATTCTAGGAGCAAACCACATGGCCTCAAACCATAATGAAAGATATCACGTGGTTCATATTCAAACTTGACAAGGTGGCCATGTATTTATGTGTAGCTGAGGATTAATACAAGTTATGTTTCTTATCAATGTTTCTTTAGTTTGGACGTTGTTCCAAAGCAGACAATTCCTAATATGGTTTACAACCTATCCAAATTTTAGAAAACATAACTACTAAGAAAAGAGCATTCAAAACCATCTGGCTCTTATACAGGGTTTGACTATGTTGAAGAACAAGATGAGAGGTGCGAATCATCTAAACAATCGATTGGGGTATCTTAATGCATCATCTTTGCAACATCTTCTCCATCCAGTAGAGCTGATCAGCACAGATGGAAGAAGGGATGGCCGATTAATCACTGGGGACAAAAAGTAAAGAACAACGCCAATGTAGAAAAGTTGAAATGATGCCACCTGTTGTAGGATTGATCAAGGAAAATTGGCACAATGGATGAAGAAGAAAAGGATGAGTGTGTGCGACCTTTTATTTGGATGAAGACAAACAGAGGAGTTGAGCTCCTTTTCCTCTATAATATCTCTAAAAACAATCTGAGGTAAAAGGAAATATTTTTCCGATATCTTCTGTGGCAAAAAATGGAACCTTTAATAGCTCATATATCTTTATACCCAAAAAAAAAAAAGTCTCGCACCTAGGAGAAGAACTTAAAGAACTTTCCCAATAAGCATTCCTATCACCTGAAAAGTTTGACTAAAAAAATGGCCACAGAAATGATAGACTGAGGAAAGAAACTGAACATGGCACTAACCAAGACCTTCAAATCGAATACATACAAACAATCAACTTAGATCATGTCAACCTGTGTGAAGCGTGTTGTACTAGGCAACCATAGAAGAGCATAATTTTGGTTCTTTTGAACCACCAAATTTGAGAAGCTACTTATTTTTACACCACATCATTTCTCCATCAAACGTCACCATCACATCTTTACTCCAGGGTGGCGGCAGTGCGTGGTGGTGGACGAAACCCTAGATGGGTTCCCGCCGCTGCTCGAGGAAGACGATAATGAACAGTGAAATGTTTTATTTTTTATTTTGATTATTGTAGATGATCAGGGGATAGGTTCTACCACTATGAAGGAGCACACATTATCTAAAAATATATACAGTACACACATCACACGGATGTAAACAATTTTCTACGTGTCACTTAATGCATGTACTATATGATCAAATGAAAAATATTTTCTTAATGGCTACAAAAATGAATATGCAAAATGAATTTTAAAAGTGAAATGCAAGCAAACAACAATTAGGCAACTAATAGTTGTACGCACACGAAAAGGTACGAGCTCGAAGTAAGATTTCCTTGAATCAAATTGAAAAATTACAACGGACTAGTATTCCGGTTACAAGGGAGAGAGGATGTTGAGCCTTGAATCCTCCCTTTATTTAGGGCTGGGTTCTTCGAGTGGCGATAGAGAGTGAATCTTATTCTCCGTTGACCGGGTGACCGTCTAGACCTTCGGGGATCTTCTCTTCGGCTGGTAGAAGGAGTAGCACAGCTCTGTCTACCAAAACTCTCAAAGAGAAGGTAGGCAAAGAGCAACTTGTACGCAGCAAGCTTGCTGAAGAGTTGAGCTCTCTCTTGCTTTTCTCTCTGTCTGCCTTGTTGTCTATCTCTTGTTTCTTGTGTCGTGTCCCCCATTCCTATAGCGGCGGGCTATTTATAGAGGTTTCAGGGGTGAACGTGCCCCCTAAAAGTACTCCACAATGAGGGCTAACTTCCCCGCTATGTGGGCGATGACTGGCCCCATAACCAGGGCGGTTATAACCGAGACGTGGGCCTTGAGACGCGGGTGTTGAGCCCACACGCCTTGATGCTGAGACGCGGGTGTTGAGCCCACGCGCCTTGATGCTGAGACGCGGTGTTGAGCCTACGCGCCCATCATTAGTCCTGCGTCTAGAACCTGAAACTCTGCCTTTTTTAATGGCTTGTCTTTTAATGATTTTTAGACAGCCTACAGAACCCCCTCCAAAGTTTTCGATATTCCGCAGTTAAGTGGGACAGATTTCGAAATACTTTGGACTTTAGCTGAGCTCACCCTTATGACTGGACTGTCAATGCTCCGGGTTTGATCTTATCTGGAGTATGGTCTTCGAAGGTGTACTGTAGAACTCTTTGAAGCCATCAGAGTTGATCGAGTTGAGTGTTTAGATACACAGTCTAAACCTCCCCGATTGCTTTAAGTCCGTCGTGGGTGCACTTTAAGCCAGGAGTGGACAGTCGTCTGCTTGTGCCAGTGTACTGTTGAACTGATTTGCAGAAGTAAGGACTGAACGCCAGTTCTTTTTGAAGAGCAGAGATAGTACTGATTTAAAGACGCGACTTTCATGGGGTGCGTCTTTTGGAAATGAAAACGCGACTGATATTCTATTGGGCAGACGCGATGCTAGGCCGGATTGGAAGGACGCGAACTTCGGAGAGACGTATCCTTTTGAGTAAGGACGCGACTTTCTGGACGCGACTATGGCTGTGCTGACGGGGCACGTCCATCGAAGAGGCGCGCCTGTTGGGTGCGAATCCGTGCCATGTCATGAGTGCACTTGTTCTGGGGAACCGACGGGACATCTCCTTTTGGCGCGCGGACTTCCCGGTATATTAAATGAGCTGTCTACGCGTCAAGCGATGACTCGATGCCGGACCAATCGAGCCACGCGCCGCGTATCTTTGCGAATCTTCGTGCCTATAAATGGCAACAGTCAGAGAGATATCTCTTTCGTCTCGAGCGCATCTGTTAGGTTTTTTTTGAAAAAAGTCTTCTCTGTTCCTTCTTATTTCTTCATTGTCCATCATCGGATTCTTGATTAACGATGGCACCCAAGGCCAAGCCAACTGCATCATTGTAACGCCCCGATCCGGCGGGTACTGAGACGTTACTGCGACGTATATACGCAGGTCAGAAATACCCTCACGTATATACGCTAAGCATCAGTACAGACAAGAATCAGAGTATGAAAACACGTGGCAATATACATTCCAACATAAGAATTACAAAGTTATCACAGAGCGTGATATATTGGTACATGTACATTATATCACATCCAAGTACAAAAGTGAAATTTACAATTTGTACAGCAAAAGGTGCTCACGGACTGAAAAAGATCCCCGAGCTAGCAGGAAGGATCAGGAACAGAAGGAGCTAGGACAAGTCAGCCTGCTCCGAGAGATAAGCTTGATCTTCAGTGGAGGGCTCCTCTTCAATCCAAGCTTCAGAACCTGAACATGCAAGTTCAGGGGAGTCAGAAACTCCCTAACGAATATGTAGGTGAAAGCCAAGTGTCATGTAAAGATAAGTACATTTATGTTTTAATATGATCAAACAGTATTAAGCATCAAAACTGTGTTGAGTGTACATGTACAGTAAGCATGAAATGGAGGCATAAAATGAAAGTAATAAGGCTTGAATAAATCTAATGCTGCCATTTTCATTATTTATACTTATTACTCGTTCTACTCGTATGTCTAGGTATGTGTAATAGCGTCCCAGTACACATACATCCACATATGAGTAAATCGAGGCTGTTATTGGAAACCAACGGGGGTATCAACGAACAATGTTTACAGTGGGTCCCGTACATGCCCGGGACCACGGTCCAGGACGTTCCATTGCTGGTGCATGGAACCGGCCGCAAGGCCTACAGGAGGGTCTTATAGAATGCCCTTATCAAGATGGTACCAAGAAGGAGGGAGCCAGCACTCCCCTCAGTCGCCTGGAGGCCCACAGGTCAGACTGGAAATTTTAGTTGCACAACATGCCTAGTGCCACTGTAAACACGAACATATTTGATAGCCGCAAATTTCCCCCGACCCGATGCAAGTTGTTCATTTTTATGATTTATTATGTAATCATCAATTTACAGGAAAGCAAGTGCCTATCAGATCAGGAGTTAAAGAGTCATGAGTATTGTCATTTCAAGTCACTGTATGTAATACAGGATAGCAAGTACAAGATTCCCGTAAATGTGACAATCTAAAATCAGGTATCAATATGTTATTGTGGGGTGAGTATCATGTGGTAGCATGATGCATGCAAGTGTGTCAGGAATATAATATTAGTCAATCATGACAAAGCATGAAATCTGAAGGATGGCGAGAACACTCGCCTAAAGCTTTAAGAAATACACCGAGAAATTCCAAGCTCTGGAGTCCAAGTAACCAATATTATATATAAAAAGAGAGGAGGAGAAGGATGAATCAGAAAAGTGAGAATGAAGACGCAGGGGTCGCAGACGCGGGAGGTTGCGCTGCGTTGAGGTCACAAACGCGGGGTCTGAGATCCGCGTTTTAACACAGGAAGAACGCAGACGCGAGCACGTGCTCTACGTCGCGTTAACACAAGAATGCGAGAATCGCATTTGAGAAATTACTTGGACGCGGGAGTAAGCTTCGCGTCTAAAATATATGAGAGAAGAGGGATATGAAAATGTGAAAGACGCAGGAAAAAAGGGGATAGAGACGCAGGTTTAGGAAAAACTAAACGCAGCAGTCAGCCAGAAATTAGTCGACTAGGGGTTATAAGTAAGTCGACTAGGGAATGGTTAGTCGACTAATAAGTTAGGGTAAGTCGACTAATCAGGGAAACAGAGAGTTACGCACTTCCAGGGCTTTTCATTAGTCGACTATAAATCAGGGACAAGTCGACTATATAAGCGATTAGTCGACTAACAAAGGAGGCAAGCCGACTTAACAGAAGTCAACCAGAGAGCATAACTATTTCTGGAAAGTGAGTTAGTCGATTAACAAAGGCATTAGTCGACTAATACAGTGAGTAAGTCGACTAATTAGCAAGAAAAGGAAGGAAAGGAAATAAGGAAGGAAAGAAAGAAAGAAAGAAACAAAGGAAGGAAAGAAAGAAGAGAAAGGAGGTAGGCCGGCCGTGGCTTGGCCCGTGGTCGCCGGCGGCGGCCGGAGTTGGCCGGAGTGGGTGGACAAGGCCCCAAAAGAGAAGATTGTTTGTTGGTGCAAGTGTAGTTCAATAGGGTGAAATGGAATTCTTGCAAACGATGTTTTGGAGGACGAACCTATAGTCCGTTGAAAAGAGAATGACGAGGAGAAGAAGATGGTATGGTTGGTGGTGGTTAAGGTGGTGTAGGTGGTGGTGGAAATGGTGATGAAGTTGGTGGAGAAGATGGGTTTCTTTGATGTTTCTTGGTGAAAAAGAGGTTGAAGAAGGTGGTGTAGTTGTTGGAAATGGAGGAGGAGATAGAAGGGAGAATGGTGGAGGAGTTGGTGGAGTTTGGTGTTGGAAAAAAATGGAGAAGGTGGGTTGTGATGGCCGCCAAGAAGCTTGGGCTGCTGTTTTTGGTGGCCTTTGCTGGCTGCAAATGAAGGAGAAGAGAAAATGAAAGAGAGAAGATGGGAGTGGGTATTTATAAAGGGGGAAAAAAAACTAATATAATATTGCCATACCATTGAATGAGACAAGCTTTCATTCAAAAGCTGCGTCCCCTTCCAAAAGGCCGCGTCCCGTGCAAAAGGTCCGCTGTCCGCGTCTGGCAATAAAGGCTGGACGCGGGCATTAAGTTGCGTTCAAAAAGAAAAACGCAGGATTGCGTTAAGAAAGAGACAAAAGGCATGGGTGGAGAGAGTCCCGCATTAATTGCTGGACCCAGAGTTGGTGGATCTCGCGTTAGGCAGGAGAGAAAAAAGTAAAATATCCGGATAGAATTCCGGTATCTGGGAAAACACCGGAAACTCAGGAAAAGCCCAAAAATAAAGTATCTCGAAAAGTCTCCTAAAAATTCTCAAAAATAATAAATATTATTTAAAGATTTTTAGTGAAATCGGTTTTCAGAAATTCAATCTCGTTTTCAAGATAAAAATCCTGGAATCCACTGTAGACGGTGTCTACACCGGTAGGCCAGATTTTTGATAAATTCTAAAAATTCTCAAAAAAATCATTTAGATAGAAAACATGATTTTAAGAAATACTGTGAAAGCCGTTTCTAGAATCTCAACTCTATTTGTAAATTAAAAATCCGAAAGTCGGTCAGCGACACTGGGTCGACACCGTTTTTTGAAGATTTACAATTTAATTCTGAAAAATTCCAGAAAATCATGAAAAATCTAGAATATTAAAAATAATTTTTGAAACTAAAATCGGTCAAATTTGAATACCAAAAAGGTCAAATCATGCAGTACTGCTATAAGAGTAAGATTTTAAATAACAGAAAATAAAATAAAAAAATCACTCCAAAAATCAGGACATATAACTGGGTACGTATACTGAGGATGGGGTGTTACAATCCATCCACCTTATCAAAAAATTTCGTCCTCGAAATTTCGATAATGGGGATGTTAAGGCAGAAGAATAGGGGTAAGGAATTTTACCAACTAAGATGGAAAAAGTAGGGGGTAACGTTCACGAATAATATCCTCTCGTTCCCATGTAGCTTCTCCTGGGGCATGCCTATTCCAAGAAACCAGTACCAATGGTATTGCCCGGTTTTTCAATGTTTTGACACTTCTGTCCAGAATGGCCATCGGCTGCTCCTTGTAGGATAAATCTGGTTGCAGTTCTAATTCTGAGTGATCTAGAATGTGACTTTCATCCTTGACATACTTCCTCAACTGTGATATATGGAATACATTATGTACTCCTTCTAAGGATGGTGGCAATGCCAATCGGTAAGCCACATCTCCCATGCGATCCAAAATTTCAAATAGGCCGATGTATCTTGGGCTAAGTTTTCCGCGAGTACCGAATCGGATTACCCCTTTGGTTGGTGATATTCTTAAAAATACATGATCACCTGTTCTGAATTCCAACGGTCTTCTATTAGTGTCTGCCCAACTCTTCTGTCGGCTCTGTGCTGCCCGGAGATGATCTCTGATAATTCTGACTTTATCTGTTGTTTGAACTAGAATATCTGGTCCCATAAGTCTTCTTTCGCCGACTTCATCCCAACATATTGGCGACCTGCATTTTCTGCCATATAATGCTTCAAATGGAGCCATCTTGATACTGGCATGATAGCTGTTATTATAAGAGAATTCTACCAGATGAATATAGTCTTCCCATGACCCTTTAAATTCTATCATGCAGGCTCGTAACATGTCTTCAAGGATTTGGATAGTTCGTTCAGATTGTCCATCTGTCTGGGGATGATAAGAGGTACTAAATTTCAGACGAGTTCCTAAATTTTCTTGGAGACTTTCCCAGAAATGTGATCGGAATCTCGTGTCTCTATCTGACACGATGCTAACTGGAACTCCATGTAGACGAACGATTTCTTTCATATATTTATCTGCAAGAACTTCTGTTGACTGACCTACTCTGAAAGGTAGGAAGTGAGCTGCTTTTGTGAGGCGATCAACGATTACCCATACTGCATTGTTACCCTTAGGAAACAAAATCCATGGTGATATGTTCCCACTTCCATTCGGGTATCGGTAATGGTTGTAGAAGTCCAGCTGTTCTCTGATGTTCTACTTTTATTTGCTGACAAACCAAGCATCTTGCCACATACTGGGCTATCTCCCTCTTCATGGCATTCCACCAAAACTTCTGTTTCAAGTCTTGATACATTTTATTTCCTCCTGGGTGTATGGAATAAGCCGAATTGTGAGCCTCTGCCAAAACTTTCTGCCGAACTTCCCCTTGTGGCACACAGATTCTGTTACCAAAATAAAGTGCATCATCCGAATGAATACGGATGTCTGTTCTTAATCCAGCTTCTACTTGAGCCCTGAATTTCTGTAATCTGGGGTCTCCCTTTTGGGCTTCCTTAATTTCATTTATCAGGGTCGGTTGAATCTGGAAGGTCATTAGTTGACCTGACTCATCTGCTCCTTGTAGCAGTATTAAGTCCAACTTTATGATTTCTCGAAGCAATTCCCTCTGTTGAGTAAGTTGTAATAATACTTTATTCTCTGGTCTCCTGCTTAATGCATCTGGGACTGTATTGTCCTTACCGGGATGGTACTGTAAGTCTACGTCATAGTCGGCCATCAGTTCAAGCCACCGCCTTTGCCTCATGTTTAATTCTTTCTGTGTGAAGATATACTTATGGCTCTTATGATCAGTATAGATCATACTTTGTCCCCCAGAAGGTAGTGTCTCCAGATCTTCAATGCAAATATTACCGCCGCCAGTTCTAAGTCATGGGTTGGGTAATTTCTCTCATGTGGTTTCAATTGCCTAGATGCATAAGCTATGACATGACCATGCTGCATTAATACACATCCTAGGTTTTTTCCAGATGTATCACTATATATAACCATCCCTCCTGTTCCCGAGGGAGTCTCCAAGATTGGAGCTGAAATTAGTCTCTCTTTTAATTGTTCAAATGCTGTAGTACATTCTTCTGACCATAGGTACCTTTCTCCCTTTCTGGTGAGCTTTGTTAATGGGGCTGCGATTTTGGAGAAGTCTTGTACAAATCTTCTGTAATATCCGGCTAATCCAATAAAGCTTTTAATTTCTGTTACTGTCCTGGGGATTGGCCAATCTTTTACTGCCTGGATCTTATTAGGGTCGACTGAAATTCCTTCTTCTGAAACTACATGACCCAAGAAAGCTATACGGTCTAACCAGAACACACTTCTGCCCCTCTCTCAAGAGGCGCCACTTCGGGCACGTAGGTGGTGCTGACCGTGATTTGACCTTTGTGCTGCAAAGGACTGTACATGTGACTGCTGATGGTCGCAGGAGCGTAGGAGGAGGCTCTCCAATGTTGACATGGCAACCTTTCGGGAGCTTATGACTGACGCAGCATTCACAACGGATGCTCGTGTTCCGCTGGAGAAGCCTGCCTTCTTTGGAGACCGTATTAGCGAGGGCGGCTATTCCTTGTATGACGGAGATTATAAATGGCTCCGTCAGATAGGGGGTAGAAGATTCTTTCTCTCAAACATGAAGAGGATGTACCCGCTATCTTATCTTCAACATATGTCCGTTCCTCGGAAAATGAAATGGGAACTCTCCCGATATGTCCCTGAGGTTACTCTTGGCGACCTAGGCTCCAAAAAGGTATATCGCCATGATAGTCATGATAGGGAGGTTCTTGGCCTGTTTCCAGGGCTGCTCAGGACTGATCACCCAGTTGGAGAGACGCCAAAACTTGGCACCACTTTCCTCAACGCGTTCATGAAAGTGGAGGGTGATTTTCCGGTCGAGTTCCGTTCGCCCGGGTGGATCCACTCCACTGAGAGGTATTGGTGGGGCAGGATGGTGAGCTTCGTCCTTGCCGACCTTAGAGGCTTGTTGGAGCAAGCGGAATTATACCAAGCGGTCAGGGCCGTACAGTATGGTATTCCACCGAGCTCTCAAAACTTTTTTGGGATCATGAGCGTTACAATCCTCTGACGGGGACATTCTTCACTCTGGTCGGGGAGATGGGTCTCGCCCTGCACGAGCTGTACGAGGTCTCGGGGCTGGCAATGGGGGATTCTCCCTATGAAGAATACGTCCCAACCGCTGAGGAGCTTCACCTTATGAAGAAAGGGTCTCCTCGAGTGTACGAGACTTACTGGGAGGTGTTATGTCACTTCCACATCTGCGGCCAGATAACCTCTTGGAGGACGGGGGGAGTCAAGCAACTGTCTTGGGCAAGCTACCTGTTCAATGGCGTCAACCAGAAAGACCGTCCGGTGACCCGACTGGCTCCCAGCTCCGATGAGGAGATTGCCGACAGGATCAAGGCTTCTGTAGACTCCTACACCACGGAGTCGAACGAGGATGTTTTCGAACCTGACACGGTTTTCGAAAGCTTCCATCATCGAGCTCGGATCCCTATCTCCGACCACGCACTGTTGGCGGGCTTCTTAATGCTGTGGTTGAAGCACTGTGTGGTGCCAACGCTGCCACATGAAGTCATTGTTGCCGACGTAGTGTACCCGGCGGTGCTACTGGCTTATGGTAGGCCCATAGCCCTTCTCCCGGCCATGGCGGCGAGTATTCAAAGCGGGTTGCGGACGTTAACCCAAAATCTATGCGAAGCAGGGAAGGCCGTCGACTCCCATGGCAAGGTGATTGTTGACTCGGAGGGGAGGCCGACGATAAAGCGCCCCAACCCTCGGGTTGAGCTTCCCTACACGTACCTAATGGCTTGGTACGTTATGCACTGTCCCTCTCTGATGACGCCGGTGTCTTGGTGTGAGGGGTTTATTCCTTTCGTGCAGCGGTTGGAGGGTTCAACCTGGTGTAATACTTATATGTATTACATTCGAAAGTGCGTCATGTCGGCTTCGAACTACCAGCTTAATCGCTGCTTCCCCGCGATTCCTGGTGCATCTTTCGGGGAACAATTTACTGACTCCGTAGGCCAAGATGACTTCACGAGGCTGTCAACGGGGGTTTTCTGGTGGTTGGTCAACATTCGGCCCGGTATGTGCTTTTCCGGTAAGGGAATTCATGCACGATCGAGCCATATATGCCGAATCACTTCGCCCGACAGTTCGGCTATGATCAACTATATGTCGGCAACCCCAATGCTCGACTCGCCTTCAGTGAGAATTTGTTCGAAGGTGCTCGGGCTTGGTATTATAGCGTGGCCGGAGGGACGGAAGCAACTTTTCGGCTGCCTATCAAAGGGCCGAAGGGCCGTACCAGCTTCAGCTTCTGTACTTGGTACTTCCAGGCCACCAAACACCAGATTTCGCTCCGGAGTATTCATGCATTGAGAGTATCAATGCAGGTTACGAAGCAAGGTCGGGGTCCACTAAACGCTCACGAGGCGTCGAGCAGTATCTGAAGGTTCTTAAGGAGGTTAGAAGGGGGTCGAGGGAGGAGCCGCGAGCAGCAAAAGCTCGACAGGCGGTGGGTAAGCGTCTTCAAGGCTCTACCTCCACTGTTGAGCCTGCTCCAAAGAAGGTCCGGAGAGACTTGATGGCTGCAGTTTCTCCGTCCGAGGACATCCCTTCTGGTGTTGAGGAACCGAGGGAAGAAGAGGCGGATGAGGATGATGCCCCCTTAGTCCATGCCCGCAGGTTGCGCAGCAGGGGCCCCAGGATTGTGGAGGAAGCGGAGCCTGCTGACAAACCCACCACCGCTGACGAGGCCGAGCAGTTCGAAGTCGACATAATAAGCGGAGGCGATGTTGAGAGGCGAGGGGTCTCAGCTCAGCCCGGGGCTTCCTCAGCTCACGAGAAGAGGGATGAGGTACAGCAGCCTGAGGTCGACATAATGGGTGACGTTGAGATTCCAGGAGTCTCAACTCAGCCTGGGTCTTCCTCAGCTCACGAGAGGAGGGATGAGGTACAGCAGCCGGAGGTCGACATAATGGGTGATGTTGAGATTCCAGGAGTCTCAACTCAGCCTGGGTCTTCCTCAGCTCACGAGAGGAGGGATGAGGCACAGCAGCCTGGGTCTCCCAGTGTATTCCTCTCCAGTGCTCAGACAGTTGACCCCAGCCCTACCACTGGGGTGTTTGGAGGCAAGGCTCCAGTTGCCGAGGTCCCTCACGTTGAATTGTCGTCTTCATCATCCGAAGAGGAAATCGATTTTGAGGATAAGGTCGACTTTGGCGATGAACCCGCTCCTCCTGATCCGAGTAAATTCTCACACATCTCGGAGGAGGAAATATATGGGCGTGAGCCGTTGACGACATCACCATTAGTGGCAGTTCTTCCTGCTGAGGCTGCTGAAGGTACACTACTCGCCAAACTCATCCTTCTAACTAGGAGAAGGATTTTTGACGTTTTCTTTTTACTTGGCCTCGTGTTGCAGGGCCAGTCATGGTTAGCGAGGCCGCTGCTTCCTCCCAGATCGAGGAGATGATATAAGAACTGGCTCAGCAGGAGAGAGCTCAGTCTCCTCGTACTGGGGTGCTTCAAGAGAGGGCAATCGTCGTAGTCGGGGAGACCTCCACCCTACAGGATTCACCCAGGACTTGCCACCTTTGGACACCCAGCCAAGTAAGGAAATGTTGGTATAAATGTCTTCCTTTTGCTGTCATGGCTAATTTCTCGTAATTTTGCAGAGGGCATTGAGGAAGTTCAGGCAAGTGCAGAGAGCATTGAGGAAGCTCAGGTAGGAGGAGGTTTGGCGGTCAGTGCCTGCCCGGAGACCATACAGCTCAAGCCTCGGCCGAGGATTCTGAGAAGGTCGAGCTCACTACCCTGTCATCGGCTGTGGAGGTTTCTACGGAGGTAGCACCCCCAGAAGCGCCAGTGGCTACTCTTGCTCTTGCCGTACCCGTGGTCAGCCCGACTCTTGTGCCAGAAGAGCCGACCTACATCCCCACACCGTGATGAAAAGGGGATCGGGGACCACCTCGGGTGATGATACCATGGAGTTCCTGACACGCCAGACGGTGCAGCAATTCTTTGCCTCAATGCGATCATGCATCGATTTTATCCTGTCTGGGGGTAGTTCTTTTGAATTCGCCCAAATGTATCTCGGAAACCTGGTCGAAAACATCAAGTTGGCCGGAGGCCCTTCACTAGCCCAGGCGTGTCTGCTGCTGGTGGAGCAGCTGGGACAAAACCTGAGAGAGCTTCGATCCCTGGAGAATGCCGGCTCATTCCACAAGGCCCAGGAAACTCTGAATAGGCTCCTTGCTGCTCAAGAGCAAGAGCGAAGAGAGGTGGAGGAGCAGATAACCGATAACACCCGTCTTCTCGAAGGTTTCCAGGCTGATCATCAAAGGCTAGCGATCGAGTCCAAGGAATCTGAGATGATCATACAGGCTGCAAAGCAGGCTATCCTTGATTCTCGGGCTGCCATAGCCAGAGCTGAGGCAGTGATTACTATTAACGAACAGAAGCTTGCTACCTCTGAAAAGAAGCTAGCGGAGTTAGAGGCTGCCAAGGCGCAAATTGAAGCAAACCTCTCTGTTCGTTCGTCCAAGCTGGAATCCCTCCGAGTACGAGCGCAGGGATTTTTACCTGAGGCGGACCTACGGGCCCAAGCTCTCATGGAGGCTGAGAAGGCGCGTCAACATGATACATCGCCTTAGAGAGCAAATCCGTTCCTTGGCGAACCAGGACCTTTAGCCTTCTCTTCTTTTCTTTTTTTTGTAAAGAAAAGGACACTCTATTTACCAAGAGTGTTTGTATCTACTTTTATCATTTTTTGAATAATAAAAGTCGTTGAAATTTTTGTTCCACCTTCATTGCCCCACTGTAGATGAATCCAAACTCTCAATCACAGATTTTGGTTGTGCTCCCTTACTGACTGTGGATACTGAACTTAGGTAAAACTAAGTTCTTTTGATGAAACGCAGCGTCGATTCATAAAAAGAGACGCGGCTCTGAGGCACGCGATTCTTACCTGCCAGTGAAGACGCGGTTCAAGTGGACGCGAAGGACGCAGCTTCGAGCGTGACTCACTGGCCGCAGTCTTTAACTTTATTCAGACGCAGAGTTCAGGATAATGAGGTCTTACGCCCCTTAACATTAACGTAGTCAGGGACGTGGCGCTGTAGACGCAGCTCCAAGATGCTTGTAAAGGTGGCGGGCTTTTTCTGCTGAAGTCATAAGCCTTAGGACGCAACTTTATGTGCTTTCCTACTGGGACCCCTAAAATGAGTCCCTTTTGTTGAGAGACGCGGATCGACTTTGAATCATCCAAGAGACGCGAAGGATCTTCTAACTTTGGAATGAAGGAGGACGCCGATTTTTTTTGAGAAAAGAGGGGACGCGGGTTCCTGAACGCGGCTCTCATGCCTGCGTTTTGGCACGATTTCCCAGGCGTTATAAACAGCCTGTCATAAATATTTTTGAAATCTTTGAACGTCAAGTCTCCGTTGACGATTGGAATCCGCATCATCCGTTATTTCCCGAAGCGATTTGTCCACGCGTCAGTTCTTCATTGGGCTTAGGCGTAATGCCTTTTAATGCCAATATGGCGCTGGCGGTTGGAAACCAGCGTCTTCGACGCTTCCCGAAGCGACGCTCCATGCGTCAGCCTCCCATTGGGCTTTGACAGTCGTGCGGTCATTAAGGCCGACGGTTCCAATTGATGAACCATTAACTACGGTTATTATGGGCTGCCTATAAATAGGGGCTCCTCTTCTCCCTTTAACAGTCCATACTTAGACTGTGTTCTTCTAAGAGCGAGTGCTCTGAGAGACTCTGTCTTCTCCCTTTCTGAGAGACTCTATCTTCTCCCTTCAAGGACCCTATCAGGGGTTTGCCTCCATGGACGAGGATGACCCAGAGCTTCCATGCTTCTGTTTGGTCTCTTCAGTAGATTACCACTGTCAAGTGATTTCAATGATAGGAAGCGTCTCCCTGAGCACCTTTTACGTCCGCGCCTCAATGCAGAGAGTTCAACTCTTAACAGAGGCCTCTGCGGGTATGCCATGCCCACTTACCATGACATTTTAGATCCAACCAAGTTTGAATTTTAGTATATCTCTTAGAGGGATATCATCTGGACTTTCTTGCGAAGTCGTGGTTGGTGCATTCCTCTTCTGGAATTTGCGCCATCGACTTAAACTTTTTGAAACGCAAGTATTGAAGTCGTTGGTACCTGGCCGCGGGCTTTGCACACAGAGCTCGCGTCTTGAGGCCACTGACTTGGAAGAATTTCAATTCGGGTCGAAGGTTTCAGGCCTGAACTTTTGCAACTCTTATTCCTCCAACAGAGAGATGACAATTTTTGGCGTCTGATTCTCTGCGCGCCTTGTATCTTAGACGCGGATGTGGAATTAGGTCGCGTTTGAATTCTGTGTGTATCACAGTCTTGCTCGCGTCTGTTTGCAGGAATCTGGCCCAGCGTGCGGGTCATTCCCGCGTCTGCAGTCTTCAGCAATAACCGCGTTTGTGACTTAGTTTTCTTCTGTCGAAGTATACTAAGCTCTGAATTGTCTAATTCCCTTGTTTGCTTCTTGCAGGTAGGCTTGATCATCCTTTTTCACGTTCGCTGGGCCCGTGGGAGAATATATCAGCCGGCGAACTTGTTCGATGTTCGTCCACAAGGGAAGAAATCATAGTCTCCGTCGTCCACAAGGGAGAAATCATGGTCCTTGACGGGGACTTAACCCTCGCCAAGATCTCATGGCGCGATGCACCAGTCATGCTTGCGGGCAGGTCACGGTCACAGTGGGTATGGCGGCGGGAGTTGCAGTGGATACAATGGTGGGTAGCATCCCCTGTGAGGTTTTAAAACCTCCTCTCTTACCCCAGAAATGACATCGAGAAACTCTATACTCATTGGACAATCTTCTGGAGGAAGAGATGTTCATCAACGAAGGATCACACCCCCACTTTGGATGGAGATGTTCGACGGATCATAACCCGGCTTCGGATGGTCAGGTGAGATCAGAAGATTCTGCTGCCATCAGACCTCAAGAACCACCATTGTTCTCGATCAACCAGAGACCTCTTCGATGTTTACATCATGCATCGTGGTGCAACCAGCTTCTGATCGTTGCCACAATGTCCGATCCTACTTTGGCGCCCTTCCAAGCATCCTGTACTCGGAATAACATGTAGCTGAGGAGCGAATGCAACCTCTGAGAGAGAGAGAGAGACTTCTTTGTACTCCTTAACTATAACACTCAATCTTATTGTATAAGAGAGCGTTTTTGTATCACTTTCATGTGTCTGAAAATAAATAAAAGTGACACTTTTCTTTTTCTCCTTCTATTGTCTTGAACTTTTTCTTTTAGTCAGACGCATAGAAGCAAAGGACTTTGACTTGTCAAAACTATGATGATAATTTCAAACAGTCAAACTTTTTAGAGAGAAATCCTATTTTTGGAACTCCCCAATGCTGTCAGAGGTGTAATATTAACTTGACAAGAGATAAGACAATTTTGTGGACCTGTCAATCTATAAAGGAGAATGACAAGTGAGACTCGTACCCCCAGGGAAAATGGGCCTTTATCAAGGTTTAGGATTCACTTGATTAAGCTCAGCTGGGGATTTGAAGGAAAACACTGTTAATGGTGTAGTATTAACCTAACAATGTGTTTAGGTAGACTTGTTATTCTATTGAGGAGAATAGCAAGTGAATCTAGATCCGCGGGGAATCTAAGAAGGTTTTTTACCGTTAGAGGTGTGATATTAACTTAACGGGTTGAATGTAGTCCTGTCAGAAATATGATGTTAACCTGACAAGGATGTGAGTCAGAGGTGTGATATTAACCTGACTCAGAAATACTTCAGTTTCATTTGGGAAAACAGAAGTGTCACTGACATAGGTGTGATATTTAACTTGACAGTGATGGCAATGCTAGAGGTGTAATGTTGAACTTGGCATTGGTCATCTCGACTCCGATACGGAAGTTCGAGGGAAATTCATTGTCATAGGTGTATTGTTGAACTTAACAATGAATTGGATGCTAGAGGTATGATGTTGAACTTAGCATCATCCATTTCGGCTTCGACATGGAAGTCTGGAGGAAAGTGACTGTCAGAGGTGTGGTATTAAACTTGGCAGAAACTTGATGTACTGTTTAGAAGTGTAATGTTAACTTAACAGTAATTTGTCAGAGGTGTGATATTAACTTGACAGAAATTGATTTGCGATATGAGCAATTTGAGGACCTGTCATCCTATTGATGAGAATGGACAAGTGGAGTTTGAAGTGCCAGAGGTATAGTGTTAACTTGGCAATAACTGTATTTTGTAGACCTACCATTCTGTGGATGAGAATTGGTAAGGGATTTTGGAGGGAGAGAGGAGTTGAGTCCACTTAGGATTTTTAGCAAACCCTCAGCTATCAACGGATTTGAGGTGCCTTTACCAACTACCGTTTGAGTTGGGCTAGCCATGCTATTCCCCTCAGCATGATGAGTTGTCGAAGATTTATGTTGGGCTTAAAAGCCAACGTTTTCCTCTATCCTTAGCCATCGGAGGCGGCGGATGTTAATGAAGAAGCTCTTCTTGTTTTGATCAGAGGTGTACTTTTAACTTGATCGGGGGAGGAGTACTATTAAGAATAGTACTTCTTCAAGAATCTGCCATTGATCGGCATCATGAGTGTATCGCCATTTGAAGTTATGAGACGATATGACCCATTTGAGTAGACTGACTCTACTACAAATGGCCCTTCCCATTTGGGTTGAAATTTTCCTTTTGTCTTGTGCGTCATTACCATGGGTCTTTTAACGGCTAAGACAAGATCGCCTTTCTTGAAAGTTCGCATTTTAACTTTCTTGTTGAAGCTCTGGTAATTCGAGCCTGGTAGAGCTCGATTTGCTGTTAGGCCTGCAGACGCTTATCGTCTAAGGCTTCCAATTCTTGGAGTCGCTGTCGATGCTTCTCCTCTGTTGTCATCTCTGCTGTCAGGGCGACGCGTACAGATGGAATTTGGATTTCGAGTGGAAGCACGGCTTCACACCCATATACCAAAGAAAACGGCGTGGCTTTAGTCGAGGTTCGCACAGTTGTGCGGTAAGCCCATAAGCATTCACCCAGCTTGTCGTCCCAGTCACGTTGACTTTTCGAGACAAATTTCTTGAGAAGCTTGCCAATGGTCTTATTGAAAGCTTCTGCGAGGCCATTAGCGGCAGGATAGTATGCCGTTGAGGACACACTCTGGATTCTGAACTTAGCGCAGAATCTCTGGAAAGCCTGGCTGATGAACTGGGGTCCATTGTCATGGACAATTCGCCGAGGTACACCAAAACGGTAAATGACGTGATGCTTTACGAACTTGATCACGTTAGACGATTTTACCTCCTTCAAAGGGATGGCCTCGGCCATTTAGAGAAGTAATCGGTTATTGCCAAAATGAACCGATGTCCTTTTGATGATAGTGGGCTGATAGGGCCAACTACATCCATCTCCCACATTTCAAATGGCAGGTAGAGGTCGTAGAATGGAGGTACTCTGGTGCTTGATGGATGAAATCGCCATGCACTTGGCAAGCGTGACATCTTTTAGCATAAGTGACGGCGTCGGCAATCATCTTGGGCCAATAGTAACCCAACCTTTGGAGTCGATGTGCCAATTTTGGGCCGGGTTGGTGAGCTCCACACATCCGTCG
The DNA here is from genome assembly GCA_038442645.1 of Agave tequilana. NCBI lineage: Eukaryota > Viridiplantae > Streptophyta > Magnoliopsida > Asparagales > Asparagaceae > Agave > Agave tequilana. Next base: position 427,906 of record JAVJIF010003180.1, read on the forward strand.
TGGGCTTCTTTCAATACCTCTTGAGCCTCCTTTGGTGAGAGGCACCGGAGCAAGATCTCGTCATGCGATCGACGATACAATGTCCGTGTAATCGCATTGTAGTAAAATTTAGGGGCTTTTCTTCGAATGGCAGCCGCTTCCTTGGCGTCCTCAGGCAGGATGCCGTACAAGACATAGTCGATATAGGGGAATCGCCAGTCTTTAAGCTCTGGCCTGGTTGACAATTCCAGGGCTTCTTTGCCTTGACACTCTCCCTTTGACCCCTGATAGTCTTCGAGGGCGGTTCTCGGGCAATACAGGTCGTGGCTGTAGACGAATACTTTCTCCATTGCTCCAGCTGGAAGAGCTAAAGGCCGCTAGGGATGCCAGTGCATCTGCATGCGCATTTTGCTTGCGTGGTACATGGTCGATGTAGAAGTTCGTAAACTTCCCAGCCATGTGGACAGTTGCGTTGTAATAGGGTACTAGGTTTTCATGTCTGACTTCGTACTCCCCGCGAACCTGGCTAACGATGAGTTTGGAGTCACCATATGCCTCGAGATTTTTAACGCCAATCTCATCGGCGAGTTGCATCCCAATCAAAAGAGCATTGTACTTCGCCACATTGTTGGAACACGGCTCAGTTAATGTGTAACGCCCCGATCCCGCGGATACGGACGACGTTACTGCGACGTATATACGTAGGTCAGAAATACCCTCACGTATATACGCTAAGCATCAATACAGGCAAGAATCAGAGTACGGAAGCATGTGGTGCATTATACATTCCAACATATGAGTACAATTACAAAGTTATCACCAGATGTGATACAATATTACACGAATATTACAACACCGATAGGCGCAAGTGCGAGAATACAAAGAGATGTACATGTATGAATAGTACAAATGGGTGCTCACGAGATAGCAGGGGATGTCGCGAGCCAACCAGGGGGAGCAAGGATGGGACTGGAGCTACAGCTCGTCTGTCTGCTCCGCAGAAGTAAACTTGGTTCTCAGTAAGAAGAATCCCCTTCAGTCCAAGCTCCGAGACCTGGACATGAGGATCCAGAGGAGTCAGTACTCCCCGGCAAGTGGTGATGCGAATGCCAAGTGGCGTGCATAGATAAGCACAAGTGTGTCGACAAATCCGAATCATAAACATGCATAGAAAAACCGTGTCGTGAGCACAGGCATGCAAGAACAAGTAGATATATAACAAGTAATATCAAGCAGGAACTACTCATGGTATGATAAGATAAGAGAAGGTAAAGAGATGAGAAGTAAAGTAGATAGGGCAACACCAGATATCTCCTAAACTAACATAAAACGATGAAAACCGATAAAACCGAATAAAACCGATTACGAGCAAAACCGATTGTACAAGCTTAGGTCACGGCCCCATGAGACTATTACCTCGAAGGAATAATCCAAATAAGGAAACCCTCATCTATATACCTTTATCCCATGTCACCATAATCCAAGCACATACAACCCGAGTTACAAAACGGCACAGCAAATTGTATATTAGCATCTTATTATAATTGGAGCCGTCTAAGTTCCAGGCTTCAGCATGTGTCCCATTCCACATACTTCCACTCACAACTTATATAGCAAGTTATTTGGAAACTGATAAAGATCGATGAATCATGTTTCGGATGGGCCCCGTACATGCCGGGACAACGGTCCAGGAGTATCCGGTGCTGAGCCGGAACGTACCGCTAGGTACCGGGGACTTATTTACGCCCGAACAGGAATAGAGTATCGCAGATCCCATAGAAATAGGCCTAGGGCGTGTGCATACCCGGCAAGAATAGACAGGAGTAGGGGTGCCAGCACACCCCACGGAATCCCTGGTGGCTGCCAGGTAACCCCTCAAGAATGTGGCCACGCGCGGCTCGATAAGACCACCATAAACATGATTAATCAGGGCCCATCAGTTTCCCCCCAAACCGGGTGCAAGTTGTCTTATTAGAATTTAATATGTGATTATCAATTTACGGGAATAGCAGGTACAGACATGATCAGGAGTTCAGGAGTATATGAGTACTATAGATTCAGGTCACTGTATATATAATACAGGATAACAAGTACAAGATTCAAGTCACTGCATGTAATGCAGGATAACAAGCATAGTATTCCCGTAAATGAGATAATCACAGGTCAAGTATATCATACCGAGTGTCAAGGGATAGCATGACAAGATGGTGATATTAGACAGGTAACCAGTCATGTCAAGAGATTGATATTAGTCCGGTGGCAAGTCATGTCATAACAAGGGGTCTTGCCAAGTAGTAGCATGTCTGGTGTCAGGTGATAACACATCAGTTGACAGGTGATACAAACAGGTGTTATATAGTAGCATGTAATTGACAGTATGAAGTAATGGCATGCCAAGTGTTAACACATCAGATAAATACATGGCATGTGATAGAATAGTAGCTGAGCACATTCAAGCGGAGCTGAGCAAGCTGGAGTGTACAGACAGCAAACAGTATTTAACACTGGAGCGTCTGGCAAGGTTACCGGGACAACTCGGCTTAAAGTGCGAGTAAGAAATCCGGCAGCATCCCGCCTAGACGAATCTAGTGGTAAAGTGCTGAGCGCTGATCATGATAACCAGGCGGAGCTGAGAGACCTGACGGTCCCAATCACTTCCTTTCGAGATAGTGAGAGACCGGAGGCTGAAGGACGGAGAGACCTGATGGTCCCAATCACTTCCCTTTCGAGATAGTGAGAGACCGGAGGCTGAAGGCTGAGGGACCAAGAACGCTCAGGGTTTAAGCGCACTCTCGGTGGCTACCAGCCATCCCAGGAGTAGGCAGAAACCCAGAGTTCAACGACCACGAAGGGTCGGCCACGCATAGTATAAAGCAGTAAAATACATATAAACATGGAATAAAATACATGTCCACCCGACAAGGCAGGGAAACCCAAATGGAGGCGAGAGCGAGGACACTCACCTAAATATGAAAAATACTGTGAAATCCTCGATCACCGGAATCCAGGAAATCAACGCGTCAACGCGTTAGAGAGAAAGTGATAGAGAGGGGGGAATCAAGAGAGAGAAAGAGAATGAGAGAAAGGAGAGAGAAGTGAGAGCTAGAGAGAGAAGTATATGGAGAGAGAGAGAGTGCACAAGGAGAGAGAGTGTGCACAGGAGGACGCGGGTTTGAGAGTGAGACGCGGGGTTCGCAGACGCGGGAGTCGCGTCGCGAAGATGCCACAAACGCAGGGTTCAACACCCGCGTTCAAGTTATAACAAGAGAAGAACGCGGACGCGGACTTGGGTTCCGCGTCGCGTTAGCACGAGAAGAACACAGACGCGGGCATTAGCTCCGCGTCGTGTTGACACGAGGGGACACAGACGCGGGCCTGAACTCCGCGTTGCGTCGATACAAGAACGCGAAGGCCGCGTTAAAAAATTGCTTGAACGCGGGGATGAGCCGCGTCTAGCAATAGAGTGAAAGAGAGAGAGAGAGGGCAAGAGAGAGAGAAGGGAAACAGTGTACATGGAGGGGAGGAGATAGACGCAGGAACAGAAAAAGAGAGAGACGCGAGAAAAGGAGAGAGAGGGGACGCAGGTTTTGGGATTTGTTAGAAAAAGAAAAGAAAAAGGAAGGAAAGGAAAGAATGAAGGAAAGAAAGAAAAGCAAAGGAAAGAAAGGAAAAAGGAAAGGAAAGAATGAAGGAAGGGAAGGGGGATGATGGCCGGTGGTCACCGGCGGCGGCCGGAGTTGGCCGGGGACGGCCGGAATCCGGTAGTTCAAGCATATTGTGGGGTGCAAGTGTAGCTCAAAATGGAAGAGTGGAGTTTTGCAAAAGAGATTTCGAAGAGCGAAGCAATAGCTCGTCGGAAAGAGCACGACGAGGAGAGGAAGATGGCATGGTCGTTGGTGGCCAAGGTGGAGTTTATGGTGGTGGAGAAGGTGGTGGTGGAAATGGTTCATGGTGGAGAAATGAGGAAGAAGGTGGAAAAGATGGTGTTATCTGGTTGTTGTTGAAATGAAGGAGGAGATGGAGGAGAATGAGGTGGTGGTGTTGGTGATGAAAATGGAGGGAAAAAGGTGGAGAAATGGCCGCCAAGGCAAGCCCATGGCTGCCATTTTCGTGGCTTGTCACTTGCTGTAAAAGAAAGAAGAAAGAAAAAAGTGAAAGAGAGAGGAAGAAGGAAGGTGGGGGTGGTTGTATATAAAGGAAAGATTATAATATAATATTGCCATCTCACCAAATAAATGAGACCTGCGTCTCACCAAGGATTGGCTGCGTCCAGGCCAAATGAACTGGACGGGGAGAAAAATCCACGTCCAGGAGGATAAACGCGAGTTTTGCGTTTAACAGAGGAGAGAGAAAGTCATAATGACTTGATGGGAGCTGATCTGAAATGAATTAAATGCAGTAAGGAGAGGATCTCTGCATTAAAAGCTGAATCCGAGTTGGTGGAACTCGCGTCTAGCGAGGAGAGAGAAAAAGAGAAGAGTAAAATATCTGGATAAAATTCTGGTATATGGAAAAACACCGAAAACTTAAGAAAAGCCCGAAAAATAAAGTAACTCGGAAAGCTTTCCAAAAATTTTCAAAAAATAATAAATATTATATAAAGATTTTTAGTGAAATCGATTTTCAGAAATTCAATCTCATTTTCAAGATAAAAATCCTGAAGTCAAACGTTGACACCGGTCTACACCGGTCGGCCGGATTTTGATAAATCTGAAAAATCTTAGAAAATGTAATTAGAATAAAATATGATTTTAAGTAAAGTGAAAGCGGAATTTAGAAATTCAATTCCGATTGTAAACTAAAAATCTTGGAATCAACCAGCGATACTGGCCGACACCCAATCCGGTGAAATTTTCATAAATTCATAAAATCCTTAGAAAAGTATTTAGATAGAAAATGTGATTTAAGAAATAATGTAAAAAGACACTTCTAGTAATTCTAATCCGTTTGTAAATTAAAAATCCGAGAATCGGTCAGCGGCACTGGTCGACACCGGTTTTTGAAGATTTTCAATTTAATTTAGGAAATTCCAAAAAATCATAGAAAATCTAAAATATTGGAAAACGATGTTTAAAACTAAAATCGGTCAAATCTAAATACCAGAAAGACCAAATCGAGTAATACCCTAGAATCGGGTCCTCGGTTCAGACTATGGCTGACTCTGAGTCCATGAATCCGGATCCAAGACAAAACGATCATATAAATGATTCATAATACAAAACAATTACAGGAAGTAAATCGAAAATACGATCGAATAATCTGAATACGCAACTAAGTACGTATTCCGGGAGCGGGGTGTTACAATCCATCCACCTTACAAAAATTGCGTCCTCGCAATTTCGATAAGGGGTAAATTGAACACAAAGAGGATGTAACACCCCGCTCCCAGAATACGTACTTAGTTGTGTATTCAGATTTTTCGATCGTATTTTTCGATTTACTTCCTATATTTGTTTTGCTTTATGAATTATTTATATGATCGTTTTACCTTGGATTCGGATTCGTGAACTCGGGTCAGCCTTAGTCTGAACCGGGAACCCAATCCTAGAGTATGCTCGATTTGATCTTTTCGCTATTCTGATTTGACCGATTTCAGTTTTAAACATTGTTTTCCAATATTTTAAATTTTCTATGATTTTCTGAAATTTTTCAGATTTTATCAAAATCCCGGCCGACCCGGTATTGACGGTTGACTTCGGATTTTTATTTTGAAAATGAGATTGAATTTCTGAAAACCGATTTCACCAAAATCTTTATATAATATTTATTATTTTTAGAATTTTTGGAAAGCTTTCGAGTTACTTTATTTTTCGGGCTTTTCTTAAGTTTTCGGTGTTTTCCCAGATACCGGAATTTTATCCAGATATTTTACTCTTCTCTTTTTCTCTCTCCTCGCTAGACGCGAGTTCCACCAACTCGGATTCAGCTTTTAATGCAGAGATCCTCTCCTTACTGCATTTAATGTATTTCAGATCAGCTCCCATCAAGTCATTATGACTTTCTCTCTCCTCTGTTAAACGCAAAACTCGCGTTTATCCTCCTGGACGCGGATTTTTCTCCGCGTCCAGTTCATTTGGCCCGGACGCAGCCATTCCTTGGTGAGACGCAGGTCTCATTTATTTGGTGAGATGGCAATATTATATTATAATCTTTCCTTTATATACAACCACCCCCACCTTTCCTTCTTCCTCTCTCTTTCACTTTTTTCTTTCTTCTTTCTTTTACAGCAAGTGACAGGCCACGAAAATGGCAGCCATGGGCTTGCCTTGGCCGGCCATTTCTCCACCATTTTCCCTCCATTTTCATCACCAACACCACCACCTCATTCTCCTCCATCTCCTCCTTCATTTCAACAACACCACCATAACACCATCTTTTCCACCTTCTTCTTCCTCATTTCTCCACCATGAACCCATTTCCACCACCACCTTCTCCACCATCTCCACCACCATATACTCCACCTTGGCCACCAACGACCATGCCATCTTCCTCTCCTCGTCGTGCTCTTTCCGACGAGCTATTGCTTCGCTCTCTGAAATCTCTTTTGCAAAACTCCACTCTTCCATTTTGAGCTACACTTGCACCCCACAATATGCTTGGGCTTGGGCTTGGGCTACCGGATTCCGGCCATCCCCGGCCAACTCCGGCCGCCGCCGGTGACCACCGGCCATCGCCGGCCATCATCCCCCTTCCCTTCCTTCATTCTTTCCTTTCCTTTTTCCTTTCTTTCCTTTGCTTTTCTTTCTTTCCTTCATTCTTTCCTTTCCTTCCTTTTTCTTTTCTTTTTCTAACAAATCCCAAAACCTGCGTCCCCTCTCTCTCCCTTTCTCGCGTCTCTCCCTTTTTTCTGTTCCTGCGTCTATCTCCCCCCCTCTCCATGTACACTGTTTCCCTTCTCTCTTGCCCTGTCTCTCTCTCTCTCTTTCACTCTATTGCTAGACGCGGCTCACCCCGCGTTCAAGCAATTCTTTAACGCGGCCTTCGCGTTCTTGTATCGACGCAACGCGGA